>JACDOX010000226.1:490983-532588 GCA_014549065.1 Cardinalis cardinalis | reverse complement strand
ATATAATATAATATAATATAATATAATATAATATAATATAATATAATATAATATAATATAATATAATATAATATAATATAATATAATATAATATATATCAGCCTTTGGAGAACTTGGAGTCAAATTCTCATCCTGGGGACGCTCAACAACACCACAACAGGGATGGGGTTGAACATCAATGGAATCCAGTGGAAGCTGTTCCCAGGGGGCAGAAAGGATCCCTGCTCCCAAGCTGGAGTCCCTGCTGGCCTGGAGAAGCTCCTSTCTGTGTTTAACAAAGCCTGGATGAAGCACTGAGTGCCAGGGTTTAGTTGAGGCATTGGGGCTGGGTTGGACTTCATCTTGAAGTCTCTTCCAACCCAGTGATTCTGTAATTCTGTGATTCTCTCCTGCAGGCAGCTCCTGCCCTGCTCTGCCTGTCTCTGCTTTCCATCACAGGTTCCTCACGTGCCACAGCTGAACAGCCTTGGAGGCTCCTGTGAAAAAACCTTGATTTTGCCTAATCAGAATTTTCTGACATTTCCTGGAAGATTCCCAAAGAGCACTCAAACCCTTGAGGAGCCTGGATCCTGGACATGATTCCTGTCCATAAATAGCCAGGCTGAAGTTCAGTTAAACAATCATGGCATCCAACTGTGTGGGCCCTGCCAGAGCTTGGCACGGGCTTGTCCCCCTGAGCCAAGCACAGGGGGTCGTGCTGGGCTGTCTCAGCCTTCCCTTGCTCCCTCTGGCCACCATTTCTGCCCAGCTCCTCTTCATTGTGTCCTCTGGCTCCTCTGGCTCCTCCTGGGTACACCTTTGCCCCAGGAGGTGCTAAGGGACCTCAGCCCAGATTKCCCCCAGCACTCCAAGGCTTGGGGAGGAGCTGTGGGGCTGCAGAGGAGGATGGGGGGCTCCAAGGTTGGCAGGGAGGTGATGAAGTGTGGACAAGTGCCATGGAAGTCTCCCAAGGCTGGTTCATCGTGCTGCAGGGCAGGAGGGAGGTGCTGCTGGTGCACACAGGGGTGTCCTTGGGGCATGGGCACAYCCCTGCAGTGCAAAGGAATTCTCAGCAAAACCCATCTCCCACACAGACCCCAAAACCTCTTCCATGCACTCCTTGGCAATGGATTTGCCTGCAGTGAGTCCAGCTGGAGCTGCAGGACTACCAGAGAGACCTTGTTCACAAAAGCATGTTTCAAATTTAGTTACAGCTTCTCCCCTCTTCATTTCAGGCTTCCCTTGGTGCCCACCTTGGCACAGTCTTCTGAAGGACCTGCTGGTGTCCCCAGGGCAGGGTCACTTCCAGGTGGAGCTCTGTGGAAGGAGCATCCAGAAATGAGCCCAGGATCACTGCAGGGGACCCTTCATCCTCCCTTCCTGCCCCAGCCCAGAGAGTGCAGAGTCCTACTGACACCTCCCAAGGGATTGAGCTGCTCTCCCTCAGCCATGGAGACTCTTTCAGGTCCTCTTTAAGCACCTGCTTTCCCATCTGTCTCCTACATATTCTGGATTAGACAGGAGCTGGAAATCATCAGCAGAGAAACAATTCTTTTGGAGCATYATTCCTCCTCTTTCTCAGCCTCCAACAGCTGATTTTTTTCAAGGAATCAGTCGAGCTCCATCACAGTTGGTGCTGAGGCATGGAGCACACCCAGCACGAGGGATAAATCTGGAATGTGCCCTCCCTTGTGCTGAGATGGATCAACCCAGGAAGACTTTTGCTCTGTTTGTCACTGTTTTCCTCTGTGGCATCGGATGTTGGGTCTCTTCCAGCAGTTCACTAATGGAAGGGATCATGGATAATAAACTGATGTCTGCTTTCACCTGCCTCCCTAAAGGCTCCCTGGGGGAGGAGTTCATCAGAAATGGGGGTGCAGGTTCTCCTTCAGATGTCTCAGCAGCAACATCCTCTTCTTCTCTATCAACACAGATACCTGCTTTAGCAAAATGCTGAGCAGCCTCAAATCCTGCTGCAGCCAGGCAGGATGGGAGCAGCTTCTGCTGCCCAAGACAGGGCCCTGCATGAAGCCAAGTGCCTGCCATYACCTCTATTTTTTCTTTTTTAACAAGAGAGATGAGTGTTATCAGACAAGTTTTGCACAAGCAGTTTGCCCAGTTCTGTGTCTGGTGTGGTGGGGAGATCTTAGAGACACAGGGKGAATTCTTCTCTCCATCCACCTGATGCAGCCCTGGCTTCAATCTGTACCCCATCCTTGGCTCCAGGGATTGCAGAGTGAAGGAAGAGTTACCCATGTGTATAAAGAAATCATTCTCTATTACCTGCCAGTGTGGATGATGTGACATCTTCCTRTGGGCAGGGTTCAGTCCATGAACTCCTCCCTTTAGAGAATCTTTATAGAATTATTCTAACCTCTGTTTAATCTGAGGGGAGCAGGTTGAAAGGAGAAAACTTTGGTGCATGCAGTTATTATTTCACATAATAATGGAATATCCTGAGCTGGGAGGGACGCACAGGATCACCCAGGGCAGCCCCAGCCCTGCCCAGACACCCCAACAGCCCCACCCTGGGGCATCCCTGGCAGCTCCTGGAGCTCTGGCAGCCTCGGGGCCGTGCCCATTCCCTGGGGAGCCTGGGCAGTGCCAGCACCTCTGGGGAAGAGCCTTTCCCTGGTATCTAYTCTGATATTTATCAATATGACAAAGTGATAACTATCAAAATGCTGTGGGAAAAGCTGGCAGGGCAGTCAGGGCATGAGAAGCTGCTGGCTCAGTGCTGGGGGGCTGCAAAGGGCTACATAAAGATTGGKTTTCCCTGTTCTCCCAGCTCAAATGAGCTTCCCAAAGTCTGGGTTTGGCCCTGCTGCTGGAGCCCTCCAAAAAGGCTGGACACATCCTCAGACTGCACAGATGTGGTGGAAAGCCAGGGGAGGAATGTTTTTGGCAGAACCTGAGGYATATCAGACAATCCATTTCTGAGACATGGGTCTTAGGGAAAATAAGTGTAATTCAGAGTGTTTGAAGCATCTCCTAATGCTTTTTCATGTCATAGCTCAGAAATGGCTTGGCCTAGAAACTTCAGATTTGTTTAATTCAAGAGCCCTTGACGTAATCTAGCACAGATGAGGGCTTCTGAGAGGCTGCAGTGCTTATTTGGAGTTATTCTCTTCTGAATTAAAAATACATTAGTGTTTCACCAGCTGTGACAGTGAAAAGTTAAGACAGGCTTTCCAGACTTCGTAAAGCAACCTTGGAGTCCTTTTCCAGGATCCCTGTGTCAGGCTTGTTTCACCCACACAAAGGGTGCAGCAAGCGCTGCTGAGAGGACTGGAAACCAAAGGCAGCCTTGGTGTCTACATCTGCCAGACCTCCTCAAACCTCATTTTTTCCTCAGCTAGCAGGGAATTCCTTTCTCCTGACTTCAGTGCCCCACTCTGTGTCACTGCTCCCTTGCCAGGTGCACCCACAGCATCATCCCTGAATGGGTTGGGTTGGAAGGGACCTTAAAAATTCCTCTTGTTCCACCCCTGCCATGGGCAGGTGAAGGAGTGTCGGGGGGGTAGCATGGTCAGGACAGACGGACACGAGAGATCTCTGCAGCCAGGGCTGGAACTTGGGGTTTATTGCAAAGGGCCTGGGGCAGGGCCCTGCTGGGAGCTGCCAGCCACAGCTCAGAGCAGGCTGAGAGAGGGAGAGAGGGGGAGAGAGGATGAGAGGGTGAGAGAGTAAAAAGGGGTAAGAGGATAAAGGGGTAAGAGAGGAAAGTTACCTTTACAATACAATAAATCTTCTGTGTTGAATATTCTAATTCTCACTAACCAATCTAGTACAAGATACAAATCCTACAGCATTTACATACAGCCTATAAGAATCACTACATCACCACACTGTGTTACATTTTAAACCCTGCAAACTCTTCTTTGGGCCCCTTCTGCCAAGCTGTAGGGTCTGCTCTGACCCTTGGGCCTGTCTGCAAGCAGAGGGTGTTGTTCCATCAAAAGGGGATCGCCTTCAGCTGGCCACACCATTGTTTTCCAGTTGTTCAGTCACTGAGGTATCTCAAAGCTTGCTTTTATTTCAATTTCGCTTATAGTTTCCATAGTCTCAAAATCTTTTGCCAGACCATCATATTGATAAGGCTTTCCTCTTTCATCTTCCCCAACAGGCAGGGACACCTTCCACCACCCCAGGCTGCTCCCAGCCCTGTCCAGCCTGGCCTTGGGCACTGCCAGGGATGCAGGGACAGCCCCAGCTGCTCTGGGCACCCTGTGCCAGGGCCTGCCCACCCTCACAGAGAGAAATTCCATCCCAATATCCCATCCCTGCCCTCTGGCAGTGTGGATCCCACCCCTGCAGGCCCTTGTCCAGGGAATGCTGTAATATCCAGGTTCAGTGCTCAGGCAGAACCCAATTCCCCTCCTCCCGAATGCCCTCAGGAGCCCTTCCCTGGGATTACCCCCCTCTATCCCCCTGCCAAGCCTGTGCCACCTTCCCTCTGTGGCCAAGGGTGGGCTGAGTTTCCACTCATCACCCACATCCCATTCCAGCCAAACCTAAATAAAACTAAAAAGTGTCAGACAACTCCTGGCAACAATTCATCTTGGAGAAGGAGGAGTGAGCCAGCGTGAAGTTTGGGAAGAGATCTATTTGTAGTAATAAAACTGGGGGAAAAAAAAAACCTCAATCCCTACTGAAATTCATTTCCTCTCTAATGGCTGGGGTGGCGTGGATTTTTTATTTTTCTTTTTTTTTTTTTTAATAATTATCAGAGCTAAGGAGAGATGTTGCAGACAGGGTGTTAATTAGACCTGATATTCTTGGGTATGTTGCATTTCATTAGGAGAGTAAATAACCCCAGCAGATTTTAATCCTGCTGGCCCTTGGCCAAGCGCKGCAGAGGGATTATCTTGGAGGGTTCAAAGTAGGCCAAAGAGCTAAAAGCAACCTCTCACCAAAGAAGAAGGCCAAGGATCCAGGTTAGGAGTGGAAGGCCAAAGCTCTGGGATAATCAGATTGAATTCCTCAGCAGAAAGTACGCTGAAAAGGAGATAAATCCCAATTGCCTTTCTGGGGGGAGCAGGGGGGAGGCCAATCTGGGCACTTTCTCCAGCTGGAAGGGAAACGTGGCCTGGTGTTGTTTGTTTATCAGCCCCAGGCTGATGGAGCTGCTGAGGGTGACCCAGCAGCACTGCCAGGGCATCCTGAGGGCAGCAGAGACCCCACAGCTGAGGGGACAATGGTCTTGGGGTGCCACAGCCCCTCTGAGCAGAGGGAAGTGACATCCCCATGGAGAGGCCACCCCAAAGCCTTCTGGTRCCTCACAGCTCTCACACACCTSTGGGGTCCCAGTTRTKGGTTTCTCTGGGTCTGGATTGAAGGCRCTTGAGGCAGCASTTCATGTTCAGACTCAGGCRTTTATWATTTCTTATCAGTRAAACAGTCYCACCACTGTGAGTTCAGCAGCTTTTCATTAGAAGGCACAAAATGGCCAACAATCTCTTGTTCCAAGGTCTTTTAAGGTTAAACTATCCAATTAAGAACTAACACCTGGATTATTTTCCCTTTTAACCCAATAACYGATCCCACAGAGCTGCAATGTGGCCTTTTCCACCCAATTACAAAATGCCACCCAAACCCATGAAGAAGGAGRAAGAAGCATGAAGAAGAAACCCAGGAMAACACCCTGTGCCCTCCATCTTGCTTCCATCCACTACATACTAAAAATCTGCTGCTGCTGCCCACACTGAGGTGAAAACTTGTGTGAAACAACATGAAACACTCCAWCTTCAGYTCAACCAAGCATGCARTGGGCTTCMCTTTTTCCTCAGGAGCTGCTTTCCCTGTTCAGGGSYGWTGGGGTTCCAGTTGTTGGTTTCCTGATCTCTGGGCCTCAGGCTGGGCCCTCYCTGGGGGCTCCCCTGTTGGGGGAGACCCTCCTGGGGTGGTTCTGTGTCAGGAAAGAGAGATGCACTGGATCTTTTTGGTCTWCARCTTCTTGTTTATCATTGTCTTATCTAAAGTTTTGCACRCTGTCCACACCAGGCTCAGCACGCTGGAAAGGCACCACAAAAATGGCCAACAATCTCTTGGTACAAGGTCTTGTAAAGCTAAACTATCCAATTAAGAGCTGACACCTGGATTATTTCCCTTTTAAACCAAATAACTGATCCCACAGAGCTGCAATGGGGACTTTTCTGCCCAATTACAAAATGCCACCCAAACCCATGAAGAAGGAGGAAGAGGAAGCATGAAGAAGAAGCCCAGGATGACACCCTGTGCCCTCCATCTTGCTCCCATCCACAACATACTGAAGATCCCAAACCCTCAATTTCTCACCAAGTGATCCACCTACACTGCTCTCTATAATCTATTGCACACTTTTGTGGATTCCAGTCTATTCTGGAGTTTAGGAAACTTTCTCCATGAATGAGGGTCAGAGTCAGGGCTCCCCTGGGGGTCAGGGCACCCCAGAGCAGACAGGGAAACATTCCCAGTGCCCTGGGTTTGCACACACACTGTCTGTGACCCCCAAAGGGTGACAGTCCTTCACTGGGGAGGTGACACTCAGGGCGGAGGAGCAGAGTGACCCTGCTTTGCTTTGGGTKGGATTTTAGGGCAGCACTAACCAGCCAGCATTCACCCCACAGATTTAGTTACTGCTGAGCTTCTCTTGTAAAAGCACAGGTGGAAATGAAACCCAGAGGTGAGGTTTTAAATTGACAGGAAAGAGTTTCCAGTCCTGCCTGGTGCCTGTGGTGCAATTGCTCAGAAACTGGGGGAGCTGACCSTGTGCTCCCCCAGGATTTAGCACAGAATGGTGTCTGGGGAATCTAAAAAAAGTGTCATTCCCCCCTGTGGCTACTCCTGTGCAATTCTCCCCAGTCACTGGAGAGGAATCTGGGTCCCTTCTCAGCACTCAAGTGCATTTTAATTGAATTAAGCTCTGTCACAGCAATCCAGCCATCCTATCAACCCAACTCCAGGAGCTTAAAAAATCATCTTGTTCCACCTCCTGCCATGGGGAGGGACACCTTCCACTAGAGCAGGCTGCTCCCCCAGCCTGGCCTTGTTTACTGCAGCTGCTGCTCAGGAGAGAGATTGATGGACTGAAAATCAATGGGAAAGGTGCAAATAAAAGCTAAAAATGAGACATTCTCTGAGCCTTCAGAAAGCAAAAAGAGCTGAAGGAAGGAAAGAGGGCCTGCCTCTGGGTGAACAACCATGTCCCACTCTTCATCTGCCTCCTTACTGCTAGCAAGGTTTGAATGTAGCAAATCACTGCTGAACAAAAATCAAGTTTCGAAACTTTTCAGCCTGGAAATGAGGGAGAAATTAATTTTTGTCCTTTTCACTTGGGAGCATGACTTTTAAATCACTCAGAGAGCTATTTCAGGGCAGGGCTGGAGTTTGGTGATAGGATGGCTGGATTGCTTAATTCAATTAAAATGCAGTTGAGTGCTGAGAAGGGACCCAGATTCCTCACCAGTGACTGCAGAGAGCTGCACAGAAGCAGCCACAGGAGGGAATGAYATTCCATTCCATTCCATTCCATTCCATTCCATTCCATTCCATTCCATTCCATTCCATTCCACTCCATTATCTCAGCTCTGAGTAAAGCTGCTCTAACCCTCCTGTGCCCACAGGTCATGACAGTGCTGGTCCCACAAGCATGCCTTGGTTGGAGAAACCATGGGAAAAGCAGTTTGCTGAACAAGTCCAAKAACTGGAGAACAACACAAACATCTGAACATCTCCATCCACTGCAGTGGGGATGAGCTCACTGGAGAATGAGTCTCAGTGGCAGCTTTGGTGTCTGTTCTTAACTGGGCTGGAAATCCTGSTCATGGGTCCTAGACTTTAATATTTAAACCAACACTTCCAGTCTGGATCTTCTCCTCCATCTCTGATGTAGTGATCCTTTGGAAATGAGGGGAATGAAGCCAACCCAAAGAGAGGAGCAAATACCCAGGATGAGTTTTGCATTTATTGAGGGATCAAGCCTAGGAAATTGCTTCCTTCCCACATGGCTGCTGRTAATTCCCCTTTGGAGACACTGCTCATTAATGCCTAAGAGGCTTCAGGGCTGTAGGTGGATGTGAAAGAACAGCAGAGCATCTGTTAGGAGGTCTCAAAATACCTTATGCTTCCACATAATCATTACTTCTAAAGCTGAACAGCAATTTGGAATGTTAAAATTCAGGAAAATAAATAAAATCTAGCTTCAGCTAGGGGAAAGGCCAAACCCCAATGGAAGAGGACTCCTACACTGTGCCTAAGAGCATGGCTGATCAGTTCAAGTTTATTATTTAATCATAGGAGACAATATTGCTAGAAACAAAGGATTCTATTTATTTCTTTCCATCTGTTAATTTATTTATTTCATATATTTATTTGTATTTAATTCATATGTTCAGATGTAAAATTATSTATTTATATTTATTTATAACATTGCTAGAAACAAAATCTTCTCCTGTGTCATACCTGTTACATCTCTTATTCAGGATAACAATCCTATACAAAACTTGATTTTCATTATAGTTTTCTGAAATCTCCATGATTTAATCACAACCTTAAAATTAAGAATATTGAAGYGTTTTCCTGTGCCCAGCACTGCTCCCTCCAGCCACAGGGAGCAGCTCTTGGTGCTAAGCGGGGCTAAAAATGAGAAAACAACACAGTTTAAATGACAAAAATCTTTTTAATTATCTACAAGGGACTAAACTATTCATCTCACAGAGCTGTTCCTAAAAGCCCCAAACTAAGGTAAAGATATGATGGATGATGAAGCACTGAGAAGAATAGGAAGCAAAGAGCAAGAAGGAGATTTAGGGGCTTTTATGAGTGGATTACTCAAAACTTTCACCTGTGAGCTCTGACTCAGCTGCTGCTGAGCACTGGGTGGGTACAGCCCCAGGCAGGGTCTGAAAACAAGGATTTTAGCAGTGTCCACGTGGTGGGGGATTAGGTGTTTTATTGGCCAGTGTTTTAAAAAGCCTCCATCCTCTAAAATATAAAGTATTAAAGGGGTTAGTTCTCCAGCTTTGTCAGGTGTGTGTGAGTTCCTCTCTTAGATGCCAGGCAGGTGTAAGCTGCTGATTATCTGTTGTTTTGGGACTATTTTATGTCTTCTGGGTTTGAGGTGATAATACATGGTCCAGAGAAGGGAAAATCAGGCTGCCATGTGTCATTTTAAAAAGTAAAAAATTAGGAGATGGAGCAATAAGTTTGGGAGCAGAGAGCTGAGGGGATAACTTGTCCAGCAAAAAGGGCATGGAAGGGAGAGGCCTTCTCCCTTGTGGAAGGGAAGAGGCCCCTGAAGAATATCAGGAATGTTTATGGAAGAATTCCTGCAGCCAGCATGCAAAGCTCTCTCTGCTGTCACTGTCAGCCACACATCAGGCTACCACTGAACAATTAGTATTGTTTGCAGGTAATTCAAGAGTAGAAAAACTTCTCCTGATTAAGGAATTTGGGGTATCTAATTAGAGAAAAAAACAAATTCCATATGGTTGAGGTGTCTAGTCTTAAAGCTCTTTAGAACAGTCAGAGAAATTCCCAGAATGCCCAGGTTGGGAGAGACCTTCAAGACCACCGAGTCCAACCCAGCCCCAACCCCTCAACCAAACCCTGGCCCCCAGTGCCACATCCAGGCTTTGTTAAACACACCCAGGCATGGGGACTCCACCACCTCCCTGGGCAGCCATTCCAGATCTTTATCACTCTTTCCATGAAAACCTTTTCCCAATCTCCAGCCTGTATTTCCCATGGTGCAGCTCGAGGCTGTGTGCTCTGGTTGTGTCAGTGCTGCTGCAGAAAGAGCCCAGCCCCAGCTGAGCACAGGCACCTTTCAGGAGCTGCAGAGAGCGATGGGGGCAGCCCTGAGTCTCCTTTTCTCCAGGCTGAGCACCCCCAGCTCCCTCAGGGGTTCCTCACAGGGTTTGTGCTCCCAGCCCCTCTGGATGTGCTCCAGCCCCTCAATGTCCTTCCCAAGCTGAGGCACCAGAGCTGGGCACAGCACTCAGGGTGTGACCCCACCAGTGCCCAGTGCAGGGGCAGAATGCCCTCCCTGCTCCTCTGGCCACACCATTCCTGACCCAGGCCAGGAGCCATTGGCCTTCTTGGCCCCCAGGGCACTCTGCTGGCTCATGCCCAGCCTGCTGTCCGTCAGCACCCCCAGGTCCCTTTGTGCCTGGGTGCTGTCCACCAGACCATCCCCAGCCCATGGCCTTACCCCAGCTGAGGCTGTATTAGTGCATTTGGGTGTGCCCAGCCAAGCCCTCCTGTTTGGTTCATGTCCAAACGGCCTCTGGCCAAACCAGGGCAACAGAAGTGACCTCAGAGTCAGGCCCCACCTGATGCCAGGCAGGTTTGAAGCTTTGCTCAGTGGTAGAAAACTCTTCCTCCTCTGGCCTGGCTTGGGTTGGTACTTGGGGCACACTGTAGCAATTGGGCTAAAATTGAGTTTTCCCATAATAATCTATTTGAAAAGGATGCTCAGGAGGAGATGCCAGTGCCTTCTGGGGATGAAAAGGAACAGGCTGGGACAGGAGCCCACTTGGTGCCCAGCTTTGCTCAGAAAGAAGCAACCCCACTTTGCCTCCATTAGCTTGGGGATGCAAATGAAGAAAAATGAAGGCAGCTTTCAGGTTCCTGGGGATAGATGTCATTCATTCACTCTGGCATTCAGCTATTTCTGTTGTTTACATTTGWTGCCTCTCATAAATACACTGTTTCTGATTAAGGAGAAATATTTTTCTAAAGGTTTGCTTAATTTTTCACTTCAAAGTCAATCTTTAAAAACCTCTCTGCCATTATCAAGCCTGCAATGGTTTCATCCTAATCCCTCTTACTCTCTCCATTCTTATCCTTTGCTGAAGGGAAATGATAAAAATTTTTCTGACACAGAAGTCGGATCCAGTGCTGAAAGATAAGCTGTTTCAAAATAAAATCATGGATTTCAAGCATTGGTTAATATTGCCATTTTTATAGATCCTTTCCTACTGCAGATTGAACAAAGCATATTAGCTAAAAGGCCTTCTCCTGAAATAAGAGCTCATACTTTTCTAACCCTCCTTCTTCATTCTACGTTTCCACTTCTAAGCATTGTCTTTCTATAGTAATGAACATCCACACATCAAACCCAGCTTAAAAATTATAAATTCAATCAAAAGTAGAGAAACTGGGATACTTTCAGTGGGTGAGAAAGCTTTAGGTGAACTTAGGTTTTTAATTGGTAGCTGAGTTTRTTCTAAGACTATTTTAAAGGTTCTTAAAGCCTCCTTGTCTTAAAAACTGGTGCTTATATTTTGTCAGACACAGTGACAAAAARAGATTTTAAAAGGATGCACAAGCWGCCTTGAGCACTWTTCTTTGCAAATTCCACTGKYTTTCAGTACAGTTTGTATTGGAGTCAAGGCTGGGAGTGCTTCCAGGTAACATCCAAAAAGGTCTGCCCAAGGGTTCAGAAGAAATTTTCTTGTGAATATTGGAATGAACTGGCCCAGCTTAGTTTTTTGGGGGTTTTTTATGGGTATRACCTGGAATAGTTTCACAAGAGTCAATAGCATCACCAGCTGGGAGTGCTGAAGCAAAAATMATATGAAAATGTGGGTTATAACACAGATTTAGTTAAATGTGCATGTTCTGATAAAACCAGAGGGTGGAAGATCTGCTCTGTTTGTGCTCTGGCTGTTTTACTTAATTTTGGGGATGAAGCCAAGCATCCCTGACAATGTGTACACACACCAGCCATGAGCTGGGCCTACATACATGGATTAATATCAAATATAAAGTCTTCTGCAAGCTTAATATCATCAGGGAAGTGTTAACCCAAGGAGGGAGGGGTGGTTCTGGGGGTTCCACTTTCCCTCACCTGTCACAGACATATTTTCTGAAAAATACTTTTGCCTGGATTTTTCTACTGAGAAGCTGAGAGGGCTCAGAAATGAAATGTAAACAATAATTATCTGCTGCTGTGGAATGAAACAGGTGCATCTTTGATTGGTCTCATGTGAATTGTTCCTACTTGATGATCAATCACAGGTCCAGCTGTGTTGGGGCACTGGTCAATCACAAGATTTTATTATCATTTCATTCCTTTCCTTTGCTAGCCTTCTGATAAAATCCTTTCTTCTATTCTTTTAGTATAGTTTTAATATATAATTTTCTTTTAATATTATATATATAATAAAATAATAAACCAGCCTTCTGAAGCAAGGAGTGAGATTGTCATCTCTTCCCTTGTCCTGGGACCCCTGTGAACACCACCACACTGTCTCTCCATTCTCTAATGGACACTAAGATGGAATTAGAGCCTGCAAAGAGCCAGAGACAAACCCARTGCTTCTGGGCTGCTTGTTCCCTGTTCAATAGCTAAAAAAAMCTCAGCAGAGGTTTCTCTGGAGTTCTCCTGGCTTGATTTGGATGGCAGCAGGACCATGCCAAACCACAGCCTGCCATGAAAAGCCCACAGGTCACTGCCATGGCACGCTGCCCACCTAGAGCCATGGAACAGCCTGAGCTGGAAGTGTGTCTTSGTTTGGAAACCAGGTGTCTGCTAAGGAAGGCAGGAGCCTCCCCTGAAACAGAAAATGTAAACCCTCCCCACCCCTCTGAACTGCTATAAATTTTAGATTAAGGGGCTCTCAGACAAAAAATATGGGCACAGGAAATAATATTTCTTTATTAGGGAAGAAAATAAAAGGATAAAATAATCAATGCAGTAAACTAAACCAACACTGCCAGAGTCAGAACACAGCCTGACACCCTGTGGGTCAGGGTGCTGGCAGCAGCCCCATTGGAATTGTGGCTCAGCCCTCCTGCAGTGTCAGGGCTCTGCTGGAGCAGGGATCCTGGAGAAAGGTGCAGTCTTCCTCTGAAGATCCAGGGGAAGAGGCAGCTGCTGTTCCTCTGGGAAATCCAGTGGAGCAGCTGTGCTGGTGTTCCAGAATCTCCAGATTATATCCAGGCAGGAATGTTTGGCTCCTCCCTCTGGGCTCACATCTCCCAATAGGATGCTGTGGTTCTTATCAGCCATGCAGGGACATTCAATAGCTGTTATCAGCAGGTGTCCCCCTGAGGGAGGAGTGGGTGTGGAAGAGATAAGGCAAACTGCCCACTTGACAAAAGATWATCTGCCCTACAGATGGTAATAGAAAACATCTTGCCTTGCAATCTGGAACAAAGTKACACTCAAGGGTCAGTGAGTCCGGCTCCTGGCCCTGCACAGGACAGCCCCAAGAATCCCACCAAGTGCCTGGGGGTGTTTTCCAAATGCTTTTTGAGCTCTGGAAGGCTTGCGGCCACTTGTCCATGGCTAAAGCATTTCCATCAACTGGTCTCCAGCTTCAAACTGCCATTAGCAACACCATCTTGCAAATCCAAGGGGTAAATAGTCCTAGAAACTCACAGCCAGGCTGGAAGCTCTTTTCTTTAACTCCAAGTACAGCTGTGGCCAACACCAGCTTTGTAAAAAGCTGGCAAAGTCCTGCATTGCTGGAAGTTGTCCTGGTGAGTGCTGTGCACCAAGAATATTGTGTAGTACTGAGGAGCAGCTCTGCCTCACCAAACCTTCTGATGTCCCCAAAATGTTCCTGCAGGAGGACAAGAGGGTGTTGTGGTTACAAGAGAAGAGTGCCAGTAGGGATGTAACCTATCCACGTATTCTACTCCCCTCTACCCATTTTCTGACAAATTGTTGATGATGGGTCATTTTCCTGTGCCCTCCTGACCCCTCAGGCTCAGAGCTGGGTGCCAGATGGGAGAAGGAAGGAGAGGCAAACCYTGTGAGGCCGGGCAGTGTTTCTTTTACAAAGAACCCAGCTCTGATAACTCCCTCTAGGGAAGCACCAGGACAGGGGGGTTCTCTGCTGATGGGCCATCATGGCACCAGCACAATGGGCAGCTGCAACCACTGAGGCCATCAAGGACTCCCAAAAATATCCTGTTACAGGATTCCATCATTCCACTATGAATTCCCCAGTCCAGCCCAGGGGAAAGGATTGAACATTCCTGCCTGAATTTGTGCATGTATAATCTGGATGTCCCAGCCCAGGATGTCCCAGCCCTGCCCAGCAGAGACCTTTGGGCCACTGCTYGCAGGAGTGATTTGTGCMGGGACMACCCTGTGCTGGGGGCTTGGCCTGATCCATGAGCCTGCAATGCTGCTTCMTGGTCTTACTTAGTGAACCAAYCACAGCATAAGTATCTTTACATGGTTTTGGAGCAGCTCTGGTGCAAACATTTCTCAGTTATTAATGAACAACCACAGCACTCACTGATAACAATGAAATCTSTAGTTTTTAYGGCACTTTCCCCCATTCATYRCTCAGCACCTGTTTTCTTGTCATATTGAAGGCAGAGCTTGCTGAAGTTGATCACCTTCTGGTCTGGAGACACCACCACTACCGCTGGATGGATCCAGAGGAGGAGCAGAACTTTCACAGGATCACTCATTTCAACAGCACTGCAATCACCATTTGATAGGGCTGTGACCAGCCCCTGACCAAGAGGGTTATACTCTGAATTTGTGAGTTCAAGCCAWTTTTTCTGTATTGATGCATTTATTGTAATCTTTCTATTAAATTGTAACTCCGACCTGACATCTCTCTCAAGGCATTTGTATGGGTTCATTTCTTACCCCCAGTTTATTTTCAAAGCAACACAAAGCTCTTTACCAGCATTTTGGGGTTYAGCAATGCTGAGATAGGCAAAGACTAACCCTCAGACCCCAGAAAAATCCTATATTCCCTTATAAACTATGGGACACCTTAGGTCAGGTGCCTGACCAGGAACTTGGACCCAGGTGATGGACAGAGCAGATGCATGAAGGACTCTGGGGYTGCTGGTGTAGGACCTGTGGCTGCAGGTTTTCCCATGGAACTTCATTTTCAGGAGAGGTAAATCCATGAGGGTGGAATGTCCGAACTTTCAGCAGTGGAAAATGAAGTGTGAAGCCACAGAGTCATTGAAGGGCTTATTTACTAAGTGGAGGTGCTTGCACAGGAGACAGGGGTGGAACATGAAGAGCCCCCTTGTCCATATTCCAGTGTCTGTCCTCGCCCAACATCATTCATGCTGTGTGTTCCTGTCTTTGATCCAAATTTTCACCGCTGATCAGAGAAACCTTTTCTCAAGCAAATTTTTGTCAGAATCAWTACATTCCTAACATTTAGATGAATCCTAAATGTCTGATTTTTAGGAAGTGTCATCCAGAACCCCAGACCCARGCCCAGCCTGATGTTAATGAGACCTGAATTGTTGCTTTCAAAGCGTGAAATTGGTGCTGATATCTCAAGACTGAAAAGGATACACAGGCATCAAGCCCTGTTTAGTTTGAGAGGAGGGTTACGTTTCACAGCATTGATGGGTCTTATTTGTTGTGTTTTGTACATAAAACCTCTCTATCCTTTAATGACACCAGGAGGGGCTTGTCCACTTGGGTGACTTTTGGGTTTAGGGTTTGTAACCATCAGTTCATCTCCGTTCCCGCCACACTCCGTGTTTTCTAGTAACCTTTGGAAATTGTTCACTTCAATTTTATTCAGCARAGACAAAAATGCTAATCTTCTGGCACTTCACATGGTGAGGAAGAGAAGGAGGGGAAGGAAGGAAGACCTGTGTGATCTATTCATTCATTATTCCACGGTGCATGGGAAGTCATCTCTTTACATGATTGACCTGCCTGGGTTTGATTACAACACACAGCTAACCTTTTCCAAATCTGCTTGTGTCATACAAGAAAAGGGTTGAAGGCTGTTGCCATGGCATTGAGGTATCTCTTGAGAAAGAGGAAGGGGGGAAAAAAGAGAGAGAGAGAGAGAGAGAGGAAATGATGCTTCTTTACTTCCTAGCCAAGTATAAACAAGAAACACACGCACATGTTTTTGTTTTGGAAGAGCTTTCAGCTTCTTATTGAGTCTCATCTCTCCCTGTGTTTCCTTGGGAAGGGAAGGAGGAATTGTCTGCTTTGCAGATCAGTGGGAGGGGGGATGACAATTGGAGGGAGGAAAAAAAAAAGAAGAAATCAGTCTTGCCACCATTCATGATTTATTCATGAGACACGTGAGTTTTGCATTTAAATGTGACATTCTCATGATCTCAATATTGTATATGCAAATCTAAAGATTTCTGCATCTCTCCACATGCCCAGCTTAAGTCTCGCCTCAGATCCACAGCTCTGCAAATGTAAAACCAGAGAGGTTCACGCAGCTTCTGCTTCTCTCCCTGCTCGTTCCTTGCCTCAAAGACTGGGAGCAACACCAAACTGCTCTTAATAGTAGAGCTGTAATTTAGATGTCTTTTTTTTTTTTTTTTTTCTGATAGTCAATGCTCACCGTCAGGAAATTACCTGTAGGCTCGTGAATGGTTTAACTTTCTGAGGTCTTACCTTGCCTGAGCTTCCCAAGCCCTTTCCTCCTAAGGCAGATCACTTGGGATTAGCACAGAGCAGGGCTGAGCCACCCCRAACAAAGAACTTACACCCCGAGCAGTGCCTGCTTCAATGCTCCAACAAAAACCTGTCGCTTGTCACTCAATAAATAAGGGCAATGACCTTGTCTGCGGGTTTTTAATTAAGATAGAGTATTTTAATTGATAGAGTAAAACAGAAGTACCAACTCAAGGCCACGTGATGAGGCTTTGAGCACCCTGGTCTAGTGGAAGGTGTCTGTGCAGGGGCCTGGAATGAGATGAGCTTTGAGGTCTCTTCCAAACCAAACCAGTCTGTGGCTCTGGGAAATGGGCTGATGTAGATGGGACAGGCTCAGTTTGGGGCAGAACTTGACCCTTGGTGACATCCCTGTCCCCAGCCAAGGCTCTGACTCCACTCATCAGCAGGAGGGGTGTGAAGGCAGGACTCTGCAAAGCCACACAAACCCTGCTCCCAGCCAGCCCAGGATGTCCCAGCCCTGCCCAGSAGAGACCTTTGGGCCACTGCTYGCAGGAGTGATTTGTGCAGGGACAACCCTGTGCTGGGGGCTTGGCCTGATCCATGAGCCTGCAATGCTGCTTCATGGTCTTACTTAGTGAACCAACCACAGCATAAGTACCTTTATATGGTTTTGGATCAGCTCTGGTGCAAACATTTCTCAGTTAYTAA
Organism: Cardinalis cardinalis; assembly: GCA_014549065.1. Taxonomy (NCBI): domain Eukaryota; kingdom Metazoa; phylum Chordata; class Aves; order Passeriformes; family Cardinalidae; genus Cardinalis; species Cardinalis cardinalis. The sequence goes on along the minus strand of JACDOX010000226.1, from coordinate 515,550 downwards.
TGAACARCCACAGCACTCACTGATAACAATGAAATTTGTAGTTTTTATARCACTTTCYCCCATTCATYGCTCAGCACCTGTTTTCTTGTCATATTGAAGGCAGAGCTTGCTGAAGTTGATCACCTTGTGTTCACTTTCTGAGGTCAGGGCCCATATCAGCAAAATTCTTCCTATTGGTTTCATTATTTTAAAGCCATAAATGTTTYCTAGCTTTCCATATAGCCTAATATCCCATCTCCAACACTGAGTGCTTCAGGAAACTGGAAAAGAGACAGAGCTTGTGTTGAATGGCATTTCACAAGGGTGTTATCTTAGATTTAGGACAATCTGGATAYAGAGACTTCCTGATGTCATGTATTCAGGTCCAACTAATTGCTTTCAAGAGCTTGTCCCTTTCAAACCCACCTGCACATTTGCTCCCCCAGCACGGCCATGRGTGTCACAATTTAATTCCCTGTGGGGTGGACAACTACTTAAGTGTAGAAAATTTAATGCTCTTGATGCCTACTGTTTTTATCCACTTCAAGAGTTAATAAATAGTTGTTCCTGAGCATCCTTCTCCATGCTGCTCATGATTTTAGGAGCCTGTGTCAGAACCCCCTGCTCAGTCTCATCTYCAAGCAAATATTCTTATGTATCTCCCTACCCTGTTAGGAGCTGCTCCTATGGAAGCTGCTTACAACTCTGATGCTTTAAACCTGTCTCTATAAATTTTCCAGCTCTCTAACATCCTTTCTGAAAGGGAACATTAGGGCTGCCTGCAATATTTACGAAGATGGTGCAGCAGGAATTTATGCACTGGCAAAATGACTTTKTCTGTTCAGTGTCTCATCCCACAAACTCTGGCATTAGTGTTACGTTTCTGGCCATCCCTGATTGCTGAGCTGATGAGGGTTTTGRAGAACTGAGGTCTTGGTGACACAAACAGCCCCAGCCTGTCTCAGGGCTGGGTTGCTGCGCTCTCATTTGCAGTATGTGGCATTTCTTGCCTCTGAATTCCCTCTGCTGCCACATCTGGCTGGGTTATTTGGGTGTCTGTCTGTCCCACAACATCTCCTCCAGCAGCAAAGCTGCTCCAGGGAAATACCTGGATACTTTGACTTGCGTGCAAACATCTTTGTTGTGTTCAATTGATCTCCTTTTCAAACCACACAGACCCCAGCCCACGTCCCTGTGGGGTTCCACTGGCCACCTCTTGCTCAGGTGAGACCATCCCCTTTTTCCTGTCTTTGTTTCCCATCTCTAAACAAATTATTTATCTCCACAAGGCAACCAGCTCCTAGTCCATGACACTGGCTCAGAGCCCATGGTGTGACTGTGTTTTCCTCTCCCAATGATCTCAAACTTGCATTCAGCAGAAAGACAGGGAAAGATTAGCAGGGGAGGAAAAATCTCTGACTTGAATATTTTTTAAAAATTTGGGGTTTTTTCCCATCATTCTTACATCCTCTTATGCCATGTCTTCAACACTGCTACAAGCACCTGAAATAGCACAATTCATGGCTGGCCAGACTGGGAGCAGTTTTAGCAGGCAGGGGAAAGAAACTCATGCAGGAATTCCATTGTTATTTAAAGATACATCACCAGTTTCAGCCCCTATTTAAAAGCTGAGAAAGAAAAACATTGCTTTGCAAAGAAAAAAACCCAAACATGTGTTATCCTAAATTCAGACTGAGTTTTTTTATTTATTCTTGTTTAGCCTGGATTTAGTGGCWGGGGTCTGCAGCCACGGTCAGTGAGCTGAAACAAAGTGGTTTACTCCTGAAAATGCCCCGGTGTTGCATTTTCTCCTGCCCAGGGCTCTGTGCCCTGAGGAACGTGAGAGCCTGTGTGCTGAGGGAACACCTCTGGGCATCATTTGGGGCTGCATTTGTGAAGAGTCATGAAACCCCAGAATGGTTTGGGTTGGAAGGGCCATTAAAGCCCCTCTCGTTCAACCCTCTGCCATGGGCAGGAGCACCCTCCACTCAACCAGTTTGCTCAGGGCAAGGATGGAAGGGCAGGGRGAAAAGGCAGAGCTCACATTGATTTAATTCATGCAGAGATTCACCTTGCTAAACCCTCCCCATGCCYGCATTCAGTGGAGCAGGGGAGTGTTCTTCCCACAAGTGAAGAACGCGCTGCCTTGCAGACCTCGCTTTCTGCAAACGTGGCCCCTGTGAATGTAATCAACGTTGTGCAGAGCTGCTGAAACTGAAAACAAAGCCAGAACGATCATTGTGCTAAGTTTGGGTTCCTCATTGTTCACTGAATTACATCAGTGTTTTCTTTAGTTGCACAGTCAGCTGGCAAAGGGCTGTTTGAAATCTCGAGGCTCTCCCCTTTCAGGGGAAAACGTGAATTTCCGGAGATGTGGGCTCTGCTCTGCATCACAGCCTGGGGCTGCCCTGGCCCAGGACACAGCCCAGCCACACAGGGGGCTCAGCCAGCCCTCAGCCCCTCAGCCAGGCCTGAAAATGCAGCCACAGGAAAAACACTTCTACTTTTTATTCTTTGTATTTAGCTTGATTTAACCCACTATTAAAAAAAAAAAAAAAAAAGAAAGAAAAGAAAAGAAGTGATTTAAATTTATTTTGTAGTGGATCCCTCTCCCCAGCTCATGGCCAGTGTTTTGTTTCACTGGCATTTTGTTAAGGTGATCCCATGGGTAAAAATCTTGCTTTCTCCAAAGATTTTTGGAGGCAGAGAGTCAGAGACACATCCCCCTGGGGCCATGCCTGGTGAGATGGTGAGTGGCAGTTGTGTCCTTGTAATGTGGGAACCCCTGAAATTCCCCCAGGAATATCAGGATGGGAATTAGAGAGTGGTTTGGGTTGAAAGAGACGCTAAGGATTATTCAGTTTCAGTCTTCTGCCATGGGCAGGGACATTTCCACTGTCCCAGGTGCTCCAAGCCCTGTCCAGCCTGGCCTTGGACACTTCCAGGGATGGAGCACCCACAGCAGCTCTGGGCACCCAGTGCCAGGGCCTGCCCACCCTCTCAGGGAAGGAATTCTTCCCAAAATCCCATCTAACCCTAAACTCTGTCAGTGGGAAGCCATTCCCTGTGTCCTGCCATTCCAGGTCCTGCCCAAAGTCCCTCTGAGCTCTCCTGGAGCCYCTTTAGGCACTGRAGGGCTCTGAGGTCTCAGTGGATCTTCCTCTTCTCCAGGTGAACACCCCCAGCTCCATTGTTCATTTGCATTTAAATTAATTTCCCTCTAAAATTCTGATTTTCATTGCCCACACCCTAACTTCTCCCAGAATCATAGCCCAYGCTGTCACAGCAAACTCTTCTGGAAGGTGAACTCCTGAACAAGAGCTGCTGAGTGCTGGGGTTTGGCTTTCTGAAAGTTGTGGTTTTGTTTGACCCAAAGAGGCTCTGAGGGGCTCAGCCTGCACAGCCCAGCTGATTGGAATTTCTTTGCCTGGCTCAGGGATGGGCTTCTTGCCTTTTTTAACCACTTGGAGGAAAACAGTGATAAAAAGGCACAATCTGGGATGACGTTTATTAAGAATCAAAGCAAAAATCCGTCTTGGAGGAAGCTGTACAACATCAGTGTTGTACAAATTTCCTAAGAAACACGCAGAATTTAGGAAACTCAGAAAGAAACTTTGTCAGGAGTTGTGAYGCTGCTTCTGTTTGGAAGGGAGGTCTTGTAAAATAACACAGAGAAGCTGAAACTGGAGCTTGGAAGACCAAGGAGAGGAGGCAGGAGTAAAGGGCTGGATGGAGAAGAGGGCAGAAAGGGCAGCAGMAATGAGTARGGGAAGAAAAACAGGAGCAGAAACRGAGAGGAAGAGTGTGGGTTGTGTTTCACCAGGGTGCCCAGAGCTGGGSACTGAGGTCTCTTCAGCTGGGCCTGGAGAAGACAAAGCTCATCCTGCACCACTGATGGGAGGAGGCACCTTTGTAGTGAAATCTGAACTTGCCAAGGTTAACCAGCTTGAGATTTGTATTCATTTTGCAACTTCTTTCTGTAGAGAAAGAGAGGTGCGGCAAACAAATTGAAAATATTCAAAATATCTCATTTCACATTTTAAAAATGATCCATTTTCAGTTTCCACTTGGAAAGAAGGGCTCTGTGTCCTCAGCAATGTAATTATCTCATGCCAGAGAGGCAGGAAGTAACCTGACAACTGAGCTGCAAGGGCTGTGTCAGACAGGGACAATTTGGGGTTAACCCGTGGTAATTCCCCACACCCTCCTGGCATTGCTGGAGTCTTTAGTTCTGCCATTGAAATGAAAATCCATTATTTGTGCAGCTCAGCTAATAACACCAACCAGCATTTCCATGGGCAGCAGAAACCCTGGAGGAAGGCTGCCAAAAGCCCAGAGAGTCAGAGTTCCTTTTCATGTTCAAAGCTTCAGCTCTGAAATGCTTTAGCAATGCCATTACCAGTGCCTAATGTCAGACCTGTGCCCAGCCTCTCCYCTCCCTCACTCCATTAGCCCTGCAAGGATGATGACAAACCATCTGAGGAAGCAGGAGTCATCCCAGGTCAGGCTGAAAGAGATAAAAACCTCTGTTAATCTCCAGGTTCATTAACATTTTTGTTTTTAAAAAGGTAACTTTCTGTCACTAGGAGTGTATAATATGTATATATAGAGCAAGTGGAAGCTGGGATGTAATTTTAGCCTTGATTCTTGAGGCAGTGTATTCTGGGCTGTTGAGCAGGGGTGCAGCCTGTCTTTATGTGTGGGAATACATGCAAAACCATTTTTAAAGTGTAGTACATGTACTGTACTTCAGCTCAGAGGTTACCCTGGGAAATTCCCACCCTGCCCCAAAGTGCCCAGCGATGATTTGTTGGGTGAAAGCAAAAGCAGAGACTTAGAAACACAAGAAAAAACCACAGCGATGAAACGGAGCTAAAATGCATTTTGACATTTAATCCTAGATCAATTGGCAAATCTCACAATAGATTTTTTTTTTCTTGTCACCTTGGCAAAGCAGAGCCATGGGAAACTAAAAAAAAAAAGAATTAATGTTGAAGATCAGCTGCCAATCTTCTCCCTGTGCTGAGGGTGAGCACGGGAGCTCTCCCGCACCGTCGAAATATTGAGTACGTTTAGAGAAAACCCAACTATTACAAGCTCAGGACACCATTTATAAAACAAAAGCCACTCTCTTCTGCATTGAGARCTGCTCTGAGAAAGATTAATTCTCTGGGTAGAGGAGGGGAGCTTGGCTTCACCCCCAAAATGAACCTAGAGGATGATTCAATTGCTTCACTTTCCGAGCGCGAGCCCGAGACGCTCACGCAGAGCGTGGTGATAAGAAATGACTCCTTTACTTCAGGGGRAAGAAACTGAAGAAACTGTTAAGCTTGGTCACAGTATGTGACATCCTTGAAATCAAAAGCAATACTTCTTCTCAGCGACTGCACAGTAAAATTAAAGATACGAAGCCAAATTCGTCTCTGGAGTAATTCTCTTGCCAGTGGCTGGGGTGGCACCTGGGATTAATTTCCTCTATTATACAAGTGGCACAAGACCCTGACAAATTATTTTGGATGTTTTTTGTARCACTTAGTTAACAGAAACCTTATTCACTATGTGTCCCACGCCTGGGAAATGGAGTGGCTCTGAATTTGCYTGGCTGAGGATGGGATCCGGGGTGGATTGCAGCTCCCACCCCCTTCACGTGGGCAGGAGTGGGAGGCCCCTGTGAATTTACTGATTTCTCACAAAGTAAAAATGCCTCCACGGGGAAACAGGTGATCAAGGAGGGCATGTCTGCCTTGGGGAAGGGACAGTCTTTGGCTGGATCTGGGCTGGATTGTTGCTCTTGCTCCAGACTCCTGGGTTAACCCCTGTCACTGTCCCAAAGGGYGACAGAGCTCACTCACCTCTCTATTCCTGCAATCCTTCTCTTTGGCTTTGGGGGAGACCTTGCAAACTCTGTGTGAGATGCATTTCTGCTTCTGGACATACATTCCCATTCTTGGCTTACAGTGTCCCTGTGAAAATTTATGTTTTCCTGGAGGAATTCTGAACAGCAGTGTGGTGTGCCAGTGCTCAGTGTGCCAAGGTGAGAGCTGGAGCAATGCTGTCCCAAAATTTCCCCAGATGGGTCCAGCCTTCATCTCTAAACAGCCCTGGGTCCTCCCTCCACCCCAGAATGCAAACTCCTCTCTCCTCTGCATCCATCCTTATTTTGCTGCCCTAAATTTGGAGGATCATCCCAGGCCAGGTCAGGTTTAAACAAGCACAAACCATTCAGAGTTTTTCCTTCCCGTGGAGCAGCACAAGGAAGGAGGGAAGCTGTTACACTCCCCTGGGAGATGAGGATCCCAGGCAGCCAAACAGGCAAATAATGACCAAAGTCAAATGCAAACTCAGGACACGTGTGAGCACAGAGCCCAAGGCCAGGGTTTCAAGGAAGCCACCTGTAGCTGCCTCCCAAGGCTGCTGCTGGCAAGAAAATTCATTTTCTGCACATCTGGGAAGCTTTGAAAAATCAGGAATGGCTCTGGGTATGGGTTTAAAAAGGCGAGGTTAAGGACAAGGCTCTCCCTTGTCTCATGTGTTGAAACTGTGGGCAGCAGAAGTGAACACATGTGACTGTTGAGAAGATCCCGAAGGTTGCCCAAGGAATCTGTGGTTGCCTCATCCCTGGGAGYGTCCAAGGCCAGGTTGGATGGGGCTTGGAGCAACCTGGGGTGATGGAAGGTGTCCCTGCCATGGCAGAGGGTGAAATAAGATGCTTTTAAAGGTCTTTTCCAACCCAAACCATTCCATGATTCTATGAAGAATGGTTCTGARGTTTGATGCATCAAGCACTTGTATCCTCTTGAACACAAGAAGAAACTTGCTGATATATTTTACAGTATTGGGACCTTTTGACTTTAACATATTCCTGCTAATGAAGATTTTTTTGAGCTGGGAGGGGAGGAAATTATTTGCTTATATGCCCAGCCATGTTGGTGTTTGACCAAAGGTGAGATGTTTTCCCTCAGGCAGAAGAAAATTGTCAGTCGATGTTGTGAGTGTCCTTAATACTTCCCTGTCATGTTTGAGCTTGTTTTGTTTTGTTGTATTTGGGTTTCTGGAATGTTTTATCCTATCAATGACATTAATTATGGAGTAATTGCCTTAGTAGCATGTAACAACTCTCTTATTTTTTTTTTCAAAGAGATTTTCACACAATGTGTAAACTTTGCTGTGTATGTGCTACGTTTCTTGTGTCATGAAATAACGTGTAGACAAAATAATGTTTTTCCTGTCAGAAATTCAATGGGCATCTAAAGCATAGTGACAGGTGGTTAAATAGCTGCATTTAAAGGATGTCAAGAAGATTTTTTGGACAGGTACCAAAACCCAATGCCAAAAAGAAGGCCTAATACCATCTGTTTTGTTAGCAGAGAGATGCAATTTTACATTAGATTTAAAATAACACGGAATGCCAAATTCATAACCTTGATTTGTGGGTCAGATCTAGCTTATCTAGATTGTGAATGTTTCTATTTACCAGCACAGTTCCTGACCCAGAGCTCACACAGGTAAATGATGATGTTTTCAATCAGCCCCATTTTAAAGTCACAGGAAGCTCCTGAGCTGCATTTAATTTTGTTTTGTATTACATGTAAATCCAGATGCAATGTGGATTTAATTAATCCAATTTCACTGCATTTAAATGTACACATTTGCATTGTGTTTATTGGCAATTGGCTTTATCCATTTGTTCAGCATTTTTTATGACCACTGAAACTACTGAATATTTAGAGATCCCTCTACTTCCAAGTGGGAACGAGGAGTGTAGCTCTGAATTAAATCATTCTCAGACATAAACTGGGGATAAGACTAAAATGTCAAAATATAGCTGCATAATACAGTGGGGAAAATGATATCAGTATTTTAAAGTAATAAACTGCACTGTGCTAAATAATTTTAAAAATCGTTCAGCAGGCTTTTTAGATGGTTTGTTGAGAGGAGGAGGACTACTTTGAAACAAATAATGAAACTGATAGATTCAGAGGCTTTTTCCTGCTTCTGAAAGGTGCCTTTGAAATGATGATTGTTCAGGTTTAGCCTAATATTTAGAAATACTCACTGTAGAGTTTTCCCTTCTTTGTGAGGAGTCCGTGTGGCTTAAATGGGATTGCTGAGATAATCACACTCTGCTCTTTCTGTTCCAGAGCTAATGTTAGCCATGAAATGTGAGTTGTCATGTTGGGAGCTCCTCTTTCAGCTGCCCAGCCAAAGCAACTGCAAACATTCTGGGGTTTTGGGGACAAGGAAGGGAAAGATCCTGGTGTTTGCAGCCTATTTGCATCCTGCAGCTCCAGGGGTATTGCTGGCTCCCTTCAGCCATCCCAGAGCACTCCTGTCACCTGTGCACACCTGGGCAAAACCCAAAGCCTCGACCTGTTGTGGTATCACAGCAAGCCCTGACAATAGGCATGTCCCAACCTTTCCTWCAGGCTCCCTTCAGCACTGCAAGGAGCTCTAAAGTCTCCCTGGAGCCTTCTCCTCTCCAGGCTGGACACCTCCAGCTCTCCCAGCCTGGCTCCAGAGCAGATGTCCTCAGCCCTGGGGCCACCTCCATGGTGCACTGCTGGTCCTACATGGAGAGGGGCTGGAGGAGAGCAGGAACTCCCACAAATCTGCATCCCTGGTGAGAGCAGGAGTTCCCAAAAATCTGCATCCCTGGTGGGAGCAGGAGTTCCCAAAAATCTGCATCCCTGGTGAGAGCAGGAGTTCCCAAAAATCTGCATCCCTGGTGGGAGCAGGAGGTCACAGGAATCTGCATCCCTGGTGAGAGCAGGGGTTCACAGAAATCTGCATTCCCTGGTGGGAGCAGGATCTCCCACAAATCTGCATCCCTGGTGGGAGCAGGAGCTCCCACAAATCTGCATCCCTGGTGGGAGCAGGAGCTCCCACAAATCTGCATCCCTGGTGAGAGCAGGAGCTCCCACAAATCTGCATCCATGGTGAGAGCAGGAGGTCACAGAAATCTGCATCCCTGGTGAGAGCAGGAGCTCCCACAAATCTGCATCCCCTGGCAGAGCCACATCTTAACAGCAAAGTGCCACCAGGACAAAACACAGGGAAAAAGAGGGAAAACCAGGCTGAAGGAGGACTCAGCAGCAGGCACAAGTTGGAGGCTTCCTGGATGCATGGTGAGGCTGGGCAGGGGCAGGAGCTGCTGGTGCTTGGGCAGAGAAGCCTGGATGGAGGCTGGAGGCACCCATGGCTACCCAGGCCCTGGCCAGGGGTGAGGCTCAGCTCCTCCAGGTTGTCTTCTTCTGGCAGTCTGAGGAGGAGAAGCCCTGGAGACACGAGGTGAGCTGTGAGAACATTGCTCTGATGAGGAGCATTCCCTCTGCCAGCTTCCCTTGGCATATATATGTGTATATATATATACAAATATATAAGTGTATAAATATCTATAAGCATTCTGGCTATTAATAGCAATAACTCTTTGTGGTGCAGGGTATCTCAGATCAGTCTCTAACAGAGGCAGATGAATGTGCAAAGTTGGGCAGGGCTGAGCTGTGTAAATCAGAGAAAATGGGGGTTCATTGGGGAAAAAAWGAGCTTTGAGAGGGTCTGAAAGGGAGCAACGGGGTGGCTCAGGCACTGCAAATAAATTGGTTTGTATCAGCCAGAGGTGCTGCATGTTTGGTGATGAAATGTGTTCATTTTTGTAGGAAACAACAGAATTAAATCCTGCTTTTAGCGGGAAAGTCAATTCCACTTTAACTGCAAAGCCACTAGCAATGACTCCACAATAAAAGAAATATAATTATGATAATTAATAAAGATAATAATACAGTCAAACCTTGCTAATGACTCAGAGGCTGCTTACTAAATACTGACTTTGTGGATAAACAAGCCAGAATAATGCATCATAAAATACACTTTGTTCCATTATTTTGACATCTCTATTATTTTAATTATTTATACTGCGTAATATACCAGTCACTCTGCTTGGGAAGGTTTTACAAAAATAATGAAGCTCTAATAATGTGACATGTCAGTTCAGTATTTGCTGAAACAGGAAGACAGGAAAACCAGTCCTTTCGGGGGGTGTGGAAATCAGGAAGGGCACAGATCAGTGGAGCTCAGATATTCAAAGTTTTAATGCAAAATATTAGACATCTCTATTACGCCTTTGACTGGGAGCCCTCGGAGCAGCTTCCCTGGCGGAGAACTCCTGAAGCCAACCTGCTTCGCTGCTAAATGCAAAAGGATCGATGCTGATTCTCCAGAAAAAAATCACTCCGTTTGAAAAATAATAATGAATGTGAAGTAGTTTTTGTGCCCAAGTCAATTTTTATCCTTAAATCCATTTTTTCCACCACCACGACAGCTGAAATCTTGTTTTTAATTTAAATGAGAGCTGCGATTTTTACATAATCGCTTGATTCCTGGAGTTGGCATTCCCTCGAAACCCCAGCCCGCCTCCTGCTCCCTGCATTTGGCAGGAATCAGCCCCACTCTTACAAGGAAAGACACTGGAGGAAGAACTCAGCATTTATTTGGCTCAGTTTTCCAGTTCTAGAGAGTCCTGAAGGGTGCATGTTGGAAATAAGCCTTCGGAGTCAGTCAGAAGGGGTTTTTCTAAGAAAATTTTTTAAAAAGGCAATTTCTCTCAGAGATTTGCCAGCAAACTGACTCCACCAGCCCTGTCCCAGCTCTTTGCCAGCCTATGGACCGGTTGTTGCAACTTTCAAGCGTTTCCCCCTGCCTGGGGATGGGATAACGTGCTGCAAAACCACTCTGTACGTAACATTCTCTCCCGTGGGCTGCTTTTCCAGAGGGATCTGCTGGGAGCCGCTGGAAGGGAGCGGGAGAGAGCGGGGAAGGGAGAGAGAGGGAGGGGGAGCCCTGCCCGCCCAGCCTGCTCACCTCCGAGCATCCTCCCTGCCCACGGCCACCTTGGGGTTTTCCATGTGCTGTGCCCTGCACATCCCGGCCCGTGGGAGCCGCAGGGGSATGGCCGGGAGGGCGGTCATGGATGGGGCTGCCTTCCAGCAGCGGGAATTATAAAGATACATGGATGGGATGTATGGAAAGCCGAGCAGGGGGGACAATAGGGGTGTCCGTGCCCTGGGGAGCAGGAAGCCAGTGCCAGGTGCAGAGGTTGAGCCTGGCTGTTCTCTCCAGGCTGGGAGAGGCACGGGCCTTCCAGAAACAGGGCGCAGTTAGGGCTTCTAGACGGGTCCCCTCTTTGGGGTTCCTATGAGGGTGGATGAGCGCGCTGGTCAGCATCCTTCAGCAGCGGGYGGGCACCAGGAGCGGAGGGAAACGAAGCCGCTGGGCACCGTCCCGCGCCGGGAGCGGGCACAGCGGGCACGGCAGGGTCCCCAGCGGGCAGGAGAACCGGCGGGCGGCTGTGGCAGCCTTCCCCTCACCAGGGATGGGGGCCGGGGATGGAGCGCTCGGGGCTCCTCCAGCGGCGCTGCCCGCCGTGCCCGAGCCCCCGGCGCCGGAGGAGCCGCCCGGCCCCGCCGCGAACAATAGCGGCCCCGGCGCGGGGCGGTGCGGAGCGGGGCGGGCCGGGACCGCCACCGCCCCCCCGCCCGCCCTCTCCCCGCCCTCTCCCCGCGCCACAGGCACCGCCGCCGCCGCAGCCGGGTCCATGCCCGCTGGAGCCCCCGCCTGCCGCCGCCCGCAGCCCCGGCATGGACGTTCGGTTCTACCCCTCCGCCCCGCCCGCCGTGGGCTCGCTGCCCGGCGCGGACCCCCCTTGCCTGGGCCCGCTGGATTATTATCACTGCAACAAGGTACCGGGGGCGAGGGGGTGCCCGGGCTCGGCGCGTCCCGCGCGGCTCCGCGGSGACGGGGACGGGGAACGGGGACGGGGAAGGAAAGTGCCGGCGGCGCCGGTGCTGCGGGAGGGAATTTTGAAAGTGGTCTGGAAGCGGAGCGGGGGGAGCCGTCGGGTGCCCGGGCCGCCCGCAGCGGGCGGGGGGAGCCCGAGCCCGGGCAGTGCTCGGCGGGGCGGGCCGGGAGCGGAGCGCGGTGTCCGTGTGTCCGTGCGGTGTCCGTGCGGTGTCCGTGCGGGGTCCGTGTGTCCGGGCGGGCTTGGTTTAACCTCCTCTGCTCCGGGAGCGGAGCGCGGTGTCCGTGTGTCCGTGCGGTGTCCGTGTGTCCATACGGGCTTGGTTTAACCTCCTCCGCTCCGGGAGCGCTCGGCCCGGGGCGATGCGCACGGTGCGGTGGGGGGTTGTTGTTGCGGTTGTTGTCGGGTACTTTTTTCCTGTTGTTCTTCGCCGTGTTGTTGTTTTGCACCTTCTCCACGAGCTGCGGAGCCGCCGGGCCGGGTCGCGGCTCCTCCCGAGCGGGGTCCGGCCGCGTCCCTCGCCTCCATCCCTCACCCGCCGCTGCGCTCCCGCCGAGGGGACACCCAGCTCCGGGCTGGGGGTGTCCGTGTGCCCCCAGATCCCCAGCACGGAGGGGAGACCTCCGTCACTCGCATTTCCCCCGCTCGCTGCAGCTGCGAGGCGAAGCAGCCTGCACTTGTAACGGGAGAGGGATGCGCAGGGGATATTTGAGAGCGCGGAGGTGCTCTAGGAAATTTCCCTCATCCTGGAGAAAGCGAAGCGAAGGGGATGGATGCTACTTCAGGGATAAGGAGTTTTCTGCCTGTCTCGCTGTGGGCAAACAGCGCTGATGTTTCAGCTACAAAGCCCTGGCATCCAGATCTCTTTGGAGGGAAGGGGATCATCCCAGACGTAATCCTTGCTGCCTCCCGGGCCAAATTCGGGTAATTGCGTCGAAAAAAGTTAATAAAAGGAGAAAACGCTCTCCTGCGTCGGTAGAGCAGCTCAGGATGCTCTCGGCTCACCTCACTGTTGTGATACTTTGGGATCAAACTCTTAAAACACAAGCAGAGGGAAATGCGTGCGGCTCCCCAGACGCGGCAAATTAATCTTTATGTATCAAGAGATGTATTTAACTGATTCTCTGTCAGTGGGTTATTTATCTCTTTTTATTAACTTGTAGCAAACCGAATAGTTCTCGTTTATTTTGAGATGCCGGATTATACTGAAACAACTTTCGTTGTTTTCGCCTGTATCTGCGTACTGCTGCCTTCAAAGTGTTTTATTATCATTGCCGTTGCTCTTAAAACACTAAATAAGCTCTTAAAATACTGACGAGAGCCGGATCACCTGGGAGCAGGACATTTGTCCTGCTGGAACATCCRCCCGTCGTGTGCGAGAGCAGAAACCTGGGATCATGAGAGCGTGAGCCGCTGGCTGCCCCCAGACCCCGCTGCCTCTCGGAGCTCGCTTTCACCCAGAAGTTGTTGGATGCCAGCACGATTCACTTTGCCTTGCGGTGTTCTGTGCGGGAGCTGGGGCTGCTGGCCGCGGTGGGGCTGGGGCTGGTGGCCTCCCAGCCTTGGGGCTGCGTGGTGCCCGTGTCCCCCGAGCCTTGGGGCGCGGGGCCCCTCGTCCTCAGCTCATCCGTGGCCTGAATCCCTGAGATTAGTCCCGGATTAGGCGCTGGCGATTGATCCGCGGCTCCGGGGCTGCGGGAATCGCCTCCTCCGGGGGTGCAGCGAGCTGAGCCCGGCGGGCGAGCGGGTGCGATGGGCGCTGCTGCTGCTGCTGCTGCTGCTGCCCAGGCCGGATGGGACAAGAGGAGAGGAGCGCCCCAGGTGCTGACCACTGCCACCAGATGCTGCTGTTGTCACTGCTAGCGAGCATCTTAAGGCAGCGGCAGAAGAAAGGAAGTGACTTACCCTTTGCTGGGTGCTTTTTCCATCCCCCCCCTTCTTTTCTTTTCTGAGTTATCAAATGACACTTGCTTATGCACAGCCGCGCACGTTTGCCTGTGGCATGTGCCTGGGATGAGGGCAGGGGTGGAACGGGCTGACTCAGTTTCCCTGGCAGGCTGCAGGTACAGCGGCTGTAACTTCAGCACCAAAGCGTGGCCCGGGGCGCTGCGGGAGGAGCCGGCTCCTGCTGCTCTTCCTTCGGAGAACCCCGGCAGGTGCGGGCTGGGATCGGGCTGAGGATCACCAGCAGCGTGCTGTTCCCTTGTTCTCGTGTCCTCTGCCATGGAGCAAGAGTTCTCCGGCTTCCTGGAGCCGCATGGGATTCTCTGGAAACTCCAGGACCTCACACCAATCCCAGCCCCATCGCTCCTGGCCGGTGCTGGTGGCTCAGCCCAGGGCTGGGCTGAGACAGCGTCTGCCTCAAAGCATTTCCACTTAAAAAAGCTACAGAGGAGGGTAGGGTGGACTGGAAAAATCAGAATTCTCCCACTATGGTGTGCAGATATCCTGGATAAAATCCATCTCTGGGAAGGACCTGAGCAAGAAGCACTTACAGGCTCTTTGCTGTCCTCCTGCTTCGCTGAGTTCATGGAGATGCTCTAAAGCCCTTTGATTTAAAAGGCTTGTTTTGTTCAGGGTATTTTTGTTTGGTTTGGGTTTTTTCCCCCCTTTATTTATTTATTTCTTTAGGAGAAGGCAGCAAAGCTGGGCTGTGCAGTGTCACTGTGCATAAATAACTGGCTGGGAGCACGGCAGAGCTGCCTTAGCCCAGAGCAGCCTGAAATGTTAATGGAATTGTTTTGTGCACTTACTGGACATGATATTGTTACCAGGAGGTCTCCAATCTCGCCTGCACACTGCAGTCAGCCACAATTCCTCTTTGCAGCTATGCAGGGGCCTATTGCACATCAGCATTTCCATTTCTGAAAGGACRAGGGATGTTCAGAGGGATAATGAAATGGGAGTGTGTGCTCAGCCCAGGCCTCCCCAGAAGGGGGAATTTGCACCCTTCCTTTAACTGCTTCCACAGCATCCCTGTTTTCCCTGGAAAGGCTGGCCACTGGGAGGGATGGAGAAGGTGGTGAGGGGCTGGACACCCACGAGTGGRTAATGAGAGCCCTCCTGCCCTATCAGGCAGGGTGAGAAGGAGCCCGCCCTGCTGCTGACTGCGTTTGGTGAGGAGTTCTGATGGATCAGGAGCACTGGTGGCACCGAAGCTGGGGAAGAGGGCTCCCTGTATAAACCAGTCCCTGTTACTGRTGATCCTGCATGGAGCTGGGGAGAGGAGCCAGCCCCAAACTTCCCGGTGCCCMGGGAGCTGCTGCTCACAGCCTGATGCTCCTTGGCAGGATTTTTAGGGCTGCAGAGTGCTCAGCCCAAGGTGTGGGGCCACCTGAGAGGACAAACTGCAACGAGCATTTCCCATTGTGGAGTACTGCCCCCCATCCTGTGGGCTGGGCCCAGGGCCTGCTCCACCTCTGGGACAGCAGGAACACCTCTGGTGTCTGCACAGCGGCCACGAGGGGCTGGGGAGGTTCAGCTGAAAGTGTGAGGAGCCCTCATCTGAACTGTGACACCCATCCCTGTCATCAGCCACCTGGGCTCTGCTAAAGGAAACACCTACCTCTGGTTTGGATTCCTTCTTTCAATTTGGGTCTAAACCCCTTTYCCTGTCCTCTCTGGCCATTTTCCTCGTTCCTGCTGCATTCTCCTTCCTGCTCACTTGCCAGGAAAGCTTTCACAGGGCTCTGAGCTGCTCGTGTGCGGTGCCGGTGGTTTGGGGAGAGCAGCGTGTTCCTGCACCACCTAAGGGGGTGTTGCTCCCTCCCACCCTCCAATTGCTTTGAGAAAATGTGGGGATTTTTCCCATTTGAGTTCTAGGGAGATTCAGCTGCTCTATTTCACAATAAGTAAATCACAGTACAGTAAAAAATAGGGATTTTAGTAACAGCGAGGTTCGTTCTGCTCTTAGCAGAGCTTTAGTGACAGGATCTGGTGTGCTGGCTGATGCACCAGCAGGGAAGGGTTTTTTTCTAGATCCTAAATTGTGTGTGTGGGTCCACAAAGCTCGGGAGGGAGTTTTTCCTTCTCAGCCCAAGCAGAATTGCCTTGGCAAGGGAGGCCTGTGAGAGGAATCCTGCCAGAGCACGATACCCTGAGCTCTTTCATGCAGGGTGTGCAGGGATGCTGGGATGCAGGAGGAGTGATCCTGCTCCCCAGGGGCATCTTTGGGGACTGAATTATCATCTCTATTCTTCCTGCAGAAATAAATTTAAATATAAATTCTTCCTGCTTGCTTCTGGTGCTACAGTGGTCAGACTGGGTTAGCATGATGCCCAATCTGGTGCCAGTGGAATTGATGGGGATTGATGAGGAGGAGGAGGAGGAGGAAGACCCAGCCTGGCAATACAAAATCCACACTGCTGTGAGACCCTGGGAGTGCCCCTGGTCCTTGGGAGCCCCTGTGCTGGGGGCTCTGTTAATAACCCTGCAGGATTTCTGTAGGATCCATCAGCACCATCAAACCTTTGCCTGAATTTTCCTTGTAGGATCCTGTGGCTTTGCCTCTCCAAACACAGCCTCTCTCTTGCCTTTTGGGCTGATAAATTGACAAAAGCTATTTTACCAATACACCATTAAGATTTGMTAGTTATGTGATGGGTATTAGTCTGCAACCAATGTTCTCTTTTCTTAAGAACCCTTCAGAAATGGGATCTGAGGTGGTATGATCCCGAGCCGCTGTAGGAAATGCATTTCTGTGAAATGTTCTGGTTTGATTTTTACAATAAATTGTACATTTCAGTGATAAACATGGTCCCTTTTTCCTTGTTCCAGCACTGCTTTGCCATTCTGGAAGATAAAATACATCCTTTCCCTTCCTACTTCCGAAGCCAACTCTGTTTTGAAGTAACATAAATCTTTCTTTGGAGATGGAGGATTTTGGATGCAGAACAAAGTCCAGCAGATTTTTAATTTGGGGCCCATTTCATTCTCATTTGGCAGGCAGCTCCTGTTGATTTGCAAATGTAGATTTTTTAAATATTTTTTTTCTTTTAGGCCCTGAATATGGGCAAGGGCTTCCTCTGAAAAGTGGTTGAGTTACTCAGTGGGACAGCCCTGCCTTCTCCAGAGTGGTCTTTGATGGGTTGCACAGCAGAAAGTGTTGGAAGCTCCATTTTTTTGCCTTGGGCTTTAAGTCGGGGATTGGAAGCTAAATAATGAATGTCCATCCATTCATAGAAAATGTTGTTCTCTCTGCATGCASGGAGGGGAGGCTTTAATCTGGTTGTTTTGGGAACAATGGGAGATGTTTTGAAGACCAGTCTGACTTGTGTGTAACATCATGTTTGTTTGGACTGCTTCTGAATAACCTTGTCAAGGACCTCATCCGTGGAAGTCCTTGTAGCAGAGGAGACATCAAGAAACAAAAAATTCAGGATCAAAACTGTACAGGTTTCTCTGATTTATTTGTGATTCTTCAAATCAGTGACTGTCCCCTGAATTGGTGTTGGAGCTTGTGGGTGTTACACCACCCTGGCTGCAGAGTAAATCCATGATCAGCTCTGCCTTGGACCTCTGAGCCTGCAGCAGGCACCAGGATCCACAACAGAGAAAAYATCCTGTTCATAAACTGTGTTTTCTTGTACCAACCAGAGCACCCAATATTTTGGAGGGTGCATGCTGATCCTCGTGCCAGGGCAGTGGGAGAGCRCCTGGAACCCTGCAGAGCTCTTCCAGCTTTTCCTCCTTGTCAGGACGGGCCCTGCCAGCTCCGTTCCTGGGGGCCGTTGTGAACATTGTGATCTTTCTGCAGCATTTGCAGAATAATCTCTGTTTTCATGCTGCCTGCACTTTGCATCTCCTTCCTGCTGGCKACAAGGAGCAGGAGGTGAGGATGCTCCACCACCACTCCCTGGCCCCACTGGGAGGGGGGAGCATTTTCCCCTCGAGGTGCAATTTTCCCCTATTACCTTTGTACTCCTCTGTTGTTTTTTTTTTTTTTTAACAAAATGAGCTCTAAATGCTTTTACCATAAGTTGGGTTATATCTGGCAGTATAAATGAAGCATATAATTGTGTTTTCCTAACAGCTCCACATTAAAAATAAGTTATTGTGTTGCTAATGTGTTTTTCCTGACAATTTTCCATCCGGTGAGTGTGAGGCTTCTCTCTGAACTGTCGTGTAGCAGCACCTCTGCCTCCTCTTGAGATCTTATTCAGTATTCCTCAAGTCAGGCTGAAGTGTTAGTGTGATTAGAGCTTTCAAACTATTAATTCCTAATTGGAGGTTTGAGCTCTAATGTTCCACCTTTGTGATTTTACACTCATTTTAATATAATTAAATAATGCATAATGTATGTTTTATAATATTACACATAAATTATAGATGGCATATACTATATCCTATGGTGTACATAAATTATCTAYTATCTAATATATGATAGAAATTCTATTATGCATTATATATGATATATTGTATATAATTATAGTAATTGGGGATACACAGCTCAGCTTCAGCAGGAAGAGATCTCTCAACAAAACTTACTGGAACAAGCACTGATCACATAACTCTTTAAAAAATAATAATAATAATTAAAAAATATAGAAAACAGCATTAAATCACCTGATTTTACAGCTGTATGACCAGATTTAAATATCTTAATTATCTGCCTCCCCCCCACCTTTTCCTATTGTTTCCCTCTRGAGGTTTTGTTCTGATGGATGCCATTTCCTCCCTGAAAAACGGCCCTGGCTGCCGTGGTGCTGCAGGCAGAATCTCTGCCTTGTGCCACAGAACCTCTCCCCGCCTCCCCCATCTTTTGCATGGATTGCTTGACCTCTGCAGATATAATTAAATCTCTTCCTGACGACTGTGAGATTGCAGCTCGGCTCCGTGGCGAAGGGAACTGGGAGGGAAGTGTTAAACGGGGCCTGAGCCAGGAACTGCTCTGGTGGGGAGATTATTGGGTTGTGTTGGTCGCTGCACGTGGCTCCAGAGCAGCCTGATCTGCGGAAATCAGCCCAGCCTTGGTCCCAGGCAGCTTTTCACCTCTAATTCTGGGCTGGACYTGGGCACAGGAGAGTTTTGCCAGTGGTTAAAATGTAGAAGATTTAATTTATTCTGTTGGATTGAGGGCTCAGCCCTTTGCTCTCGTGCTGCCTTTTCCCTGGGTTTCTAAGGATCTCATGACTTAGCAGGTGCTAGGAAAGGGGGGTGACACTTTAGGGACCAGGTGGCAGAAGTTGCTGCTCCTCTGCTCTGAGCCTCTTCTCCCCATTCCCAACGAGCATCACCTTCCCCAGCAGAGCCCCCCAGCCTGGAGGAGCAGGTCTGGGGCAGCCCTGGCACTGTGGTGCTCAGGGCAGGTGGAGGACGAGCCCTGGCACGTGCCACCCTCCCCTCTGGTCCCTGCCACCCAGACTGTGTGTTCCCCATGGATCCTGTCCCAGCCCCCAGTGGCCAGGAGCCCTTTTTYATCACATTAGCTGGATCACATCAGCAGGTTTCTCTTCCCACAAAACCTGCTGGTGAGTCAGAGTTTCCATCCCCATCTGGGCTCCTCAGGGAGGCTCCATCCCCTTTCTTCCCAGCTGCCTGCATGTGCATGGTGGTGCTTTTCCTCTCCACTTYAGAAAAAACAATCACCTTCCTCTCCATCTCTGTTCTTGCCAGTGGCCAAGCTTGGGAGATAAGAGCTGTGTYGTGGCTCTGCCTTTTATCCTCTCCAGGAACTGGCCAAGCTCTCCCTCTCCAGCAGCTCATTTCAGGGCCCCCCAGACATGTGGGGGTTATTTTAGGAATAATTTGAGCCACCCTGAGCACTGAGGATCCATTGCAGGAGATCYAGGCCTGTGGAGAAGTGCAAGCAGAGCCTGGGACATCTGAAAGGCTTCTCTCTTCCAAAGATGTGGATCTCCACGTTCATACCCATGAAAGAAGTTCCATCTTTCCAGCCAGGTTCACCCTTATTGTTTATTCTTGAACATCGGAAAGGCTTCTCTCTTCCAAAGATGTGGATCTCCACGTTCATACCCACAAAGAAAGTTCCACCTTTCCAGCCAGGTTCACCCTTATTGTTTATTCCTGAACATCTCCCCGTCCCTGGGAAGGTGGTAGGGCTGTGCAGGCTCTTTAGGAGTTCTCGAGCCTTTTGAAAACCCTCAAATGCACCAGTTTTAGTGTGAAGGATGATGCTGGGAAGGGAGGAGATTGTCATGGAGAGCTTGGCCTCATGTGATGCTGGTGGAGCTCAGCCCTGTTCCAGCAGTGCAGGCTGAGCTCCCTCCTCCCCTGAGAGCAAACCCTTGGCCAGGGATGAGCYGTTTGATTCCATCCCTTTATTCCACCCTCACCTCTCCTTCATGCAGAGGGGAAGATGCTCCCAGGGACCTCTGTGGTGCTGGGAGGGCACAGGGTGGGCTGCTGAAGGCCCCCAACATGAGAAGGACCTGGAGCTGCTGSAGAGAGTCCAGAGGAAGCCGTGGAGACCCTTCAAGGGCTGGAGCCCCTCTGCTCTGGGAACACGCTGGGAGAGCTGGGGGTGCTTGCCTGGACAGGAGAAGGCTCCAGAGAGAGCTCAGAGCCCTTGCAGGGCCTAAAGGGGCTCCAGGAGAGCTGGAGAGGTACTGGGGACAAGAGGTGGAGGGACAGGACACAGGGAATGGCTCCCACTGCCAGAGGGCAGGGATGGATGGGATATTGGGATGGAATTCTTCCCTGTGAGGGTGGGCAGGCCCTGGCACAGGTGCCCAGAGCAGCTGKGGCTGCCCCTGGATCCCTGGCAGTGCCCAAGGCCAGGMTGGACAGGGCTGGGAGCACCCTGGGACAGGGGAAGGTGTCCCTGSCCATGCCATGAGGTCCAACCCAAACCATTCTGTGATTTTGTTGCATCGCTTACAGTTACTAAACCCTRACATTTTTATTTCTTTTTTGTTAATAAATAACAGATCCCTGCTTCTTAGTTTTCTTGGGTGCTTCTTTGAACAGAGGGGTTTTATACACTGAGCCATCTCAGAACATTGTGCCTGCAGAGGAAGAATGATATATTTTTAGGGAATTAGATCTGTTGTCCCCACTGTCAGAAGAGGGGCAGTGTGCCCTGGAGTCCTCAACAAAAAGAAGAGAAACTTTGACAGCATGGAAATGAAATGTATGAAAACCTTAGTGAATTCTAGCTGAATTATCCTGGTTTGTTTCAGCTTATGCAATGGCCCAAAAAAGCATTAGAATATCATATAAAGAAGAAAAAGCAGAAATACTGAGAGGAGGGGACACAAAGAACAGAAACTGGGGCTTGTAGCAATGGAAAATATTCCCCCCCATCAGATCCTGCTCTGTTTGTTCATGCTCAACCCAGGGAGGCAACTTTTCCCCTGCCACATTATCTTGTCTCTAAATAGCGTTCAAAGGAGAAGAAGAATGTGCTGTTAAAAATATCAAACTTTTGGGAATGGCTGGCAGACTTCAGCACTGATAAGCATTGTTGATTGAAGATCAAACAGCCCTGGAAGAAAAACCTTCCAGCAAGCACCGTGGGTCCAGCCCTGCAGCCAGACAGTGAGGTCAGCCTTCAATCCAGGGATATTTAGGGACTGACACTGGAATGATGGTCTGGGCTCTCTACCCCAGACGGATGTTGGTGACACTGTGGTTTAAACTTGATCAATCTGTTCGAGCTGAGACCAGCACTTATTAAGTGCCAAGAATTTGCATTAGTAGGTGGTAGCTTTATATATCTGTTTTTTCCTTCRTTTAAGATAAAGAGGGAAGGCTGCAGGTCATAATGTGAACTGAAGACTGCTGGCATTTGTTTTTTAATTAATTGACAACCTGCATTTCTGTGTCAAGGTTGCAAATTAATAGTGGGTGGCCATCTGCTTGCAAAGCAGATAGTTCTGGCTGTGCCAAACATGTGGAGTATTTAACCATTTGATTTAAATCAGACCAGAATGRTGGCTTTTTGAACACTCTGTCAAGYTGGGTTTTCCATTTAAGAGCTGGGCTTTGAAAAGGGGAAAAGTATTGAAATGGTTTTTTTAGTTCATAAACTTGCAATTTAAGGGAGTTGTTTGGCATATTTGGCCTCTTTTAAAGAGAGGCCAAATCCTGGTGGGAATGACAACATGGAGCTTCAATCACCTGTGGAAGTAGGGAACCAAATTTGTGTGAGAGCACCAAAGAAACAAATACATGTTAAAAATCATAAAGTAGCTCAGGCTGGAAGGGACCTCTGAARGTGTATTTGAACTAATTTCAATAGCACCTTCTGGGATTGAGATGGCAGGAAAGAAAAATATCAATAGATTTTCTGCTCTAACACAGTGAGAGTCTCAGTGGTGGTGGCTGCAATCAAATGCTAAATAGAAAGTTTGCAATAAAAAGGGCTTTAGTTAGAATTAATAAAATGTGAAATGCCTCGTTCTTTGGAAAACATGTGGTATTGACTGAGATTTAGAATATGTCCTGGGAGCARGGATCTGGACTGCAGGCTCTAGAGCTGACTCTGGCATCCTTTCCCTGCATACATTAATATTATTCATTTATTTATTATATTTTTTTAAATCTTACTTTTTGCCTGGAAAGGTCACAATGTGCCAGTTGGAGAGGAAATAAACGAAGAGCTGGAATCGAGGGCAGCCTTGYACAAAATTATCATCCTCTTTTCCCACTCCTTCACCTTCCTGTGCAGTGCATGGCAGGGACATGATCTTTAAGAWCCCTTCCAACCCAAATTGGATTCTAAACCAGGATCCTTGGATCACAGGTAAATCATGGAAACTKTCCTGATAAATTTGATTTTAAGTCCTGCTCTCCAGAAGCTGCACATGAAGCCACAGGTAGTTCCCATTTCCAGGAAAGCACTGCTGAATTCTCTGGGAAATGTGGATTTTAACATCCCCTTGTTTTGAGGAATTGTCTTAGGATGTTCTCAGTTCAACTGGAGCATCTCATTTGCCACCAGAGCTGGAAATCTTGGCTGGCTCAGAGGCAGGAAGAGCCTGGTGCTGGATGTGGGGCTGGAGCTTGTGTCACTGTCATCGTGCCACGAGCACGGGGACGGTGCCAGCTTGGAAGGGACGCTGTGCTTGGCACAGAAAGGTCTGGAGAACAGGCTGCTGCCTGCTTAGCACACATACAGCAGGGAGGCTGCAGCACCCCCAGGCTCCTGGAGAGCTGCTGGGGCTCTCCCCATCACTGGGACACCAGGCCATGGTGCTGAGGGACAGATGTCCTCMGGACTGGTGGTTGCTGTGCTGCTCTCTAGGTGAGGGCATCTGCTTCCAAAATCCCAGAGATGTGGTGCCTGRGGACGTGGTTTAATGCTGGCCTTGGCAGTGCTGWGTTGGTGGTTGAACTCTGTGATCTTGGAGGTGTTTTCCCACCTTTAGGATTCCCTCATTCTCTGTGGCAGTGTGGGACATACAGTGGGTCAGGGGCAAGGTGAGTCACATGAAACTCATCCCTTTGGCCATTGTGGAACCACTCACAAGGCCAGTAGGTGATCCAGCCTTCTCTGGGGCTTTTTCTGGATTTGGTTTGGGATTCTTGGGGCTGTCCCATGSCAGGCCAGGAGCTGGACTTTGATCATCCTTTTGGGTCACTTCCMRCTYGGAATATTCTGTGATAACCATAACCTCCCAGAGTGAAACCCAGCAACACCAGGCCAAGTTGAGATAAAAATGAGGAAGTTTGTGTGACTGAAGGTTTTGGAGCGTGGTGCAGTGATGGAGCCAGGCTCTGCAGGGTGGGCTGGCCACTGAGCTCCGTGCCTTTGGGACCCKGCCTGGGCTCCTCTGAGCCCCAGAGTTAGTGGGAGCTGCTCACCCCTCACAGCCCTGGAGCCCCGTGAGGCTCAGCTTTCCCCTGGTCATGACTGAGCATGGCAGGGCATGACTGGAGCACCTTGGTGAAGCACAAACCTCGGCCCCACGGGGGTGGGAAGGAGGTGACAACAAAAAATTTGATTCCCTGCTGGTCTCAGCCACGATTCAGGCTTGGTTTCTCTCTGTAGAAACTTCCCCTCTCCCTCTCTACTGTCCAAGTGTTGCTTCTTTTGCATGTTATTTATTTTCTTCCTAGCCCGGGGGCTGCTGCGAGAGGTGTCTCTTTGCTCTGCCGGCTGTTCCTGATGCTTCCTTTTCCTTGCTAATACCAATTGTTCCTGCCAAAAGCTCTCGCTGGTGTTATGTAAACCTCGAATCTCACGCTAACACTCCCAGCCCCCATCGGGGGCTCCCAGAGGCGCTGCCTGGGATTCGCCCCCGCGCCAGCCCCGCTGCCACCAGCCCCGTGTGCTGTGCCAGGGGTCCCTGGGCTGCTGMGCCAGCTGGGTGGCACTGGCCATGGCAGCCTCAGCCATCTGAGCCAGCTGTCACCGCTTTAGTGAGGGCAGGAAGAATATATTGGTACATTCCAATAGGTACTGCACCCGCAAACAGCACCCTGGTGGTGTTTGTGGGTGCAGTACCAATTGGAATATACCAATATGTTCTTTGRGATGTGCCTGAGCTTGTCTGGCCCTTAGTGCTGAACCAAACAGCAGCACTGTGGTGTTTCACCCTAGAGACACTTTTGGCTCACTGGATGTGTGGTGTTTCACCCCACAGACRGTTTTGGAAAATATTCCCCCCCATTGCCGAATGGTTCTTTTTTACCTGCATGGTAAGTCACGACGTGGGGGATTATTCCAAATCCTGGGAGAATTAAGATGTAGACTTCTGGATGGCTGAAGAATCAGAAAAGGTGTWGGTATAGAACAGGGTCTCCTCCCCCTGCAGGGTCGAAGAATGTGGTGTTAAGGTTATGGTCTGTAAGGAGTATTGTGATTCCTGCAGGTGTGTGGTGGAAATTTC
>JACDOX010000226.1:447359-490727 GCA_014549065.1 Cardinalis cardinalis | reverse complement strand
GGCCCGTGGGGACAGGTCCAGGCCTGCAGGAGCTCTGGTGGTGCTGGGATGGAGCTTCCCCCATAACAGGGGCTGCTCCTCAGGTTTCCCTCTGGCAGAGAAGCTTTAAGGCGATGGTGAAGGAAAGGAGTCGGTTCTGATGGAGGGTTTGGATCCACCCAGAGCTTTATTCAAAGGACACTTGGATGCCCCAGTGCCCCCAGGGGCAGAGGGCATCCTGTGAATCTGCAATCACTCGATGTCTTCTGGAATGCCAGGACTGACAGACAGTGCTGGGAGGGGCCAGGGAGGGAAAGGAGAGGAGACTGACACACCTGGGAGGGAATTATCAGGGAGGGACCCGAGGTTCTGGGGTAAACCCTGAAATCACAACACAACAGGTACCCATGGACCAAAGCTGCATTTTGGGCAGGCACATTTTGTGTTTTTTGTAGCTATGTGAGGGTTCTGCTACCCCTTGGTGCATCTCCACCCCACTCCTGCCCTTGATCCAGGGCAGAGCCTGCCTGAGCAGTGCCTGTGCTTGCTGATGGGATTGGAGCTCCTGGAGCATCTTCATGGAGACACCATGTTCCTCCAAGGCTGCTGGGTGGGCACCTCTTCTCCTCAGCCAGGTGGTGTCCAAACCAGTTATTTACCTGGAAAGTGATATTAACAAAATCCTAATGAATTTCCAAGTGCTGCTTTGTGTGATTTGGCAGCCAGGATGCTCTCAAAAAAGAAAGAAAATAAAAGAGAGAAAGAGAGAGTGATCCACCATTGCTGTGTGCCCAACCTCTTCCCCATCCACTCCACTGCTTTTGAGAGATTAAAAAGAGATTAAATCCTGCTGAGCTGGCAGGTGATGTTGATGAATGTTTGGAGGGGATTAGGGTAAATCCATTCCTCCTTGTGATTTAGCTCAAGATTTGAACTCATTGATAAAATTTGTCCAGGTTTTACCTCTGAAGCCTCCTTTGAGCCGGTGAAGGTGTAAATGAAGGCAGAGCTTGTTTTTGGAGCAGAAAGGATAATGAATTAGCCTTTGTAAGGCTGATGAAGACTTAAGATTGCTGTGCATCTACAGCTGTTGCAGTGTCCAGTTAATCCTCACTGCCACAGAATTAGAGGATGCCCAGGCTGGTTCCTTGGCTGGGGGAGTGTGGCCTGAAGCTCCTGCTGCAGTGCAGCACAGCTGTGAGATGCTCTGCAGCAACCAGCCAGCCTGTGGAGGACACTGCTTCCATGTGGGACTCAAAAAATGCCATTTCTCAAACTAGGGATGGCATGGAATGGACACAGCTGTGGACTGGGGCTCAGGGGTTTCATCCAGCCAAAGCTGTCCCGGTGTTCTGGCACAGTTTGGGTTCTGTGGTGGAGGTAAAGAGGATATTCTGGCACCCCCCAGCAGCTCTTGGACCTTCTGGTCCTCCATGCATCCTACAGCACGGGAGCAGGCATGGTGGGACTCCAGAGGGTGCTCCTGCCAGGTGTCCCASCATCCAGAAGATGGTCCTCAGAGTGTCTTGGTTTGGAAAGACATGTGTCTGCTAAGGAAGGCTGCAGCCTCCCCTGAAATGGAGAATGTAAACCCTCCCCACCCCTCCAAATTGCTATAAATTTTAAATTAAGGGGCTCTCAGGCAAAAGATATGGGAGCAGGAAATAACATTKCTTTATTAGGGAAGAAAAAAATTAAAAGGATAAAATAAACAATGCAGTAAACYAAACCAACACTKCCAGAGTCAGAACCCARCCTGACACCCTGTGGGTCAGGGTGCTGGCAGCAGCCCCATTGGAATTGTGGCTCAGCCCTCCTGCAGTGTCAGGGGTGGCTCTGCTGGAGCAGGGATCCTGGAGAAAGGTGCAGTCTTCCTCTGAAGATCCAGGGGCAGAGGCAGCTGCTGTTCCTCCAGGAAATCCAGTGGAGAAGCTGTGCTGGTGTTCCAGAATCTCCAGATTATATCCAGGTAGGAATGCTTGGCTCCTCCCTCTGGGCTCACATCTCCCARTGGGATGCTGTAGTTCTTATCAGCCATGCAGGGACATTCAAKRGCTGTTATCAGCAGGTGTCCCCCTGAGGGAKGAKTGGGTGTGGTCACTCAAAGAGAGAGATAAGGCAAACTGCCCACTTGACAAAAGATAATCTGCCCTACAGATGGTRATAGAAAACAYCTTRCCTTGCAATCGGGAGCACAGAGGAGCTCTGAGACCTGCAGTGCTGCCCTTTGGGCTGGGGAGCAGAGCTGGGACTGGCAGAGCAGCAGCCAGTGCTGGGTGTGCTGCTGGGGCTGCAGGAGAGGATTCCAGTTCCAAGGATATACTTGGAGCAAGGCTCAGCACCAGCCCTGAGTGTCTGTCCTGGTGCTGGGAGGAGCAATCCTCACTGCTCTGTGCTGCCCATGGTCAGATGAAGTCCTCGAGGCACAGAAGATCTGCTGGGAGGGCAGGAGTGCAGTGAGGAACCTCCAGCCTGGAGGAGCTTTATAAACCAGGGCAGGGCATTGCTGCCAGAGCTCTGCACTGCCTGTGGCATCCAGGGCAAGGCACAGGGGGAGAAGCTCTGTGCAGAGCCACCTGGGTGGTTTTGGGGAAGGGCTCCCACTGCTGCCCTGAGACTGCTCGTTCCAGAGGGCAGGGCTTGGTCACCTCAGCATTCCATCCCCCCTGTGCCCAGCTCAGCTCTGAGCTTCCCTGCATGGAAAGAGTGGTAACTTTGGGAAAACTGTCATCCTGGTTTTTTAAGTTTTCTTAAGTTTTTAAAAGTTTTTTTTTTTTTGATGTTTACATTTTTATAACGATTTTTAATGTGCTTTATGTAAATTACTTATTGTTTTGCATTCTTCTACGGAAGAAAAGAAATTTTATAGACTGTTGGTTTGTCCAGTGTCGTTGGAGAGGTGGCACTGTCATCCTCCAATCCACTGTAAATTTTAGAAATCTATGAATTTTAAAGTCAAAATTAAACTTTCCCTCTTTTTTTACCTTGGAGAATCCAGTGTCCACATCATTTTATTTCGTGTCCTGGAACAACAGAGAGCAGCTTTGCAGGTCTCCCTGTGCTGCTCAGCAAAACTGACATTTAGAAATCCCCTGGGTACAGGTGAAGGTGCCAGGTGGCTACTGCTGAGTGTGACCTGGTGCTGCAGGCTCTGTAAAACAGGGCTRAAGTCAGGGATGGTCTGAGCAAGCAGAGTTGTGGCAGGGAGGACACCAGGATCAGGCTTGTTCCCTGTGGAGCAAATCCTGTGAGCTGCTTTGGATTTATGCAGTGATAGCAGCAAACACAGCCCCCTCCCAGCCCTTAAGGATGCTGCTGGGGTGGGCGGGAAGCCTGAGAATGTCACAGACAACTGGGAATACTTTCAAGAACATAACTGGGAACCATTTAGAAATAATTTCAAATGAAAGATATATTTTTTCCAGTGTGTCATTGGAATGTATGCTTTTCTAGAAAGTAGGAGGAAAGAGAGCTTAAAATTAAGTGTATTATTAAACAGACCTTTCTTAACTCTCATTAAGGAAGAGGATTTGGAGGGAAGTGTTTTCCAGTSTCTTTGTCGTGTTGCTGCACAAGCTGGTGTTTGCCAAGCTGGTGTTCTTGACTCCTTCAAGAAGAGCGAAAATGAAACTTAAATTCCTTGTATATTGGAAAAGAATATTTGGTATCTGTTGTTTGTGATGATGGTAGTCTGTTTAAAATAAAGTTACCTTTGTATTTGCTTAGTTTGACTCTAAACAGGAAAATAATGGCTTTTGTAATGTCTCTATTAGAGGAGTATTGTTTGAAAGCACTTTGGGCTTACGTTAGTTGAGTGCAAAATGAATTCCAGCTCTGGAGCAAATAAACCCCAGTGGGGCTGGATGCTGGGAGCTGCCAGTGTGATGTGGGGATGTGCATCACAGAGGCCTCTGGGGGCCAGTTCTTGATGTAATTCTTCATGCTCCTCATCTTCCCTCCTCCCTTCACTCACTCCGTGATGCAGCACTCACCCCAACAAACTGGTTTTACACTACAGCTGAAACTGGGGGCACTGGGCAGCATGAGGAGGGGGCCAAGAAGCTTTTCAGGGCTTTAAATAAAGCTTCTCCATGTGTCAGCACGTGAGTAAACAGACTTTGCTGAAATATCTTTTATTTTCTCATCTGAACACCAACAAACACTTGCTGTTTGGGGGATTTCTTCACTTTCTTTCTTTCCCAACTGTGATGGGAAAATGGGAAGCAGAAGGAAAGTGCTCACTGGTGGTGCTGGGTGTGCCAGGAATTGCAGAGTAGCTCTGGGGTGTGTCAGGTGCCTTGCACAAGCACCAGAGGCAGCTCCCAGAGCTGCAGGTACACACACAGGGTGTGAGCTGAGGCTGCTGAAAACTCAGCACAGCTTGGATTTCCAGCAGTTCCCAATGGTGTGGCTGCCCCTGCACCCCTGGGAGTGCCCAAGGCCAGGCTGGGTGGGGATTGGAGCGCCCTGGGACAGTGGAAGGTGTCCCTGCCATGGAAGGGGTGGGATGAGAGGAGTTTTAAGTTCTTCCCGACCCAAACCACTCTGGGATGAGTCTGTGTGACACAGCAGGAATTAGGAGCACAGCATCTGGGGGCTCTGCTGTCCCCATGCCCACTGCAAGCAGCTGCTCAGACCTCAATGCTCAGTTTAGTC
This sequence comes from Cardinalis cardinalis, assembly GCA_014549065.1. Taxonomy (NCBI): domain Eukaryota; kingdom Metazoa; phylum Chordata; class Aves; order Passeriformes; family Cardinalidae; genus Cardinalis; species Cardinalis cardinalis. Next base: position 486,092 of record JACDOX010000226.1, on the reverse strand, counting down.
ACATTACAGGGGACACACAACACGTGAAATCAGGACCACCTGCTTGCCTCTTTTCACAGAAAATAATGAGGATATTTTCATAAAAAGCGCTAAATGCATTAGAAAGAGAAGCCRAGATCTCTCTGTGCAAAGGTGTCAATGCTTTTATTTTTTTTTTAATTTTAAGTTGAATGTTGCATTCAGTTTGTTATCTACTATGGTATTTGTGGGGTACCTCGTAGCAGGGAGGAATGATGAATCTGACTCCATGTTCTCAGAAAGCTAATTTATTATTTTAAGATACTATATTATATTAAAGAATACTATACCATACTAAAGAATACAGAAAGGATACAGCCAGAAGGTTAAAAAGATAATAATGAAAACTTGTGACTCCTTCCAGAGCCTTGACACAGCTTGATCCCGATTAGCTAATGAGTCAAAACAATTCACTTGAAACCAATGAAACATTCGTCTGTTGGTAAACAATGTCCAACCACATTCCAAAGCAGCAAAACACAGGAGAAGCAAATCAGATCATATTGTTTTCATTTTTCTCTGAGGTTTCTCAGCTTCCCAGGAGCAAAATCCTGAGCAAAGGGATTTTTCAGAAGATCTGACTGCCACAATCTCCAAGTTATAAAATGTGGGTGGGGACGACTCTGGTATCCTGCTGGAGGGATTAGAGCAGGAGGTGTTTTCTGTGCAGAGCTGGTGGGATGTGCTGCTTCCCCCAGGATGCAGCATCCCAGTGTTGGTTGTGGCAATGCCCCTTTCCTGTTCCAAAGCAAAACAGAGCTCCTGGCTGGTGTGAAGCCGTGAATTTGGCGGAGAAAATGCTGTGCAAGCTCCTGCTCTTCCATATTCAGTTGTTAAAGGGGGTCAGTAAAGATGGGGACAAACTTTTTAGGCAGGGCCTGTTGCTACAGGACAAGGGGTGATGGTTTTAAACTAAAAGAGGGTCAAATTAAACTGGATATAAGGAAGGGTTTTTTGGTTTTGTTTTGTTTTTTCACAATGACAGTGGTAAAATCCAGAGATGGGGAAACGGAGAGGTATTTTAAAAACTTTTATTCTATTTTCAGTCTTATGTCAAGAGTGAGACAATATAGATGTTATAATTGATGCAATACAGATGTTATAATTCATACAGATTAATTACAGCTCTTATAATTTGTCTACAAATCCATTTCCTACAGTAACACACTGGCAGGGGTTGCCCAGAGAAGCTGTGGCTGCCCCATCCCTGGACATGTTCAAGGCCAAGTTGGGGCTTGGAGCAGCCTGAGATAGCAGAAGGTCCCTGCCCGTGGTAGAGGAGTGAAACTGGATGGGCTTTAAGGTCCTTTTAAGGTCCTAGATGGGATTAAGGTCCTTTCCAACCCAAACAATGTTTTTCAGGCAAGGATGTGCCCAGAGGATGCAAACCTCCCTGGCTGCTTTGCGGGGAGGTGTGTGGTGGTGGCTGTGGAGAATCCAGCTCTGCACGAGCAGAGGATACAGGTGAGCTCTGCTGGCTCCCTCTGTGGCTCCTGTGGGTRCAAAACTCTGGTTAAACTTTGACCTGGGCTGTTGGGTACCACTGCAAGGACGTGTGGCCAGCAGAGTTTTGAGGCCACAGCTGAAAAATGTCCTACTGGGCACCTAAGAAAGGATGGCTCCTAAAAATTATAGCTAAGATGGACAAAGAGTGTGGATATGTGRGTGTGTTAGGGACAGAAATCATGCTGCTACCAGGGAATTTCTCTCCAGGTTATTTTTCAGAAGAATCTCAGTGCTGTGGGTTCTGCATTAGCAGTGTGTGTGACTTGGGGTTCCCCAGAGCAGAGCAGGGCCCTRCCCTGTGTGCTGGATTTAAACTTTGACCTGGGCTGTTGGGTACCACTGCAAKGATGTGTGGCCAGCAGAGCTTTGAGGCCACAGCTGGAAAATGTCCTACTGGGCACCTAAGAAAGGATGATTCCTTTAAATTAAATTAAATAAATAAAATTATTTATTAGCTTAATAATGGTATAATAATAATATAATAATAATAGTAATATAATAATAATGCCCACCTTAGCTTAAATAAAATTATAGCTAAGGTGGACAAAGAGTGTGGAAATGTGGGTGTGTAAGGGTCAGAAATCATGYTGCTACCAGGGAATTTCTCTCCAGGTTATTTTTCAGAAGAAGCTGAAAAATATGGGTTCTGCAAAGATTGGTTCTCCATTAGCAGAGTGTGTGACCTGTGGTACCCAGAGCAGAGCAGGGCCCTGCCCTGTGTGCTGGGAGAGGTGTTTGACACCTGACTGCTCCTCCCTGTCCTGCTGCCAGGGAAATCCATGTCCTTGCAAGCCATGGGCTTGGTGGGATTGCAGCTGGGCTGTGGCCTCTCCCTCTGCTGTGATGGGGACTTTGCACTCTGAGCAATCATTAGGTAAGCACAAGAAAGCACAGGGGTGGTGCAGGTGAGAAAATGTGGTTTAAGCTCAGCTTTAGCTGCAGAAGACCTCTGGGAACATGGATGCCATCAGCACCCTCCAGCTGTGTCACCCAGGGGCTGCTGCAGCCACCAGGGGTTTGCAGCAGGCAGCAGCACTGACCTTGGGAGAGGCTCTGAAACAAATGGCGCTGGTCAGACATCCCTGGTGGGCTGCCAAAAATGGGACTGCAGACATCAAAGAGTCAATTCCACCTCAGAATCCCTGGGCACTGTGGTTGATTAATTTGTGCAGCGGGTTCCTGGAGCGTGCTGAGGCACGTGGCTTTGGTTTTACCCAAATCAACAAAGCTGAAAAATTCATCAGTCCTATTCCTTCCTCCCAGTGACCACACACTTGGCAGAATTCCCACATTTTTCCTTCCTCTTTCTCTGTGTGAGGTGTGCCACCTTCCCACATGAAGGGATGAGGGTGCTGCCTGTGCTGTGGGAGCCCTGGACACAGCTCTGAGCCACGATGGGATGGAGCTCCAGCTCTCCAGGCTGCCAGGCTGCTCCCTGTTCAGCATCTTGTCTGGTTCTTTTCCTATTGGAAAACAGGGGGGGAAATAGTAAAAGAGGAACTTACCCATTTTCAGGCTCTTGCCCTGCTCCAGTGGTGAGAGGATTAATRGAGAGGTGTGTAGCCATGATATTTTCTGAAAAATCCTTTCCTTAGGATTTTTCCTCCTGAGAAGCTGAGAGGCCTCAGGAACAAAATGTAAMCAATGGTTATCTGCTGCTGTGGAATGCAACAGGTGCATCTGGGATTGGTCTCATGTGGTTGTTTCTAATTAATGGCCAATCACAGTCAGCTGGCTCAGACTCTTTGTCCCAGCCACAAGCCTTTGCTATCATTTTCTTTCTTTTTCTATTCTTAGCTAGCCTTCTGAAATCCTTTCTTCTGTTCTTTTAGTATAGTTTTAATATAATATWTATCATAAAATAATAAATCAGCCTTCTGAAACATGGAGTCAGACCCTCGTCTCTTCCCTCATCCTGGGACCCCTGTGAACACGGTCACAGAGGTGGCCACTGGACTGGCCACCACTGCCCCATGGGTTTGCTGAGTTCCCAGCAATGAATTTCAGAGCTGGACTGAGATCTGTGTTGTCAGTGAAGATCACGGGTTGCACAGCTGCCCTGTGCCCATAAAACCCTGGTTTAGGAGGGAAGGGTGGTGCTGACAGAGGGGATTTCCCCAGAGTGGCCAAGTGACTGCTGAGTGGTGGATCTGAGGAGGCTCCCTGGAGCCCCACAGGGGCCAGACCTGGGTGTGGCCTTGGATTGGTGTCTCTGCATCTGCCTGGGGATGGGGGAGCCATGGAGGGAGGAAGGGGTTARATCAGTGCAGCTTGTCCAACAGGAGCAAGCACCTGGCTGGGCAGAGAGACTCTTCTGAKGCACTGTGCCCTTCCCAGACAAAGGATTGCAAAGATCAACCCTGGACCAGAGCAGAGCCCCCACTCCTGTGCCCAGATCCATCCCCAGGCCTGGGTCTGGTCCTTAAAGCCTTCTCTGATTGGGGCTCCAGCTTCCCACCTTCACTGATCCTGAGCACCAAGGAAAGTGTGAATGGGAAGGAAAGCAGTTCCAGTTTACCACGTTTGTAAATTTGATATGARCAGACTTTAATAATGAAAAAAAACAAACCCAAAACAACCAAAGAAAATCTTCTAGCACGAAGSCCACGAGATGGGTGGATTTAAGTGCTATTAAGGGATTACTGGTAATGCCCAGCTGTGTGTGTTGGTTCAGCTGCCAGGCAGCAGCAGCACAGCCTCATTCTTCTTTCAAGTGCAGCTCATCTCTGAGCTGTGGAGCCCCATCTCTTCTTTGCAAAGTTTCTCTGGTGTCCCCATCCCTGTCTTTTCCTCTCTGCATGTCCCAGCAGGCTCCATGAGCCCTCCAGCAGCATCCACAGGGGTGRCAAGGAAGGTTTCCCTGGGATGTCCATTCTTTGATGAAGATGCCRCTTGCTGTTGAACATGGACCCTCAGCCCCAGAGCTGCTGGTTTTGAGGAGTGAAACAGCTCCTGGCACTGCTCCTACAAGTGCCAGGCCTGAGGTCAGGGTGAGGAGCCTCAGCTGGAGGGTTTGTGTTCACTGGCTTTGGTTTAATCCCTTCACATTTCCCATCACAGCCCCTTGATGATGATGATGATGATGAGTGCTTCTCTCCACCAAGTCACTTTTGGTGCTGAATTAAATCATGGCATCCCCCCATCCCCTTCTCCAGTATTCAGTGCTCTGAGCTAAATTAGAATAGGAGCCTTTTCAAACCATTCCCTTAATAAAAGTATTTAGTTAATAGATGATGCATAGCTCACAAAGCTTGCAAGAATCTGACACTGGGTATCACAATATTATGATATTTAACAGCAAAACCTACTGCATTATCAACTTACCTCTATAGCATGGAGGAGGCAACAGCTGAGGCATAAAAACTAATGCTTCAGTGTGACAGAGCTAAAATTGAACTTGGCAATTACTGCGTGCCTGATTCGCAGCATTGTGAAGTGAAGCTACTATATAAATCAGCTCCAGTAATCACAGGGTTTAAAATTAGTCACTTACTATTAACTCTGCCAGTGTTAGCATATGCTGAAGAATTATAAAAGTGAAAGGTATGGAATATCTAAAGTACAGGTTTAAAGTAAACCACTTGAACAAGCTCCCAGTGGGAGGATTTGAAGTTCATGCAGAAGTAAGGTTTTGGATACTCTGACAAAGGGTTGTGGAACACATTTAATTGCACATTGCTGTCTAATCTTTTGAATGCTTAACATCCTTTCCAAAGCACCTTTTCATGTTCCCAAGACTTTCACAGTTCACAGAGGGTAGAGTGATGATTGAATTTAATTTTTCCTCCCCTACAGGATTTTTTTTTTTCAGAGCAGAGCAATTCAAATAGTTCGCAGAGCTCTTCAATGCCAGGCATAGAAAAAAGGAAACAGCAGGATAATGTTTAAAAATCATTACAGGGAAGTGAAAGGCTGCTCTGAGCACAGCACAGAAATTAGCAACTGCTATGATTGCTAAATTTTTATTCCATGCAAAATTCATGGAATTTGCTGCTATGAAAAATAGGGGAGTCAAGTTATTTAATAGGATTCTAAATTATGTAGGATGCACAAATATTTTACRCGGGGCAGGGAGCTGTGTGTGTTTCTGTAGGAGCTGGGAGCAGCTCTGCTGGGGTCAGGCGGCTGTTGCCTTGTCCTKTTGCCCCATCCCTCTGTTTCACACCAATGTTTTTAGCTCCATTTTGGAATTAACTCTGGTTTGGTCTCAGTGACGCCCGGCTGTGATGAGTGTGCTTGGGTTTGTCCCCTCTGAAGGCTTCCTAGAAGGGTGGGGACAGGCAGCTGCCTGCAGCAGGGTCTGTGCCCCTTGCTCTGTGTCAGGGACGTGTCACACGTGTCAGCTCTTCTGGTCACCTGGTGCTTGTGGCTTTTGTTACGCACTGTCCCAGGGTGATTCTGAACGAGGCTCCAGGCTCACAGTGATGGAGGGGGTGGCACAGTCCCCTCGGGGCTCTCAGCCTGCCCTGGGCTGCTCCTAAAGGATGCTCTGGCMCTTGGTCCCATTTCAAACACCTCAGTCCCTGCTTTGTTCCTCCTCCCTGTTCCAGGGCTGATGGGGTTTCCTAGCTGGAAGCTTTTTTTTCCTTCTCTTCCCCACAGCTCAGGCTGGGTCCTCACACCCCACAGCACCCCCAGCTCTCCTGCAAGGCAGCTGCACCCCTGGCTTTGCTCTCTGCATGTCTGACCTTCAGACTCCCACAGAAGTCACCATGGCTTTTGTGGGTTTCCTCTCCCTGCTTGCCTCCTGTCCATGCTGTTCTGTTCAGCCACAGCCACATCTGTTTTCCAGAATAGGCACCTTGTGTCTTGTTTCTGACTCCAGTGAAGTGGAAACATTGCAGCAAATCTGTGCTTCAGTCTTTCTTTACTTTTAGTCCCCCCATGTGTCCTAATTATTTAGTGCAACTTGTTCAGCCAGTGGTTTTGAAGATGCTCCTGCTCTGGCAGGGATAAGGATCAGATGACACTGATTTTTCTCTCTCTTTCTCTTTTTTCCCCCTCCTCTTTCTCTCTTGCTTTTTAAAATAGAGAGAGCAGAGCAGTGGCAGCAGCTGGACCATGCCATGCTCCTGGCAAAGAGCACACGGAAGATGCTGTGTTAATCACAGTGCAGCCTGATCAAAAAGAATTACAGAGTCACAGAATGGGTTGAGGTCAAAAGGACCTCAAGGCTCACCTTGTTCCACCCCTACCATGAGCAGGGACATTTTCCTCTTGCCCAGGTTGTGGAAGGTGACCCTGCCTGTCCAGCCTGGCCTTGGGCACTGCCAGGGATCCAGGGGCAGCCCCAGCTGCTCTGGGCACCCYGKGCCAGGGCCTSMSCACCCTCACAGGGAACAATCCCTTCCCAATCTCCCAACCAACCCTGCCCTGTGGCAGTGGGAGCCACTCCCTGTGTCCTGTCCCTCCATCCCTTGTCCCCAGCCCCTCTCCAGCTCTCCTGGAGCCCCTTTAGGCCCTGCAAGGGCTCTGAGCTCTCCCTGGAGCYTTCTCCTGTCCAGGTGAGCACCCCCAGCTCTCCCAGCYCTTGGAGCATCTCAGTGGCTTCTTCTGAACTCATTCCAGCACCTCCACATCCACCTCCCACTGGAGGTGGAATCTGATGAGAGCAGTGAAGGGGTGGAAGCCCCCGGCTGYCCCTGCTGTGGGATGAGCCCAGAGGGGTGGGGAGGGGACCACCAGGGGCTGCTTGGGTGCTGCCCTGCACAGAGTGATCACAGAGCCTGTCCTGTGCTCTGTGATGAAGATTGAAGGCTGTGAAGGTCACTGTGCACTGATGAGCCTGTTTGCCATCACACTGGGGACTTTGCATTTTGGAAATAGGCTCTGTTATTGGCCTCGTTCCTTTATCAGTCAGAGTTAAACCTTGCTGCCTTCCATTAGAGGGTTTTGAAATATATAATTTTCAATTGACTGGTACAGGGTAAATTGCCCCCATTCTCTCTGCCAATAACTTTAAGATTCATGAAGAATTTATCAGTACATTTAACACTTCCACCGAAACTCTATTTCGGAGGTTATGGAAATGAGCTACAAATGAAAGTCACAATTCAGAAAGCAGGAAACATGCCTGTGAGTGAGGAAAAAGCTGTCACTGGCATTGTGAAGAAAGAGAGGTATAAATAGGGCACTGGGTTAGAAAGCAGGAAATCTGCGTGCTGTGGGTTTTACTTGGAATTTCTTCTGGTGACCCCAGATAAGATTGTTAACCCTTGGCTCTGCAGGCAGCTGGGGGTGCTGCTCTGGGCTCTGCTCCTGGCTTTGGGGATTGTCTGCAGGAGCTGGTCTGGGATTTTCTGCAGTCCCCTGTGGCAGGAAGGAACGAATCTGACTCCATGTTCTTAGAAGGCGAATATGATATGATATATTATATTATATTATGATATATTATGATATATTATATTATATTATATTATATTATATTATATTATATTATATTATATTATATTATATTATATTATATTATATTATATTATATTATATTATATTACATTATATTACATTATATTACATTATATTACATTACATTAATTATTATGCTATACTAAAGAATAGAGAAAGGATACTTATAGAAGGTTTAACAAGATAATAATGAAAAACTCATGACTCTCRCCAAAGCCCCGACACAGCTGGCTGTGATTGGCCATTAAGTAAAAACAATTCACATGGAACCAATCAAAAACCGCCTGTTGGATAAACAATCYGATCAAACCAATGGAACAATCACCTGTTGGRTAAACCATGTCCAAACACATTCCAAAGCAGCAAAACACAGGAGAAGCAAATGAGATAAGAATTGTTTTCCTTTTTCTCTGAGGCTTCTCAGCTTTCCAGGAGAAGAAATCTGGGCAAAGGGATTTTTCAGAAGATATGACAGTGACCAGCTGGCTGTTTGAAAGGGGAGCCACTCCATCAATCATGGCCCTGTGGGTTTCGTGCTTAGCAAGGATCCCTTCACCAAAGAGACTGGATTTCTCAATATTTCCTGTGCAGGAATGTTTAGCCTTGCTCGCACACTGCACAGCCTGGGCAGAGGGAGCTCAGGGAGAAGGGTCTGTCTTTGTGAGCAGCTGGGTGGGGTCACAGCCACGAGGACAATYCCTGCTGCAGATGAACTTGCTGCAGTCCATGACCACAGCTTCATGTTCAGATTTATTTTGATGGAGAAGGTGAAATAAACACTGTAAACCAAGAGAGACTTTTCTTATCTCCGTGATGAGCCCAAGAAGAGCCTCCCACGTGAGCCATGGGCGTCCCTGTGTGTCAGCCCTGGCCTGCAGCCTCCTCAGGACCGGGCAGAARTGGCTCCAGTGACCAGGCTGTGTCCTGGGATATCCCAGATTCCAGCTTCCAGGAAAGGACAAGTTTCTCCTCAAAACATGCTGCGGTGTTTCAGCCTCCTCCCAGCCCTGCTAAGTGTGTAGTGTATCTACAGAACATGGTCTGGTGTTTGTTACATCCTCCAGTAAAACTTTATTAAAGTGTTTGGGGTTTTTTACAGCATACACCAGATAGTCTGGAGGGACAATCAAGGGGGACAGCTGGAATGGGAAAGGTGTCACCATGAGATTTTCTGAAAAATCCTCTTYRCCCAGGATTTTCTCCTGGGAAGCTGAGAAGCCTCAGAGAGGAATGACGACAATAATTATCTGATTGCTGCTCCTGTGTTTGCTGCTTTGGAATGTGGCTGGGACATTGTTTACCAACAGGTGAATGTTTGATTGGTTCCATGTGAATTGTTTTAATTTAATGACCAATCATGGTCCAGTAATGTCGAGGCTCTGAGGAGTCACAGGCTTTTATTATCATTCTGTATAGTTTTAGTATAGCATAATATAATATAATATAATATAATATAATATAATATAATATAATATAATATAATATAATATAATATAATATAATATAATATAATATAATATAATNTATAATATAATATAATATAATATAATATAATATAATATAATATAATATAATATAATATAATATAATATAATATAATATAATATAATATAATATAAATCAGCCTTCTGAGAACATGAAGTCAAATTCTGATCTCTCACCTGGTCCTGGGGACCCTCACAAACACCACAGAAAGGCACAGAGACAGGAGGGATTATTGGCACTAAATAAGGCCCTGTGCAGGATCCCACCCCAGCGAGTGCAGGATGTGCACTGCATCATAGAATCACACAGTGGTTGGGCTTGGAAAGGGCACTTAAAGGTCACCTAGGCCAACACCTTGCCATGGGCACCTTTCATGAGACCAGGCTGCTTGGAGCTCCWTTCAATCTGGCCTTGAACACTTGGGGTTTAAGGGTTGGGGCAGCTTCATTCTCTYTAGGCAACCAGTGTTGTACCACCCTCATTGTAAAAAAACTTTTCTCATATCTTATCTAAATTGACCCTGTGGCAGTGTGAAGCCATTCCCTGTGTCCTGTCYCTCCRTCCCTTGTCCAAACCCCTCTCCASCTCTCTTGGAGCCCCTGTAAGCACTGGAAGGGGTTCTGAGGTCCCCTCTGAGTCTTCTGCAGGTGAGCACCCCCAGCTGTCCCAGCCTGGCTCAGAGCAGAGGGGCTCCAGCCCCCAGAGTATCTTGGTGTGCCGCTCAGGGGAGATGTGGCTGTGAGCACAGCCATTCCACCGTGGTGTTTAGTGCCTTAAAATCCATGCTGAGACAAAACTGATCCTGTGAGAAGGGGCCTGGCCTCTCTGACAGCTCTGCTTTCAGCTCCTGGGCTGGCAGCTCCAGAGCTGTGCAGGTCAAGGGGTCGTGCTGGCCTTAAATAAAATGACAAGTGCCTATGATAGTTCTGCCTGTTACCAGTTGTAAATTTGGCCTAGGGAGTTATTTCAGGCTTGTGCAGCCTAAAATTTTCTCACAGCCTGAAATCACATCTCCAATAGCAATAATAACCTGCAATTGCTGCCATCCCTGCATGCTCTGTAATAAACAAATGGTGCTGCCCTGGAGGGGTCACCCTGGCAGTGCTGGTGTGAGGAGTGCTTCTCTCATGGATGAAATTCAGGASTCAGGGTGGTTCCTGTGCACCTCCTGCTCCTGGAGAAGCTGGAGCAGTGGGTATATTTTGGTCTTGGCTCTGTTCTCCAAAGGTTAAAACAAAAAGGAAAGGTGATGATTGCTTTGTACCTGGGCAGGGGGGGCAGGATCAGCTCTTGCAAGCTAAGTCTGAATCCTCCATAGGAAAATGTGAAGGATTCCCTATTGGATTTGCTGGGAATGTCCCAGTGAAGGCAGGAATGATTTATCTGACTCCATGTTCTCAGAAGACTCATTTATTATTTTATAATACTATACTATATTAAAGAATATATACTATACTAAAGAATACAGAAAAGATACTTACTGAATGCTAAAAAGATAATAATGAAAACTGGTGACTCTCTCCAGAGCCCTGACACAGCTTGGCCCTGATTGGCCAAAGAGTGAAAACAACTCCCAGCAGAATGCAATGGAACAATCACCTGTGGGTAAACAATCTCCAAACACATTCCACATGAGCACAACACAGGAGAAGCAAATGAGATAAGAATTGTTTTCCTGTTCTCTGAGGCTTCTCAGCTTCCCAGGAGAAAAACCCTGGGTGAAGGGATTTTTCCAGAGACTGTGAATGCCACAATTCCTCGTGTTTCTTATTTTTTGATGTCCCTTGTCCCCAACACCATCTGGCTGTGAATCCCAGTGCTTTCACAGRGACATTCCTGGTGCCAAGCCTGTGAACTGCTGACTCCATGCAGGGAATCACTTTCCTGCCTTTGACTACAGTGAAACCCCCAGCCCTGAGCATATTTGGGAAAGGCTTTGCCCTGCCTGCATGGCCCTTTGCAGAAACTGGTGGGGACAGAGCAGTCACACCTCTGTGCAAGCAAAAGCAGAATTTGTCCTGTCCCTGGAGCACAGAAACATTTGCTCTGTGGGCTCTGCTCCTCTCTGTGCACAGGTTGTTTTGTTTCCTGTGGTGTCTGTGCTGCTGTTGAGGCAGTTCCACCAACCTCCTGTTTCTCCCAGGGCTTGTTTTCATGGCAGGTGTTTGCTGTGATAAAATATTGATGGGGAGGAGGAAGGAAAGCTCTGTGGCCCTGCCTCTCGTTATTTTTCAGGTGGGAGGTACAAAAACGGTGACATGGTGATTTAAAAATCAACCAAGGTCAGGATGGAGAGTCTGAATGTGTGGAATTTGAATGTTCTGGTGTAGCTCAGGATAACTCTGTGAAATGCCTGCCTTTGCCAGCAGTGGAAGCTGCATTCTGGCAGCTCTGACTGCCATGGCCAGAGGGGCAGGGGGGCMGATGCAGCGAGGTGTCCTGTGATGATTTGGGGTGTCCATGTGCCAACCTGTGCCACTGCACTGGCTGCCCCAGCAGCTGAGCTCACCATGTGGCCTTCAAAATGCCCCAAAATGCAGCRTGTTCCAGCTCTTGCTGTCTTTGTTGATGTCACCAAGACCTTAAAACAGGTGGGCTCTGATGAGCAGAGCAGCTCTTGACCTCTGGCCTGCCTGGATCTTTCCAGCAGGAGACTCCAGTGTGATGCCAGCCCATGGCACGTGGTGGGCACAGGCTGAGCCCCAGCCTGGGTGCCTGCCTGTGGCAGCTTCACCTGTTTGGCAGCTGGGCTGAGGGAATTCCTTGAACSCCTGTAGGACCTGCTCCTGATGGGGAGGGAAGATTCATGGGGCTGGGAGGAGAAGYTGCATGAATTTCCTTTTAGACTGATGACATTGCTGCTTTTGTGCTCTTGCCCAACCCTCTCCTGCCTTTTCTTCCTGCCTGCTCTTCCTGCCAGTTCTGATTTTCTGCCCCAGCAGGCCAAGGCTTCCCCAGCTGTAACAAAAGGTGAAGCACAGTGTGTATAAAGTGATTTTGTGTTGGACAGAGATGCTGAGTATTTAATAACCAGCCTGGAACATGCAAGCAGGAGAGGTTCTCCCCTGCATTGCATGTGGCAGGTTGGGCAGGTGGGACCTTGCTCCATCACATTTCTGTTTCTTTCTATAAGTAAATATGTTGGATGATCCTGTTCCCTTCCCAAGAAAGAACAAACCCTGATGCCTCTGGACCTGTTTTGTGGAGTATTGAGGAAGATCAGTGTGAACATGGTGAAATCAGGAATGAAGGGAAGAAAACCAGATGAGAACAGTGTGAGGGTGGAGAGTTTCCTCTGGCCGTGGAGATGGGACCTTGCTGCACCAAATGCAAGATTGAATGGGGTTTGAGGAGCTGTGGAAAAGTTGCACACAGCAGAGTGGCCTCCAGTGAGACCAGTAAAGCTCACTGGGTGGCTGTGGGCTCAGCAGCTTGGCCTCTGGTGTTTTATTTTTAATACACACCTGAAAATAAAACCTGCTTTTGTCTCAATTGAAACAAAACCAGGAGCTGAGTGCCCCAGAATGTCACAGTGCACAAGCTTGAAGTGGCTGTGGTTTTTGTTTCTAGCTACTCATAACTATCTGATGAACCGTTTCTGCCGGGTTTCTTTTCTATTTTTTTTTTTCTTTTTCTATTTTCCCTGCATGAAGAAATGCTGAATTTTTTCCCTGGCCTGTTTGTAACTCTGCTGTTCCCAGCTTTTGCCATTAGCAGCTGTGTTCATCCCTGGTGCAAGCGAGTGTGCCCCAAATCCACGTGCACGTGCCAGCCCTGAATGTGACCTCCAGGGAGGACTTTAAATGACTCTAAAAGCCTTTCTGAGCAGTGCAGGTGTAACACACCATGGATTTGAGTTATCTCTCACTGATGGCAACAGCATGAGCTGCAGGGTGAGGGCTGCAGTGCCTGCTCAGCTGCACTGGAATTCCCAGTGGGAGTCAAGTACCTCCAYGTGGGCATAAGGTACTGTCCACTCCTCTGTGTCCTGGTTTTGGCTGGGATGGAGTTAATTTGCTTCTTASTAGCACAAAACAGYGCTGTGTTTTGGGTTCAGTGTGCCTGTAATGCTGATAACACACTGATGTTTTGGTTGTTGCTAAGCAGTGCTTACCTAAATTAAGGACTCTGCAGTTTCCCAGGCTCTGCCAGCAAGGGAGAATGGCCAGGAGAAGTGACCCAGACTGGCCAGAGGATACTCCATACCACAGGCCACCATGGCCAGTATAGAAACTGGGAGGAAGTTGGCCAGGGGGGACCAGTTGCACTGAGCACTGGCCAGCAGGTGACAAATGACAATTTTGGGCATCCCTTGTCTTTCTTGGGTTTCATTCCTTTCTCACTCCCTCCTGTTCATTACAATTGTTATTATTACTATTACATTTTGCTTCATTTCAATTATGAAACTGTTCTTAATTCAGCCCATGGGTTTTACTTCTTCCTGATCCTCCTCCCCATGCCACTGGGAAGGGGCAGTGAGGTGGCAGCTTCCTGGTGCTGAGATGTTCTCTGGGGTTAAATCACCACATAAATGACTGCCACAACTAAATATCTGCTAGGAGTTAAACAAATGTTCACTCACTCTTAGTGCCAAGGAGAGACAGACCTGTGCTCAACTCAAAGGGACAACCAGGAACTGATCCATGAGTTTGGGGTTTGGATTTGGCTCTCACAGTGAACACTTCTGCTTCACAGGTTTTCTTCTTCATTTCCATGTCCCTTTGGACTTGCTGTTCCTGTTCCTTGTCACTCCTGGGCTGTGCTGCCCAGGGACTGCTAAAACCCAGCAAGGGCTTGTCAGAGCTGATCCCCAGAGCTGTTTCAGCAGTTCTAGGAAATAGGTGGGTTAGATTTATCATTATCCAGACACCTTCCTATATGTGGAGTTTGGGCTTTTTTAAGCCTTCCCAAAACAAGGGCTCTTTCCAAAGAAGAGGTGTTGAGCTAATTGCCCTGGCCAGCTGCAGCAGATCCTGCAGTGCAGGGTTCTCTGAAACCAGACTGATGTGACTGCTTGGTGARGTTGGCATGTGGGTACGGAGGGGAAATGCTGGAGCAGGGAGGAAGACCTGGTTGGAAAATGGGAGACACTTAATTCTCTTCAATATTCTGCTATTAAATGATGATGATGCCCTTCACAAGAAGCAAAGGAAATGCAACAAATATTTACCTGGTTGCAAACCTAGATCTTGTTGAGAAAGGGGATCAGCAGCTTCTGGGGAGTGAAATTCCAGCTGGTTTTTAGTTCTGTCTTCTTGCACAGTCTCAAAGTCACAAAACCCAACTACCAGCTTGATAAACCGTGGATTAAAAATGCCAAAGTGCTGTCTAAACCTTTGAATCTGGTAATCAGAGAATCACAGAATGGCTTGAGCTTGAAGGAACCTTGAAGAGCATCTGGATCCACCCTGCTGCCATGGGCAAAGACACCTTCCACTATCCTAGTGTTCTCCAAGCCCCATCCAACCTGGCCTTGGGCACTGCCAGGGATGCAGGGGCAGCTCCAGCTGCTCTGGGCACCCTGTGCCAGGGCCTCTGCACTCTCTGAGTAAAGAATTTCTTCCTTATAAGTAATCTAAATCTCTTTCATTTAAAAACCATATTGCCAGCAACTGATAGAGCACAAACTCACAGCTTAATATTTCCAGCACTTGGTTGTGGTTTCTGCATTGTTCTGCTGGKGACATGCTCAGTGTTGATCATAATTTGTGGCTGGCATTGGAGCAGGCTCAGGGAGGAGCTGGTGGTTGGCTTGGTGGTGGTGAGCAGAGGCAGGGAGCTCACCTCTGAGCTGGGCAYGTCCCCACAGCACAGGTGTGGTGGTGCTCACAGGGGTCCCAGGACAAGGGAAGAGATGAGAATCTTGACTCCATGTTTCAGAAGGCTGATTTATTATTTTATGATATATATTATCTTAAAATGATATATTATAACTATACTAAAAGAATAGAAGAAAAATATTTCAGCAGAAAACTAACAAAAAAAGAATAAAATAATAATAAAATCTTGTCATTGACCAGAGTCTCAATCCAGCTAGACTTTTGATTCGTCATTAATTAAAAACAACTACATGAAACCAATCAAAGATGCACYTGTTGCATTCCACAGCAACAAATAATTATCATTTACATTTCGTTTCTGAAGCCTMTCAGCTTCTCAAGAGAAAAATCTTAACAAAAGTATTTTTGAGAAAATATATCCATRACACAGAGGGACCTCTGGGTCCTGCCCTGTGCTGAGGCCAGTGAGCKGTGCTGACTCTGCTCTTGCCCAAAGAGATGCCAGTCCCCTCTGTCATTGGCATCTCCTGACCAAGAACCACAGCCAAGCCTTACCAGATAAGCAGGAGAACACTTCTGATAAAGATATGAAGACCAAGTCCTTTAGATAAGATGTGTGTGAATTATRAAAGCTGCGTGTTCTTGGAGGTTTRTGTGACGCAAGGCAGAGTCCTTGTGCTCAGATATCAGCTGAAGGATGTGCTGAGTTCCACTGGCTCCCTGTGCCAGCCCAGCTGGCCAGGCCTGGCATCCTGGGCGAGCTCCCTGTGCCCCTGATTGTCCTGGCTGTCCCCAGGCTGGGTGGCAGCRCTGCTGTGTTTCACTGTGACGCCCTCGAGGTGCTGTTTGAGGAGCAGTCTGTGTGCCTTGCAGCCTGCTGGATGTTTGCAGGCACTTTGGCCTGGTTATTTATTGCTTTTCCTGGGGCTTGTGCRCAGCTGAGCAAACGAATGCTCCTGCCTTGGAGGGTTTTTGCACGAAGCACCTTGAACAAGCAGCCTCAGCTTTGCTCTGCATCCTGTCAGCTGTCCTGGGCTGCACCAGGAGAGGGGAAAGCAAAGTCCCTTCCTGCAAAGGMGAGTGGAAAAAATAGTTGTCTCATTAATAAGTCAATTGGCCATTGATATGATTGTTAAAGTTTTTTTAAGGTAATTTTTAAACTTACTTTGTAAWGTAATGTAATGTAATTTTTAAACTTTGAAGGCTCCTGACACAGATTACCCCTCTTAGCCCTGCCAGTTTGGTCAGAGGTGTTGCTGCCTTGTGCCCCAGTCTGGGTCATGGCTGTTCCCCTGGGCCAGCTCGGGATGTGGGGTCAGCCCTGACAGCATGGCTGTGGCTGCATGGGCTGGCCCCATGAATTTCTGTAAATGAAAATACTGTTTATTACAGAAAACAAGAAAGTGAAAGATATTTAGGAGTCATAAGGCCATCAGATTATGTGCTGGCCACCAAATGTTTGAGCATCCTACCTTGTGGTGAGTCCCACCTCCCTCACAGCTGCAGAGATCCGCGTCTGGCTGACACAGCTCTGCTCCCCTCATTCCCAAACAGCTCATCCCCCTCGTTCAAAGCTCCCTGTGCCAGCCCTGGGGCACAGTGGGAGTCCCTTACCCTGCTGGGGTGCTGAGGGTGAGCCCTGGCAGGAGCTGTGTGCCCCTGCAGCCCGAGGTGCAGAACCACAGCGTCAGCGTGCGGTTTCCTTTGGTGCTCTCTCTCTGTCTCAGTGGGAAGGATGCACCCTGTGAGAGGGGCCAGGGTGCAGCACCTTCATTGTTCTGGCCACCACACWCCCCAGGCAGCCCCAGTCATCACTTGCAGATGGTTATCCTGTGTTGTGTCACGTCCTGTCAGCACCTGCAGCAGCAGTGCCAGATCGGGCCGGGCAGTGCCTTCCCAAACACAGAGGGTTTGAGGGCTTAAACACAATTAGCTTTGATTCTTCTGTGTGTGCCACGTGGGCTGGGACTCAGAGGGCAGCA
Source organism: Cardinalis cardinalis (assembly GCA_014549065.1). Taxonomy (NCBI): domain Eukaryota; kingdom Metazoa; phylum Chordata; class Aves; order Passeriformes; family Cardinalidae; genus Cardinalis; species Cardinalis cardinalis. Next base: position 468,916 of record JACDOX010000226.1, on the reverse strand, counting down.
GCCCCAGCTGGGCAGGTTTCAGTGCTGATTTAAGCCTTTCCGTGGGGCACGAGGCATTTGCTGTGATGCTGTTAATTTAACAAACCCCTGGAGTGATTGCTGCCCTGCAAGGCACCTTAGGATAGCAACATCCCCCAGGGCAGGCAGATCAGCATCCAGCCCTGGAGTGGCAGTGCAAGGAAGGCATCCCTGAATGAAATGATCTGAGCAGAGATGAATGAAATGATGCTAAAAGCCATGGGAGGGGGGCACGGTGCTGAGCATGGGGGATCCTCCTGGCTGGGCCTCAGGTGAGCTCCTGGCACGATGAGCAGGGCTCTGTCTCTGTTAGCAAAGCCTACAAAGAGCACATGCATTATTTATGCAGCCCGGATCCCGGTGTGACGGCACAAAARCTAAAATGACAGTAATTAGAATGGATCTGCACTCAGTGACCCAGGGAAAAGGGAAAACCTGGGAAGATAATCGTGAGTGAAAGAGGCAACACACACCACAAAGCAGCGATGCTTGCAGTCTGAATGAGGAAACAAGCTCCTAAAGCAAACTGGCTCCTGGAGATCCCATTAATGCTGACAAATATCCAGCTCCAGGATTCAGGAAGTATCACAGTGAACATCTGTTCAGGTAAATAATGAGCATGAATCCAGTTGCTGTTTGGAAACGCTGCCTGCTCCCCTGCTTGAGGTGAGCCTGTTAATGTTCTCTGCCTGCTAAAAGCACCTGGGCTGGTTACAGTGCTAACAATTATCACATTCTCTGTGCTCGGGGATTAGRGAACACCTGGCTCCCACATCAGCTGCAGCCCGAGGATAACCCCACCCCTCGTATTAGGGATGATGGATTGCCAGAGGAGAGCTGGGAGTGGCTTTAGACTAAAAGAGGAGAGGTTTAGATTAGATGTTAGCCCTGGTACAGCTTGTCCCATCCCTGGAATTGTTCAAAGCCAGCTTGAAAYAGAGCTTGGAGCATCCTGGTCTAGAGGGAGGTGTCCCTGCCTGTGGCAACCAGGTGAGCTTTGAGGTCCCTTCCAACCCAAACCATCCTGTGATGCCATGAAAAGGGGTGAGATTACAGCAAGTTCAAGTCTGGATTCTGTTTTGATATGTTCACTGCTCCAGCTCAGGACTGTTTCAGGTCAAGTTTTAAATCTGAGCAAATTTTCTCCTCTGATGGCTCCTGAATGTCTTGGCTTTGTTTACTTTTTATAAAGAAGCTCAGCTCATGAGCTGAAGAAGTCCTGAAAGGTCCCCTCTGAAGAGCTCAGTTGGCTGGAGAAGTGATTTATTCAGCATCACCACTTCACAGGCATCCAGCATAAATAATTTATAGCCATAAAAACAACTCTGGAAAAGAGCCCTTCTCACCCAGGAGCGCTGGAAGCATCACACTGGCTTTGGACATGGCAGCCCTGTGGACTCGGAGGTTTTCTGGTTGCCTTTCAGTTCTGTGAGGAGAAGTGGAGGTGCCTCAGCCTTGTGGCTCCACCAGGAGGTGTGGGATCAGCCCTTGGAGAGCAGCCTCTCCTGCTGTGCCCTTGGTGACACACCACGTGGCACTGTCCCCTTCAGGGCAGGAAAATAAGGACAGCTTGGTCCAAGCTGCCTCTTGGCCAGAGAACAAAGCTCTGGCTGGATGGGGAGAATGTTCCAGGCCGCTCCACACGCACAGCAGGGGCAGTAGATCAGGCCTGGGTCAGAGGCTGTTCCAGGGCTTTATTCATGTGTGAAGGAAGCTGGCAGCTCTGTGTGAGCCCCACGGTCCTGCCCTGCACCCCCATGAGCAATGTGAACATTTTTGGCACAAAACCTGCTGCTTTCCAGGGTGCCAGTGAGGCAGGACCCCCTGAGCCATCACCCAAAGGTGACTCCAGTTTAATTTTCTCTGTCATTAGTCCCAGTGCTGAGGAGCTCATGGTCCATTCCTGGTGTGGTGGTTTTCATCTGGGACAGGCCACTGGGGCTTGGGGCAGCCCAGGAGAGTGCAGRATGTCCCTGCCTGTGGCAGGGGTGGAATGAGGTGATCTTTAAGGTCTCTTCCAGCCAAACCTTTCCACAATTATGTGATAATAAAGAGTGAGTGAAGAAGGGACRCAGCTAAACAGGGAAGGCATTTTCCTGGGTTGGGGTGTTTTGGYTGGAGCCTGGGGTGCAGAAACCAGCCCAGAGTGAGCAAGCTGGGATTGCTTTGATCCCCAGAGCATGCAGAGCTGCGTTTCCAGGTCCTGATGTCATCCCTGCATCCTCCATGGGGTTCTTTGCCTGCAATAAGACACCAGAATTTCTCTCTTGGCTCTCTTTGCTCRCCAAAGGCAATGYTGCAGTGGGACAAACTGCAGGAAGGAAGAGTTGGAAGAGATCCTACTTATTTTCTATTGTTTTAGCCTTGTAGTAGGAATTTATTTTTTCCTTTTCATGTAAAGTGTGTTAAATGTTTCAGAAGTGACAGGGCTMGGCTGGGACCCAGCACATGCAGGAGAACAAAGCCTGTCAGCGAGTCCCTTGTCCCTGGGCTGGCTGACAGCCCTCTGTTCTGGCTAATTTTTGGTGTCATCAATCACAAGCAGCCAGGCAGCAGCCTCAGTGTGCCCTGTGTGCTCCTTGGAGCTCATTGAGTGACCTATTAGTGCTTCCAGTTAATTCTGGTGACATATTTATAGCAGGGAGATCTACAGCACCGATTTCCTACAGGACACATCAGCCTTTGACATCAGATTAAGTTATAGAGTCCCTTTTCCTGGCTGGATCAATAGGCAGAGTCAAACAGAGCCTCGTCTATATGCAGATGAGGAGGATTAGATTTAAATTGGCAAATGTCAGTAATGGCTGTTTTTCCCACCAAGGGAAGAATAGGCAAGGAAAAATTTCCATCATTAATAATTGAAGTTTATAGAGGGGGGGAGAAAAAAGAAATGAACGTATCATATACCACTCCTGCAGATAACAGGGCCCTGCTTTTGCTGATAATTCTGTCTGGCAGACRAGTGCTAAAAAATTATTATCATTATCACTGGGTTTCTGAATCTGTTATGAGTCTTCTGCAGTCATGGAATATTTTAACAAATGCCCTTTTGTAGCACAGCTGAAAATACTATCAGTAGCACGAAAGCATTCATAGAAAAATAGGGACAAAATAGTTGGAAAAGAGAGTTGGTTTAATTTGCCAAAATGGGGAGAATAGCAGATTCTGGTGGGAAGACAGGATGACTGGAGTGAGTGGCTGTCTCCCTCACCAGCTCCCAGCATGGTGGGCACTGGCCAGCACTCCCTGATCCCATGGGGGAGCCCTGGGGCATGCTGGGTGTCACGGTGCTGCTCCAAGGGGCTGCTGTAGCATTCATCTTTTCATGGAAAATCCTTTCCTTGGGATTTTTCCTCCTGARAAGCTGAGAGGCCTCAGGAACAAAATGTAAACAATGGTTATCTGCTGCTGTGGAATGCAACAGGTGCGTCTGGGATTGGTCTCATGTGGTTGTTTCTAATCAATGGCCAATCACAGCCCAGCTGGCTCAGACTCTCTGTCCGAGACAGAAGCTTTGTCATTGTTCTTGCTTTTCTATTCTTAGCTGGCCTTCTGATGAGATCCTTCTCTTCTATTCTTTCAGTAGAGTTTTAATGTAATATATATCATAAAATAATAAATCAGCCTTCTGAACCATGGAGTCAGATCCTCGTCCCTTCCCTCATCCAAGAACCCCTGTGAACACGGTCACAGGCTGCCCAGGGGTGACAGGAACCTCCAGAGGCCGTTCAAAAAGAGCCTTTTGGATCTATTTGCAGCACAATGCGTGAAAATGCAGGATTCTACTGGCTTGGGGAAGACTTTTCTGCTCTTTTTTGTGTTTTCAGGGAAGGCTCCCAGTGGTAGCCCAGGGGTTTTCATGTGCCAGCCATGCCTGTCCATTGTGCTGGCAGGGACCCATCAGGTGTCCAGAAAACATTTTGGTCCCTCTTCACTGCTGCCACTCTTCCTGCTGCCAGTGATTTCTCCAGGCTGCACAGCACTAGAGGTCGTGGTGCTCTGCAGCAAATTTCTGTGCTCCCTTGGCTTCCAGGAGCCTTAATCCCAGCAAGCATTCCAACAAGAACAGCCCATGTAAATCACGGGCAGGAAATAATACATGGGAAGGAGGCAGCATGAATTTCTAATTAACTAAATTTGCAACTGGTACACACAAGTTAAAGGGCATGTGATTTATCACCTGTCAGTAAAAATATTGGTTGTAGCTTGTGCTTCCAGTGCTGTGGTGTGTGCAGAGCTCAGCTGGGGAGTTAAAGKGCATCTGATTTATCACCTGCCATGAGCCATGCTGGTTAGAGCATCACAGCTGAGGTGGCAGAGGCACCACGTGCCCATTGTCACCACATGGCCGTGCCTTGGGCACTGCTCCAGCAGAGAGAGGGGGAAAGACTTGGTTTCAATAAACGGGTAAGGAAAGGAAAGAGTGAGAGCTGCTTAACCCAGCTGAAGGGAGCACTGGAGAGCTGTCAGTGCAAGGTGAGGCACAAAGGGCCTGTGTCAGAACCCAGGACATTGCTCTGGCTGCCCTGGGTGATTCCAGACCCTGGCAGGGGCTCAGAGACCTTGGCACGGAGTCACAGACACCTGTGCCTTTGATTTTAGCCCATGGAAACAATCACCAACTTTGTGTGAGGATTTACAAGCCACAAGAGTTTGAGTAGAATGATAGTGAATTTATCACAGAGTGAAAAAGTAGAATTTTGGGGATTTAGAATGGGGGYTCAAGAGGCAAGATGGAGGAATCTGGACCTGTCCTGTCCTTCTCCTTCTCCTTCTTGTCCTCCATCTTCTGCTGTGATGGTGGCACTTCTGGATTGGTTTAGAGYAGAGACAAACTGTCTAACATAGGTGATAGGTATTGGAAAATTATTGTAAATAAAGTACATGTAGTTCTTAGTATAAAAAGTTAACACCACCCCGAGGGCAGTGACTGTGCCACAACCCGACCTGCTGGACAGATCTCAGCAGCTCAGAGAAAGAATGGAAGAGATAACAGAGAATAAACCTTGAAAAGCAGAACTGAGGARTCTTGACTTCTTTGGTTGTGGGGCTGGGAAAAAAGAGAATTTCTGATACCTTGGGGTCATCTCAACCACAGAAACCCGAGAGGCCTGGTGGTTCCTTAAGGGTGTTTTTTCCTTCTCTGGCAGTGTCCAAGGCCAGGTTGGACYGGGCTTGGAACGGCCTGGTCTAGYGGAAGGTGTCTCTGYCCATGGCATGTTGAATGAGATTATATTTAAAGTCCTTTCCAGCCCAAACTATTCTATGACAATTCTGTAAATTAACCCCTTTGTCCATGGAGTTTGTTGAGACCACACTTTAGGAAGCCCCTTTAATTCCAAGCTCCTTCCTATGTGTTAGGAGCTCTGCTTGTGCTGAGCCTGAGCAAAGCTTAAGTTGTTAATACTTTCAAAATCCAAATCCTTCCTATTCCCAGCAAAAAGATGAAGGAGCTCAAGCTGTGTGTGGGATGGAGTGGCCTGTCCCCTGTTGGATGCCAATGCCATGGGTTCATGCAGGAAGTTSAGTGCCATTTTAGCCTGACCAAATCAGCCCAGTTATCTGTGTCAGATTCCAGTTTCCAGGGYTTTGTGGAGGAATCTGTGGGAGCCAAGTGTTCCCTGTGCATGGCCAAACTGGATTCCAGCCGTGGGCATCAACAGGTACTTGCAAGTGTCACTCTGCATTGTTGTGTGTATGATCTCCTCTTTTGACACCTGATAGACTCGAGGAAAGGTTTGAATTTACATGTTTTCTCAATAATTAGATGCTCTCTAAGAAGCATCTGTAGGTGGAAGTGGAATARATGAGTTCCTGTTCTTCCTTGTGAGTCCACGCAGAAACCATGGTCCTGTCAGCACAGGAGCTGTGCTGCTGGAGAGGAATCCTGTGAAATGCTCCTCCCCAGCTCCTTGTGACCCTCAACAGGCACTTTGGGTAGCCCATCACCTCCTGGGGTTTGGTGGGGTCTGCCACATCTCTGTCAGATTTGGGGATCAGTGGTGTGAGAGGCCAGCACAGTTCACACAGCTGGGGTCCACCAGAACATCAGCCTGTTGTGCCTGGATCATTCTAACCATGGYTGTAATGACAGACTGGGGTAAGGTCTGTGTGTGATCTGACAGTTTCTGGAGTATCTGATGGAAAATCCTGACAACTTTTCCCTCAGTGTTTGTGAGTGCAGTCATTGCTGTTGGCTGCAAACTCAGAGAATCAGTGAGAAAGCTCTGTGGACCACAAAAACCTCATTACCTAATGTCTGGAAATACAAGACATGTATGAGTTCAAGCAGGAGCTACAGTAAATCACGAGGCTCTTGAGGATGGAGGAAACTCTTTTAAGTGGGTTTGAATTACCAAGCTCAAAAAATCTCCCAGCCCAATGCTGAGTAGAAGTCGGTGCTGACTGGAAGGGTTGGGTGCTGAACTTGATGTTTTCAACTGAATCAGTTCCTGGATGAGGCTTCCAAAAAGTTCTCAGATGATGAGCAGAAGCTCAGGGTGGTGGGAAACTGTGTTCCACACCTGGGAAACTGTGTTCCACACCTGGCTGCTCCCCATGGTGCAGGTGGGTTAGAGCAGCTCCTGTGAGGGCAGGGAGTGAAGCTGTCTCCAGCTCTACACCCAGCTCTTCTCCTGGGCGCTCCACTGTAGTCTTGCCCTAGTTCCATGTTTTTTCTGTGTCCATCTCACCTTTAGGTTTGCTCCTTACAGTCCCTGTGACCCACRTGCCAAGATTTAGTGGCTTTGGGGTTTGGTTTTTAAAGTTTTTTGTCTTCCTCTTGCTTTGTGTTTTGAGTGTTTTGCAAACCTGGGCAATTATTTTTCAGGGTACCCCAAAGTGCCCTACTAACAAGGGAAATATTCACATAATATTCYGAGCTGGAAGTGACCCAGCTTTGTGTCTTTTTTACATAAAATAAAAGTCTGGTGGGGTCTTCCACATTCCAGGGTCTCAGAAGGAGTGCAGGAATGAAAAATGGGCAATGCAACAGCATTCTGCTGCTGCCTCAGCTGAAGGATGGAAGGAATCAAGGTAACATGTTTGTTTGCCAGGGAATACTTCGTGTTCTTGTGTAATCCATTGATCTGAAAATTAAATCATTTTCTTCTTCGTCTCCCATGCCATTGATCTCGGAGTCATTAGAGGAGGTACAAGGCATCACAGTGACACGTCCCCTGCCTGGCACAGCCCTCAGGGAGCACAGCCTGCAGCAGCAGGTGCTGGATTTCTGTGACTCACACTGGGCTGGGCTTGTCCCAAACCACTACGAGGAAAAAGAAAAAAGAGGAGTTGTGGGACTCATACAGATTTAGTCAATTTTCCCCAACAGTTCCCCTTGCSCTGGTTTTGGAGCTGACTCCCACGGGTGGGCTCTGCTCTGCTGCCTTCCAGCTGGGGTTTGTGGTTTTACAGTTGGGTGCCTGTGGCTGCAGGGAGTGGGGGCAGTGGGGTGCAGGGGGCTCAGGGCAGCACCCACCCAGTCCCACAGCTCCTGGTTTCCCAGCCCTGTGCCTGCCAGGCTGCTCCAGCACCAAGGTGGGGTGKTTTTTGAGACCCCCATCRAAGGGAGGAAATGATGAACCTGACTCCATGTTSTYAGAAGGCTAATTTATTATTTCATGATCTATATTATATTAAAGAATGCTATACTAAACTAYACTAAAGAACAGAGGCAATATACAGACAGAAGGCTAAAACTCGTGACTCCTTCCAGAGTYCTGACACAGCCTAGGTGTGATTGGCCATTAAGTAAAAACAATTCACATATTGGATAAACAGTCTCTAAACCACATTCCAAAGCAGCAAAACACAGGAGAAGCAAATGAGATAAGAATTGTTTTCTGTTTTCTCTGAGGCTTCTCAGCTTCCCAGGAGAAGAACCCTGGGCAAGGGGATTTTTCCAGAAAATATGATGGTGACACCAAGGCAGCAAATGGAGCCCCCAGGCTCAATGTTCATATTCATACATGTGTGAGGCTCTTGTGGTATCTCTGTGTGTGCATATAAATATACAAGTATATAATGCCAAATCTGTGTGTGTGAATTTGCATGCGTGTACAGTCCAATTTCTACAGTATTTTAGCTTAATCTCACAGTTGTACTCTAATCATAGAAACACAATCAATTTGTGCTTTAGAGATGCAGACAAAAATGAAAATTTGAGAAGGTCCACCGGAGGACTTAAACAATTGCTTTATTTAAATAGTTGCTCTGTAAACAGGATTCAAGGTGACCTTATATTAAGATTACATTATATTGAGATTTTTAGGTTTAAAAGAGGGGAGATTTAGATTAGATATAAGGAAGTTCTTTACRCAGAGTGTCAGGTGAGGCCCTGGCACAGGGTTCCCAGAGGGGCTGTGGCTGYCCCTGGAACCMTGGAAGTGTCCAAGGCCAGGCTGGATGGAATGTGGAGCAACCTGGGACAGTGGAAGGTGTCCCTGCCTTGAGAAGGACAAAGCATGGGTTTAGGACAAAGCATCCCAACCTTGCCATCCATCATGGCAGGAGTGRCTGAGGGCTGGCACCCTCTCCCAGCATGTCCCCACTCAGCTTTCCAGAGAGGAATTTTTGTGCTAAAGCTGTTGTTTAAAACCCTCTTCTGCTGGTTTATTCCAGCTGTGAGGGATCCCTTAAAAACCACAGGCTGCTTTGCCCATGAGTGCTTTTGGGATGGAGGCAGCCTGAGACCCGAGCAGGGCCAGGGAGTGCTGTGCCATAGCTGGGAATGGATTAAAGGAAAGTGGGTGTTGAAAACATTGGGCAAAATTACACAGCACGTGGCGATTAGGTTTGAACCTTCCAGCTGCCTTCTGGTTACTTCACTGCATTTAATCACTGTCCCACAGGGATGGACATGACCAAAAGGAACGGGCTCACTCCCTACCATGCTGCTTCCCCTACACCTTTCCCTACACCCTCCTCCTGAGCTCCCAGTTGGATTTCCTGTGGAGCAGGGTGCCCGGTAACCAGGGACAGGTGCCAAGAAATCAGCCCCAGCTCCTGCCGGTGCAGAGCATTGTCCTGGAAAGCAGAGCACAGGGCTCGGTGTCTCCCACCACTGGGAGGGATAAAGAGAAGGGAAGATAAAAGAAACAATAATATTTTTACACTTACTGTAACTCGGGTTCAGTTTCATATTTCATTAATTATTGTTTTGTCATGTTGGGAGCCTGGGGAGGAAAATATTAATCACAGGTTTTGCTGAGTGCTGTTTCAGTAAGTAAATTAATTTCAGACAGGAAACTTGTTTGTGGATATTTGGCTCCTTCCCGCTGTCGGCAGGCAAGCTCGCTGTGCTTCCCTGCCGAGCCCCAGCCAACCCTGCCCGACTTTTTGGCACATTTTTCTTCAGGATTCACTGTCACCACAGCAARAAGAGATTGCAGGTCCCCTCGGGTTTCCTTTTGCTTGTTTTTGGTTGGTTTTTGTTCTCCAATAAGTTCTGGCAGAAGCCAAGGTGAAGAGATGCTGAGTGTSTCTGGGGCAGGAGGTGGTAGCAGCCATGGGATGCTGCAAAAATCCAACCTGGGCTTTAAAAAACTCTATTGTATTTGCTRGGAATGCCCTGACAAAGGCAGGAATGATGAATCTGACTCTATGTTCTCAGAAGGCTAATCTATTATTTTATAATACTATATTATATTAAAGAATACTATACTACACTAAAGAATACAGAAAGGATACTGACAGAATGCTAAAAAGATAATAATGAAAACTGGTGACTCTCTCCAGAGTCCCGACACAGCTTGGCCCTGATTGGCCAAAGAGTGRAAACAACTCCCAGCAGAATGCAATGGAACAATCACCTGTGGGTAAACAATCTCCACACACATTCCACATGAGCACAACACAGGAGAAGCAAATGAGATAAGAATTGTTTTCCTTTTCTCTGAGGCCTCCCAGCTTCCCAGGAGAAAAACCCTGGGTGAAGGGATTTTTCCAGAGAATGTGAATGCCACAAAACTCCTCTGGCCCGAGGCAGCTGTGTGGAAGGAATCTAACAGCCAGGACAGAGGATGGCCCATTGCTCCTGTCCCCTCTCCATCCCAAATCACAGCTCACCCTGGCTGTGTCCCACATCCCTCTCCAGGCACAGGGCTGTTCCATCACCTTCATTTGCCCGCTCATGGCACTGGGGAAATTCCAAAGACACTTTTCCATCTTTTTTAATAAATCAAAGCCAGCATTTCCCTGTTGAAAAGAGAGCCCTGAGGTAGATCTGATTAATGGCACTCAGCACGTCCCCCACCTCCCTGTCTCAGAAGCAAGCAAGGAGCAGTGTTGGCTGAGCGAGGATCAGAGCAGTTACACCTCAGCTCCTCAAGGCAAACCTCCCAGGTGCCTATTTTGGGAGATGGCTTTGCATCCTTTCTCACTTCTGGAGTTTGTGACCCCAGACAAAAATAAATAGCATGTAACTGCTCCTGCTTTGGGTTATTTCTGGCAGCACCACCAAGTAACTGAATTTCAGAGGGCTGTGAGTGTGTGTGTGTGTATAAACCAGTAGATCTCAGTAAGATAATCAATTACATGCAAGAGGAAACCAGAACTTTTTCCATTGGTTTTATCAGATATTGTGGTCAGTCGAGGCAATTCAGAGCAACTCGGAACCCGATTACGTTCATTCTTCCTATAATCACTCCATCTCTGTTTACCATATTCAGTTAAAGTGGCTTGTCTGCTACATCCGCTCTGCTGCCAAAATAACCTCATTTACTGCTGCAAACGGCTCTGCTGCTGCTGCTGCAGTGTTCCTGCCTTGCAAATACACCCTTGGCCACAGCCCTGAGGTTTGGATATGCTGTTCTTTGAATCCTGACTGGGAGTTGATTGGTTGGCAGCTCATTCACTTTCAAATACCAGTTGAATGACAGGAGGCTGGTTTGRGTTTTTTTGGAAACATGAGCTTTGGTTTCACCTGCTGAGGAGCTGAGCAGTCTCTGAGCTCCAGCTTCCTCGGGGTGTTGGTGCTTTGTTAGTTTTGGTTTTTTGTTGTTTTGTTTGGGTGGTTTTTTGTGGTTGCCATYGTTTTTGTTGGGCTTTGCAAATTTAAGCTTCCAACAGAAGAGTCTGTTAAAAATACTCAGGTTGCTGCTTGATGGAAAGTTGAACATGGAGCTGGCAGGAGCCTGCTGCAACTGCAGAGTGCAGGGAAGGGTTTGCCTGCACAGCCTGCAAGCAGCAGCCTGAGCTCTGTGGGACTGGGTTGTTCTGCTCCTTTCCTCCTGCCCCTTGCTTTTCCTGGAATGACATGTGGGAAGTGCCACTGGGATGGGTTGGTTTGGTGTGAGGTGTTTGGGTGATGCTGGAAGAGCTGTCCTGTTTGGGGGAGTCCTGGCATGGTTTGGGTTGGAAGAGACCTTGAAGATCTTGTTTTAATACCCTGCCATGGGCAGGGACACTTTCCACTGTCCCAGGCTGCTCCCAGCCCTGTCCAGCCTGGCCTTGGGCACTGCCAGGGATCCAGGGGCAGCCCCAGCTGCTCTGGGCACCCTGTGCCAGGGCCTGCCCACCCTCACAGGGAGAAATTCCATCCCAATATCCATCCATGCCTGCCCTCTGGCAGTGGGAGCCATTCCCTGTGTCCTGTCCCTCCATCCCTTGTCCCCAGTCCCTCTCCAGTCTCCTGGAGCCCCTGTAGGCACTGGAAGAGGCTCTGAACTCTCCCTGGAGCCTTCTCTCCTCCAGGCTGAAAAACCTCAACTCTCAAACTGTCTTCATGGGAAAGAGTGCAAGGAAACCTGGCCAAACCACTTAAACCCTGGATTTCTGCATTGCATTCTCTCTCTTTGCCATGGCCAGCCCCTGCTCCTCACCCTGGCTTGCTGAGTGAACGGGCATGAGCAGTCTTGGTGCAAGCACCATCACCTTGGCCCAGCAGCTCCTTGGTCTCCAGGGACCATTGGCCAGGTTGGACRGGGCTCAGGGCAACTTGGGACWGTGGAAGGTGTCCCTGCCCATGGCAGGGGGTGGAACCAGATGAGCTTTAAGGTCCCTTCCAACCAAACCGTGCTGGGATTCTGTGATACCACCCTGTGCTGCTCCATCTGTCCCACACCYGGGATGGGGGAAGCAGATGGTGCTGGGCACCAGGAGCCTGCATCTCATGGTGGGATTTCATGTGTCCCTGCTGGACACCTGGATCTTGTCCTTTTCCTCCTAGTTGGGCTTTGCTGGCCCACGTGAGGTGCCCCATCACTTGGTGGGAAGGGAGAGCTTTGTCTTCTTGAGGCTCAGGAAACCACGGTGGAAACAAAGACCCCAAAACAACCTGAAGCAGGGATGGTTTCAYGGTGCTTTTGAGTTTCTCACGCCTCTTGGCTCAGAATGTGATTTTAGTGCTCCAAAATGAAACTGTCTTGAAAACATTGTGGGGTTTTTTGGTGTTTAGGTTGGCGGAGCGAAACTGCTCATAGAGAGAAATCTAAAGCCAGAGGTGAATTTGTCCCTCTTTGCTTTTCTATAAGTATTACCTTCTGCTTCAAGATATATAAGCATTTTTTCAGCCTGAAATTCTGCTTTCAGTGTACAGAGCCCTGATTTGTTTCACTATGAATGGTGGCTCTGACCCAGCCCCAGTGGGAGCGGCATCTGCATTACAAAACTGGAGACAGGAGGCTGAAGTGCAGGACAGGGGATTCTCCCCTCAGTGAGCCCCCAGGCTTTGCTCCTCACAGGAGCACCATGAAATGATTCATGGCTGTGCTGCAGATAAACACAGTTATCTGCATTTCTCATGTGGGGACACTGATGGTTTCTAAATGAGCCCATTTGGGGCAAGGTTAGAGCAGGTTTTCCCAGGGCGCTGGGACTCCCACCAGCTCCTCAAGCCACCCTTTCCCAGGAATAGCCCCATGCTGGGAACYTGCATCCCTGCATCAAATGATTTGCCAAAATTAATGATTCTATATCTTGTCATAGCTTTCTGCCACCTATTTTTTTTTTTGAGCAAACAAAGCCTTTTCCTTTTTTCTCCACAAAACACCTCAAATATTTCAAATGTCCTCTCTCACCCCCAGGGCTTTGGTTTCCTGTCTTTCTTCCCTTGTTTTGTCATCTCTCTCTGCTGAGATGGGGGGAGTGGAACTGAATTCAGCACCTGGAGCAAGTGTGTGCTGACAGGTTGGGTAACAACRTTACAGGATTTTCTGTGTTCTCTTCTGACCTGTTATTTTTGTTCTCTATCATTTCAATATTGCCGTGCTCTCAGTGCGGGTTTCGTGGGGCAGCTGACATGATGGTTGCTCTTACCACTCACTGCTCAGTGAATTTACCCCCTGCTAAAGTCTAGAAGGATTTCACACCCCTCCCTCCTGCATGGACTGTTTTGGATTTGTCAGCACAGGGTTTCTCCTGCTCTGATGTTCCCTTCTGCTTGGTTAGGTGGCTCAGAAATTCCCAAGACTTCATCATTTTTAATTAACCTAAATAATGTTCTTTTCATCTGCAAACTTTGTTTCAGTCTGCAGCCTAGTTTTCAGGTCATTAATAAAGATATTGAGCAACAGGAGACCTGGTTAAATACTTCTGCTGGTGTGTTGTGAATTATTTCCCTCTCAAAACACAAGTCCCAGGCTTAGTTTTGTCGAGGCCCTTAGCAGCCTCAGGTCTGTGTTCAGTGTCACCCACATCTAAGGCCCAGTTTGGTTAAACCAAAGCTCAGCTTGGTATGGGAAGTCTTCACACAGCTGAGATCAGCCTGGTAATAATTTAGGCTTAAGCCAGCTCCTCACAGAGCAGCTGTACTGAAATGAAATTTCAGTTGAGAGCACCCACGGCAGTGGAAAATGCACCTTTATTGAAATGGGCTGAAACTCGGATGGAGGTGGGTTCAAAGCTTTACATTTTCTTTGTAGAGAGCTCTGAGAAGAAACCTTGGAAAGCATCAACACACTGTTTCTCTGAAAGCCCTGATGGCTGAGGGTGAGCCCCAGGATGCTCTCTGGGACCAYTGTGATCTCTTACAGCTCCTCTGGCTCTCTTTTGTTGTCACCAGTCTTCCTCACCCTACCATGGTTGTCCCTATTTTCAGTTTGCTTTCCAAGTCTCTCTTAGGGCCAGCTGTGGCATTTGCCAACCCTGATCTCTTTTGCAGAGCAGCTGTTTTTGCTGCTGATTTTGTGCCTGTCACATTTTACAGGCTCCTTTGGGACTGTTGTGCTTGGAGAGGCAAAGCTAAAGATGCTCTTGCTGTGACATAAGCTGGAGTTTAGGCTGGTAATAAAATGTTGGTCCTAATGGGATATTTGGGGYGGGTGGTGTGAATCCTTATCCCCCAATATCATCACAAACCCTGGGTGGGAAGCCTCAGAGAAGGACAGAGGGTTGTGATTGCTGCCATCCCCTCATGGCTGAGGGGACCATGGCTTAGCAGGGGTGGGAGAGCAGAAACTCCCCAGGAGGGGCACAAGGAGCCTCATTTCTGAATTCAGGAATAATTAAATGCTCTGAGATGTCAGGGGGTTGTCAAGTGCCGTGGGCCTGGCTGCTCTGAGAGTCAGGAGATGGGTGGATGGATGGATGGATGGATGGATGGATGGATGGATGGATGGATGGATGGATGGATGGATGGATGGATGGAAATCATGTACCAAAATGATGGTCTCTGGGCTGCCTGCAGTAAATATCTCCAGCAGGCTTAAACTCCAGCCCTGGCAGCAGCAAAGGTGAATGTGACTTGCACAGAAAGTGTTTGCTGGGGCTCATCTGTGTCAGCACTTGCAGCTCCTTCAGAGGCAGCCACGTTGCCTCTTGTTTCCGCTCTGACTTGCAAAGATTTATAGATATATTTTTAGACCTAATATATTAATACACTCTTTTCCAAGAAATATAAACTATGAGCTTCCTGCTCTCTGGGAGATTCATTATATTTTGCTGAAAGCAACCAAAGTTGTTTTCCTTTCCAATGAGCACACGAGTATCTGATCCCACTTAACAACTGGAGAAGGTGATTAATTCCTCTGGTTTTGGAGGCAGCAGCAAAACACAGTCTGGAGATGCAGAACCACCCTGCAGCCTCGCTGGGGCTGAATTATCTGGCACAATGGAGCCTGTAATTAGCAGGTGGAGAAGATGCTGCACATGGAGCATTAGAGGATCACAGAGGGACAGGTTACAGGGCAACCGAGGGAAATAAAAGATTAGACCCAGGCAGTAACAAATTAAGTGTTTTCATCTCTCCAGGATGTTTAAATCTCTATAACACAAATTTGAATAAAGAAAACCTTCATTGCTGTAAAAGAGTTCAACCAAAACAGTCTGGAGCTGCTGTACCACATAACATGCAGCACTGATCTAATTCCTGCTGCTCTCTGTCAGAACAAGGAGGATTTTTTCTCTTGACAGGTAAGAAAATTTTGGAAGTGGGGGAAAAAGGTATCTTTACAAAGGTGCAGGTGAAATACAGAATGGAACATATTCACTGGATGGCCTGAAATCTTGGTGTGACTTCCCAAATCAGGATACAGAGTATTGGTGGAAATCACTTTCCCCCACCAAATGGTTGTGGAGGAAGTGTGGGATACTGATCATTAGCTAGTAAATGGGATTTTTTTAGGTGTCTGACTTGGGCATGGTGAAAACCTGAGCAGAGAGTCCTTTTCTCTGGAAACATGGGGATCAAAATAATCTCATGAGATGTCAAAGCCGACAAAGTGGGGCAGTCCATGGGCACAGCAGTTATGGGACATTAGGGCAGTCCATGGGCACAGCAGCTATGGGACATTAGGGCAGTGCCATGGGCACAGCAGTTATGGGGCAGGGAACAGTGCCATGGGCACAGCAGTTATGGGGCAGTCCCTGTTGCTAGCCCCACTGTCACAAACAGGGTGCACCTCCTGAGGTGGGCAGTGGGGCTGGCACCCATCTCCTCAGGCTTGCAGCCCTGTTTTGAGCTGTTGGCTGCAGGTGTGCTCGGGGCCAGGATCCATCCCAAGGATGAATCTGTGCTTGCATGGGTGAAAACCAGCCCCAGCAAGTCCATACAGAGCATCCCTGGTGGGATGTGCCCCACGGTGGGGAAGGCTCCTGGCAAGGACCCGGCCCTGGAGTCCCTGTGGCTCCTCAGGTGATGTTGTCTCCTCTGCAGAGGAGATGAAGGCCATGCAGGTGACTGCTCTGACAACCCAGCCCACACAGCCACGGACTGGGTGGACAGCAATATCCCATAATACCCCTCACAATTGCTCCTTTAACAGGCGTGGCTTGGATTATTTATAAGAATTAATATATATTAGAGTGGATTTAAGAAAGTGGATTTAAGAAAACCGTTTTGGTGTTGGTAATTGTGACTGGCAGCCAGCACCACTGAGCACAGCTCCTCTCTGTGTGTCCTGGCAGGCTGAACATGAGCTTCTTTTCATGTAAAGCCCATGCTGGGCTCCTCGGGGCCATSCTGGTGGCAGCTCCAGTGTCACCTCTGAGGTTTCTCAGGCAGGGTCAGAGTGTTGGAGCRCAAGGATTTCAGCAGGGGTTAATGCTCCCTCATTAGTGTGGCTGTGCTGATCAGTGCCTGCGCCCACCCAGGTGRCAACAGCCAGGCCTTGGTGTCCCCTCCCCATGGCACATCCACAGCAGGCCCTTTGGGGAGTGTCACCAGCCCTGGAAGGCTGGCACAGCCAGAAATCCTCCATGACCTGAGGGTGAGGGCTGTGGGAGGGAGATGGGAGCTCAGCTTGTCAGGGCAGCCTTTGCATTTTCCCTTTGTCAGCGTGAGCTAATGTTGAACAGGGCAAATCCTTCCCCCAGAAGGAGCCTGGCAAGACCTTCCCTGTGAATATATGAATAGCACTTGGGTAAGCAGTGCATCTGAATTTATGAATGATTTGACACCGACAGGCTGGAACGAACTCTGTAATTTTATTGTGGTAGATTTAGTGGGTCAGACATATACATGCCAAGTCAAAATGACCTAGAAAACCTTTCTAGGTCAAATTATTGCTTGAAAACTTCTCTTTTTCAAAGGCAAGGCCAGAAGTTTTCGTGCTTACTCTGACACATTTTCCTTCTGAAAGTGCAACATGAGTCTTCAGGACAGGATTTGTCATGAACTGGGAAGAAAGAATGAAACCTGAAGGAGGGGGACACTAATTTCTTAATGAAGCAAGACCTTTTCTGGCCACCTCTGTTGCCCTGAGACAGAATGTTGGATACCTGGCAGGAATTCAGGACAGAAGTTGCAACACTGACTGTATTCACTCTGTGCTGTTTCCAGTGGTGCTAAAACCTTTCAAACTCCTGGGTCCTGCAGCAACCAGCACCTCCAGCCTGCCTTTGGAGCCCTAATCCTTCATGAGATGGGAAATTGTTTATTAGGAGCTTYTTCTCCCCTGGAGAGGTCCAAAGGAGGCTGCTGAGGTTTGCATGTGATGGCTCCTCACTGGGGCTTTGGGAACACTCCAGCCTGGGAGCCACAGGGGTGCTTAGGCTAGAAGGACCCAAAGTTCTCATCCTGAAGCTCCTTCCTGCTCTGGTAACTCCTGGGTGTGAGCAAAGGCAGATTTTGTGCTGCTAGGAGGAAGCCTGGGCTGCTAATAAAAGCTCAGCTCTTCTTGTGGGTTATTTATTTCAGAGTGCAAACAGAAARTAACAGAGCCAGGGCTTCAACAAGGAGTGCAGAGGGCTCCTCATCACCCTCATTTGCTTTGGGCTGGGCTGAAGCCTTTTTGTCTTGTGGTGCTTGTGGCCCTGCTGTGAATGTGGTGGTGTTCACAGGGGTCCCAGAACGAGGGAAGAGATGAGAATCTTGACTCCATGTTTCAGAAGGCTGATTTATTATTTTATGATATATATWATATTAAAAGAAAATGATATATTAAAACTATACTAAAAGAATAGAAGAAAGGATTTCATCAGAAGGCTTGAAAGGAATAGAAAGGAATGGAATGATAAAATCTTGTGACTGACCAGAGTCAGCTGACTGTGATTGGCCATTAATTAGAAACAACCAACATGGACCAATCAAAGATGCAGCTGTTGCATTCCACAGCAGCAGATAATTATTGTTTTTCTTTTCCTCTGAGGCTTCTCAGCTTCTCAGGAGAAAAATCCTGGCAAAGGGATTTTTCATAAAATACGTCTGTGACATTGTGCCATGTGGCTGGCCGAGGAGCTGGGCTTGGGCTGGAGCCCAGCTGTGGGCAGAAGTTGGGCTGAGCTGGCAGAGGTGCCTAAATCATGGAATCTTTAAGGTTGGAAAAGACCTCCAAGGTCATCAAATCCAGCCTTCCACTGAGTACCACTGTGCCCGCTAAGCCACAACGGCACATGCCACCCTGGGACATGCCACAATGGCACATGCCACCCTGGAACATGCCACAATAGGACATGCCACCCTGTCCCATGACACCTCTCTCCTGTTTTTACCTCTCCCAGCCATGGGGATCCAGCTGTGCCCTGGCAGCTGCTCCCAGCAGCAGCTCCCAAGCACAAGTCCTGCTCCCCAGCTGGAGCCAAAGGCAAGCTGTGGCACATCCCCCCTCTGGCTTYACTGCCCATGAAGGGTGGGCATCCATCCCATTCCCTCTCAGGATTCTGCTGCTCACAGTGACCCTGAGATGTGTCACAAAGTCTCTTTTCCCAGCCTGGCGGTCGAAGAAGGAGTCAGAGCTCTTCAGTTCTCATTCTCAAGGTTGTTTATTGTTCTTTATCTATAAAATTCTTTCTCTGGCCTGCTGAGGTCCACTGGTCCAGGTATTATCTTTTTGTACTAAAAACTACCTGTACAGTATTTACCATAACGTCCCAATACCTATCACCTATGTTAGACACTGAGCTTCTACTCTAAACCAATCYRWAAGTGCCACCATCACAGCAGAAGATGGAGGCCAAGAAG
The DNA here is from genome assembly GCA_014549065.1 of Cardinalis cardinalis. NCBI lineage: Eukaryota > Metazoa > Chordata > Aves > Passeriformes > Cardinalidae > Cardinalis > Cardinalis cardinalis. Next base: position 450,060 of record JACDOX010000226.1, on the reverse strand, counting down.
AAGAAGAAGGAGAAAGGCTGGACACACCCACTTCCCACCATCTTGCCCCCTGAACCCCCATTCTAAAAACCCCAAAAATCTATTTTTCACCCCGCGACGGACTAACTATTATTCTACTTGGACTTTCGTGGCTTGCAGATCCTCATCCAAGGTTGGTAGTTTGCTCCAYGGGTCATACTCAAAGTCACAGGTGTCTTGGGCTCTGTGCCAGGGTCTCTGAGCCGGGGTTCAGGCAATCCAGGACAGCCAGAGGGACGTCCTGAATTCTGACAAATCCCCATCCCACACCCAGGGCTCCTCCCTGCTCCCTCCACCTGCCCAAGGTGGAGCTGTTAGAAAGAAATGATTTAAAGGCCTCCCAAGCCAAAGCATTCCATGAATCCGTGGTTAACCCACCCCAGGGCTGGGYGCAGGTGGGAGCCATCACCATGGGCATCTCACCACTCCCTGCCAACCCTCCCACAGGAGCAGCACGACCCAAACTCCACAGGCTCCAAATGGATTCTCCAGCCCAGCCCTGACCTACTTGAAAGTAGCTTTTGCCATCCCAGGGAAGTGGGTAATGGGAGGCTGCAGTGCCTTCAGAACAATTACAGCTCACAGCAGTCCAAATGAAAATGTTTGTTGAAAACAACATGTGCATAATTAAGGCTTAATGAGCCCTTGTCTGTTTGGAATCTGCAATTAGATTTATAATAGAAAATACCAGCAAATGCCAAATAGCTTTAAAAGAAGACGAGATAAAAGATAATTTTGCTGCAAATCTATAGTAATACTGTAATTTAATGAGCTGGAAGTGGTGCAGAGAAAGACTGTAAAAGCTTTGGACAAGTTTGTATTGTGTGTGTTTATCTTATCTGCCCATTCTCCTATCTATAAAGCTGTCAGTCTTGCTTTTAACTGCTTGGAAAAAGGCAGGACTTTGCTAAAATCAGGAAGACTCCCTTTGTTTATTTTTATTTAAGTCATTAATTAGTCAGGCAAAGCTGCTCTTTTCTCTTTCTCATCAACATGCTCTAAACTTCTTGTTAGGGTTAATAATAGTAATAATAATAGTCATAATAATATCTTTATTCAATTATTTACAGTGAGGCAGGGGCATAATAATAATCAGAGGTGCTTTTTTCTGGTTACTTTCATTAATTTTAATGAGTTTTTAACTGTCTTTTTAAGATGTTGCCAATTTTCAGCACTAAGGGAGATATTGAACAAGTGAACCTGAGGTCAGCTTGGCTGCAGTAAGCACAGAATACCTTTAGCCCTAATGAAAATGTTAGAGGCCAGTAAAATCTGGTGGAATGATGAATAAAGTGAACAGAGAGGTAGCAAAAAAAGGAAGAGAAGCTGAAAWTAGAAGTGCTTGGGGGAGATGATTGGGGTTGTTTTTCATATTTAATAGTTGGGGGTGGGAATGAAGCTTCAGGTGTGACACACGGACCAAGGCCAGGGCAGTGGGGTGCTGGGCTGTGACGTGCTCACCCCCTGGAAACACAGCTCAGCAGCTTCGTGTGACCAGCCCAGCCCAGCCCTGGAGGGAACGGGGCCACGAGGATGTGGTGGTGCTGCCTGGGGAGGGAGGCCCCTCTCACATGAGCTGTTCTGGCCCGTGGGAAACCCTGCTGAGCCTGAGCCCTGTCACACCCTGCCCCTGCCTGCCCTGGGTCCCGCACGCACAGTGTGAAGCTCCAGCCCGGGGCTGTGTTTGCAGCCGGGCTGCTGCAGCTCCAGCTCAGCCTTGCCAGCAGTGATGGGAGCCTGGGCATCCCCAGGGCTGCACCTGCCCCACAGAACCACAGAATGAACCAGCTTGGAAAAGATCTGTGAGATCCTCAAGTCCATCTTATGACCTAACACCTTCCCATCAACTAAACTGATGCCTCAGGATTTGAGCTTTTCTATTTTCCATCTATTTGTGACCCTGCAGTTCTTTAGTGTGTAACTCCAAACCCCCCACACAGTGTGAGCTGCTGCTTTCCCAGTTTGGGCAGACACAACAATTCCTCTCCAGGCCTGGCAATCAAGGACACCTCACTGCCTCAGGGCCCAGAGATGGAAACAAAAGGGAGCTGGGGGAGAAAACCTGGGGTCAATGACTTCATTACCTGGAGCTGTAATTGGAACATGAACCCCCAATATGCAAATGGACCAAACTTATAAAAGTGTGAAAACCTGTGACCTGTGGTCCATTTTGTGGGTGGAACTGGGGAGCTTTGTCTGCCCTGGATGTACCTGAAGGCCCTTCAATAAATATAACTGCTTTTTATTCCCTTAACTTTGTCTGGCCTCTGATTTTAGGTAGTCCCAAAAAGGCATGAAAACCATGGCACTGAGTGCCACATCCAGGCATTTTTTAAACACATCCAGGGATGGTGACTCCACCACCTCCCTGGGCACACAATTCCAGTGACAATCACTCTTTCAGGGAAGAATTTTTTCCTGTTGTCCAATCTAAACCTCTCCTGGCACAGCTTTATGCTGTGTCCTCCTGTCTTGTTGATGGTTCCTTGGGAAAAGAGCCCGACCCCCACCTGGCTGCACCCTCCTGTCAGGGAGYTGTGGAGAGTGATGAGKTCTCCTTGAGCCTCCTCTTCTCCAGGATAAACAACCCCAGCTCCACGCAGGGTTTGTGTTCCAGACCCCTCCCCAGCCTTGTTGCCCTTCTCTGGACACGCTCCAGCCCCTCCATGTCCTAAATTGGGGG
>JACDOX010000226.1:400793-422818 GCA_014549065.1 Cardinalis cardinalis | reverse complement strand
GCAGCTCCCAGCAGGGCCCTGCCCCAGGCCCTTTGCAATAAACCCCAAGTTCCAGCCCTGGCTGCAGAGATCTCTCGTGTCCGTCTGTCCTGACCGTCCCACCCCCTGCTGCTCCTRCACCCGTGTCCTGCTGGGGGGTTGGGTTTGGCTCCTGCACAGGGTGGTTTGCTTCTCTAATGGACCTCAGGGGAGCTGCTCTGGAAAACTCTGTGTATTTGTGGAAATGCAGCTCCGTGGGCCGCAGCAGTGTGGAAGAAAATGCCCAGCCCATTGCTCCTGGGATTTCCTTTCCCAACTGATTGATTACTTCTTCCCTCCTCATCAGAGACCCATCCCAAGCTGCTGTTTGGATCTTCTGTCACAACACAGTGATTAACTGAGGAGTCACTCACTTCCAGCAGGAAAATGTTATTTTCCACTTCAGCATTTGGATGAAGGCCTGGGCAGAAGGGAAAGCCCCTCTGCTGCCTTGGCTGGTGACAGAATGAGCCTTTTTCTCTGTGCCAGCTCTGAGGCTGCCCTGGGCACGTGCAGGGTTGGGCTCCATTCCATCCCCACGAGGGCAGGACCATCAGCAGAGCATCTGTACCCAAAACAGAGTGRCCAGCAGCACTAGGACAGTGATTGTCCCCTGTGCTGGGGCACCTCGAGTGCTGTGCCCCATGCTGGGCCCCTCATGAGAAAGGCATTGAGGGGCTGGAGTGTCCAGAGATGGGAACAGAGCTGGGGAAGGGTCTGGAGCCCCAGGAGGGGCTGAGAGAGCTGGGAAGGGGCCCAGCCTGGAGAAAAGGAGGCTCAGGGGGGACCTTGTGGCTCTGCACAGCTCCTGACAGGAGAGGACAGCCAGGTGTGGGTTGGGCTCTGCTCCCAGGGAAATASCAATAGAACAAGAGGAAATGGCCTCATACTGTGCCATGGGAGACTTAGAGTGGATATCAGGAGGAATTTCTTCACTGAAAGAGTGGTCAGACATTGTCAGGGGCTGCCCGTAGAGGTTTGGAGTCCCCATCCCTGGAGGTGTCCAAGGAACACCTGGCCATGGCACTCAGTGCTCTGGGCTGGAGACAAGGTGGCCATCAGTCAAAGGCTGGACTTGATAATACTGGCTAAATTCAGGCTTTTCCAGCCTGAATGATTCCATGATGTCAGGGCCCTGCAGGCCCTGGAGCATGATGAGGGCTGTGGATCCCAAGTGCAGCCTCCAGCTCCTTCTGCTCAGAGCCAGGCTCTGTTCACTCCAACCTCCCCTCGCTCATGAGGCTGGGCAGGGCAGGGGACCTGAGCTGGCTGGGGAGGGAATGCCACCTGTCCTTGTGCTCCTGCTCCTTGGGGGAAGTCTGGGATCTTTCCCTCTCAGGTGACACACCAGGCCAGGCTGCTCAGAGCCATGGTGGGAACCAAAAATCAGGGACAGGGGACCTGAGCTGGCTGGAGAGAGAATGCCACCAGTTCCTTGTCCTCCTGCTCCTTGGGGGAATGTTGTATTGCACTAAAYAGTTATTTAGTTGTTTGCACTGGGTGTTTGGGGAAGGCTGGGATCTTTCCTCTCAGGTGGCACACCAGACCAGGCTGGTCATGGTGGAAATCAAAATATCATGGTGGAAAACAAAATGGTGGATCATGGTGGGTCATGGTGGAAATCAAAATATCAAGGTCAGGGGACGTGAGCTGGCTGGGGAGAGAATGCCACCAGTCCCTTGTGCTCCTGCTCCTCTGGGGAAGGCTGAGATCTCTCCCTSCCAGGTGACACACCAGGCCACACTGCTGGCCAACAGGCCTCATTCACCTACTTCACAATCATCCTAGTTTTATTGCCCCTTGACGCCGCCCTAGAGAATAAACTACTCAAACTCTAATTAACTCTAATAGTTTATAAAAACATTGGTCTTGTAAGCCAAAGATTGAAGACTAAACCCCTTCTTAGAGTTACCCCACCATCCTATCTCAGGAAGAAAGGATTCAAACCCTCATCTCCAACTCCCCAAGCTGGCATTTTTAACTAAAGAGCCRTGGTGGGAGCCAAAAACCAGGGTGGGCAGCTTCCCCAGGGAGCTGAGCTGCGACACAGGACCCAGCTGAAGGGTGGTGGTCACAGCAGCTCCACGAGCTCCACGTTTGGCCCATGTTCCATCRCCTGTTGGGCAGTTCTGCCAAGGGCTGGGCTGGGTCTCACCCATCGCTGCCACCATGATCGGCAGCCCCTAAGCCAGCCTGAATTAAACTTATCTCAAAGCAGCAAATCCATCAGCTGCCATCAAGAGTGCTGTCTAGCTCAGGTCTATACATCTGTGTACACCGTAAAGGGCAAAATATGACTTGGCTTTTATTACTTTAATTAAAACATGAGTGAAGAGTATGAGATTCATATTAAATTGTATTTTCCTGGCTGCTGTGGGAAGGAGCTAACTGATCTGATTACCATGAAGATTACAAACTATCAAAGTGAAAAAGAGCTTTTTGCAAGTATTTCATATTAAACCTTCAAACATAACACTTTAAGAATAATTATAGTTGTATTACTGGAAAATGATTCATGAATTCTGAATAAATATAAGGCCCTTAAAGGGAAATGTTCCAAGACCACAGTTTTCATTCCAATCTGATGAAATTTAGTATCATTTTGCAGCTGTAGAATAGAATGAAAAAAAATATGTACATAGACTGTATTGAATATATGTCAGACTAAACTAATGAGATTTTTTACATCAACTCTGAGCACGAACGCAGACAAATGGAATAGCCATCCTCATTTTCTATAATAGAAAGCACCAAAAGGGAAGGCAGAAAGGATCTTACTGCTCACAAGTCTTTATTCCACCCTTGATTGTTAAATAATATATTTTAAGTTCTCATATCTTGCCCGCAGAATGTTTGAACTGACACTAATGGGTATGTAAGAGAAAAGAGTGAGCTCTMAGAAAAAAAAGTGAGGAAAGGCTAGGATTGGGAATTTTATCAGTATTCCCAGTGGGCTGTAATAAAGATACTTTTCACACAATACAGTGAATGTTTACAGCAGACAGTTTAGTTTCCTTCCAACAATTATGAGAGAAATTGAATCTCAGGAAATGTTAGTTTTCGCTAAAATTAGACATAACAATAAAGATACCCCTGAAAGTTTATTAAGGAGGGGGAAAAAAAAGAAAGGAAAAAAAAGCCATCAGTCTCTGGAAGACAATTTAGCAAATTTATTTTAAGAATTCCAGATGACTTCTAAACAAAACCACACACCTACGTGGTGCTGAGGGCTCAGGCTCCCCATGGGAGCTGCTTTTCTCCTGAGGAGCTTTCTTTCCCAGGCTTCATGAATTCCTGGTGCATTTTGGAAGCAAACATSCAAAAGGTGCTTGTTTCCAGGCTGGATCCAGCTGCAGGACAATGCCCATCACTTGTGCAAGCAGATGGAGCAACAGGTCACATTTTTTGGGTACAAGTCAGGGAGCCCACAATGGTCTTGAGGGCAAGTTACTGAATGCACTTGAATGCAGCTTGAGGAAGGATCTTACCATGCTCAGAGATGCATCCAGAGATGCTGGAGATCTAAAAACAATTTAAAAAATAAAAAAGGAAAGATGCTCTTCAAAGTRCAGGAAACTCTGGAGTGCTCTGAGCAGCTCATGTGATGGTGTTTAATTTTTGAAACACAGCAAGTGGAACATGCAGTGGAGTTCTGCCTGTCCTGATTTCCAGACTTCTGCAARGAGGAGTGCTGCAATATCCCTGTTAGAGACACCTGCTTTCCTCCCCTTTTGTCCATGCAATCCTTGRTTTTTGACTTCTTTCTCACTCTGTTTCAGTCTGGAAAGAGATTYCTGTTATTTGATATCAAGAATAGGGATGGAAGGAGAAGTGGTGAAAGCTGATGCAGGGATCAGCTTGCAGACAATGTGTCCCATTTTGGCTGTGTTTGGGGTCAGACTGGGCTGATGCTTTTTGGTAACACCAAGTGGGACTTGAGGTGCCCAGTTTGGTGCTAGAATTGGCAATAGAAGCACTTGGCTCTGAGTCATCCCAGGTTTGTGGAAATATCTAGGCCTTGTGTGGGCTTGGATTTGACAGATAGCAGCTGCAGCCCTTGAGTACACCGGGAAAATGTGAATTTTTACCATGGGGTTGATGTTTTGGCTTTGTTATGTGCAGCCCTGTTGTGCTCAGAGTCTCCCCCTGCCCCCTCCATCTCCATCTCTCCCTCTCATTTTGACTCTTCCACTTCCCAGTTTTTTAGATCAGTTCAGGTTCTACCTGGTGTTTCTAAACCAGTGAAAATAACAGAAACACCTCTGAAGCTGCTCAATGAATGGAGAGTTTCAGGTGGTTTGGCTTCTGGGGAGCTGGGGCTGGGTTTCTCTTTTGCCCTCATGCCTTGGGTGTTTGGTTGGGTCGTGTGGTGAGGGTTGGGCTGGTGTGGGTGTGAGCCCTCTTGCACCTTCTTTTCCTCTGCACAGCCATTCCCTGTRTGCACAAATGTTGTCCATGGCCTCTGGATGTGCCAGTGCCAGCGCTGGAGTTGGTCCTTGATGCAGGCTCCTGGCTGTGAGCAGCATTGATGCTCTGGCTGTCCTCCTAGATGGACAGTTGTCCTTACTTTAGGGAAACATTGCTATTTTGATTGTTAATGTGGTGGTTTTCCTTTTTGCCTTCCTCTTGAAAGGATGGTTCCTACTCTCACTGCTCATTTTGTCCAGGTTGCTTAATGCTTTAGAAGGAATTTGATGAGTGTGTCTGCTTGAGGGCATAGATGAGCCTCTCCCAGCCATGTGTGTGTTCCTGCCTTTTTTTAGATACCATATACAAGCCTGGCTTTATTAAAGAAAAAAAAAAAAAGTTGTTAAAATTGTTAAAGATAAAATCTGTTTGTTTCCCAAAATTCACATATTGGAGGCTTAAGGCTGAGATTTTCACACCTACTCTGGGGATTTGGATACTTGGCCATGCACCACGTTCCAGCTCTCACAGTTCTGTCACGAGTCTCTTGGTGCTTCCTGCTTTCCCTAACAGCCCCAGCACCTTTGTGCTCCTGTGACATGACAGCTTCTGCTTTGGGTAAGGGAGGAAAAAGAACAAAATTCTTGGAGCTGTGGTTGTGAAGGAAGAGTCATAATTGTGGCTCTCAGCAAATGCAGAGGAGGTACAGAGAGATCCTGTGTGATTATTATGGAATGCTTAGGGGGGGAAAGGACCTTGAAGTTCACTTGAAGTTCCACCCCTGCCATGGCAGGGACACCTTGGTGCTCCAAGCCCTGTCCAACCTGGCCTTGGGCACTGCCGGGGATCCAGGGGCAGCCACAGCTGCTCTGACCTTGACATCACATGGACTGGGAGTACTGGGAGTACTGGGAGTACTGGGAGTACTGGGAGTACTGGGTTCAGGGGATATGGGCAGCCAGAGGTTGGGCTTGATGGTCTTGGAGGTCATTTCCAACCTCAGTGATTCTGTAATTCTGTGATCCTGTGACTCTGTGCTGAGTTGTGTGTATTTAGGATCTGCATGGGGTGAGACATCCCAACCCYGTGGTCAATCTGTCACAGACCTCCCTTGGCCAACTGTGGTGGTGTTCACAGGGGTCCCAGGATGAGGGAAGAGATGAGAATCTTGACTCCATGTTTCAGAAGGCTGATTTATTATTTTATGATATATATTATATTAAAACTATACTAAAAGAATAGAAGAAAGCATTTCATCAGAAGGCTAGCAAGCAAAGGCAAAGAATGGAATGATAAAATCTTGTGACTGACTAGACAGTCCAAAACAGCTGGACTGTGATTGGACATTAATTAGAAATAACCACATGAGACCAATGAAAGATTTACTTGTTTTATTCCACAGCAGCAGATGATCATTGTCTACATTTTGTTCTTGAGGCCTCTCAGCTTCTCAGGGAAAAAAATCCTAAAGAAAGAATTTTTCAGAAAATATGTCTGTGACAGCCAACCACACCGTGTCCCTGCCACTGGAATTGGGTGCATGCTCTCTGTGTCCCACCTCAGGGTTTGCTTTGGCAGAGCTGACTCAGGAGTGTTTGGTTTTGGCACATGTCCCACGTGCCAGAGCCAGATTTGGGGGCTGAGGGTCTTTCAGATTTCATGGGAAGGTGATTTATCACCCTGCTGATTTCAGTTCATTTCCTTTCCCCATTTTGGCAACTTCCTGGCAGCCTGAAATRTTTGGCAGTGGATGGGTGGGTGAAGAATTTCAAGCTGTTCTTGGGGGTAAAGAGTAGAGGAGGGAGGGAAGAATGTGACATTTTACAAAGCTGTGGTAGACTCTTAATTTCAATAAAATAAATGTTAAAAAAAAAAGGTAAGCAGCACCTCAGCTGCTGAGGCGACAGCCACTTAAGAAGCACTGAATAAATACATAAAACATATTTGCTGAAGGCATTTGTTGTTGGAAGTTTAAACATTAAACATGCCTTCTTCGTCTGATACCATAATAAAGCAGGGATGTTCCAAGAGCCATTAGTGGTGCTCTGACTGCAGCTTYACATCTTCACTCGTGTACCAGAGAACCTGCCTTACATCAGCAATGCCTCACTGAGCTTTGCCCCCAGAAGGGAGGCATTTCAGTGTGGGTTTGGGGTTTTTTGTGGTGCATTTCCCTTTTCCCATCCATGGATGTGGATGTTTTGGTATTGTTTATCTTGTAAAGTGCTGGGGCAGGTCCAGGGGAGGCAGCAGCTCTGCCTTTGTCCCTCCGTCCCCAGGCTCACTAAGTGCCGGCTGGGGGCCTGATGAGACAAATAAACAGGTTTGTGTATTTAGGTTTTTAAATTACAGGCTAAGGAGGAGCACAGATACTCAATCCATTAAGAAATAACTAGGTGGGTGATTCAGTACCATTTGTGTAAATGGCACTAGCTCTGGTCTGCCTGCACAATTTATTAATACTTCACGGGATGAAAAAAAAAATTATTTTAATCTCATAATGGATGATGAGCTGTGAAATTGCTTCTGCAGCAGCTGGGCACCCTGGGGGAGGTGCTAGATTGCACCACATTATGCAAGCCATCCCCACATCCCTGCCTTCCTCGTGCTAATCACACACATCAGATCTGGCTGGTGGCAAGGAGGGGGGCACTGCTTCTGCTGGGCTTTATTACTTTTTGATTTTTTAATATCTACAGTTTTCTTGTCAATTTGCTTTGGGGTCCCAAGCCTGGCTTGGGAAGGGTGAGGGCTCAAATCTGAGTGGGTTTGTGATGATGCTTTGTGCTTCAAAGGTGTCAGCAAAAGAAATAACAAGAAATTTAGCAAAAGTACCAGATCTGACCCTGTTTGTGAAGATTTCATCCGGCTGATACCCACACTGGGAAGGAAAGGGTACCAAGAGCTGTTACTGCTCTTTGCTCTGCTGGTTTAGGACTGGGACCATGAGCAGGACCAACATYCTGAGTGCTGTGGAGTTCCTACACTTAAAACAGAGCCTGGGCTTAAGGACTTTGGTTCTGTGTGGGAAGATGGAGCAAAGCAAGGGGCAGTGTGGGACATTTAGGAAAAAATTGTAATTGTCCCTTTAGCTCCAGCATGGGATCCTCAGCACTGGTGGTGAGCTCTTGGTGGCACCTTGCCCACTTCTGGTGTGCCCTGGGTGGTGAGGGCCATGCAGGGCTTCTTTGGAAAATGCCTCTTTGCTGATGAGAGAAAAAAACCCAAACAGGGTATATCTGGGGGGGAAAGTCTGTGTTGCAGATGGGTTGTGTTGCCATTGTTGCTTTGCTGAGGGGCCTTGCTGCAGCCCACAACACCCCAGAGCAGGGGATGGCTGTGAATGCCACGTGCCACACGTGGGACATGTCTTCTGAGATGGAACTCTGGAAAATGTGGTGCAAAAAAATCATCCATGTGAAGTGTGGCACAAAGGATTTGTTTAATCCCTTAACTCCACTCCTTCAGTTTTGAGCACAAGGGAAATACTAARACAAAATCTGAAAGGGAACAAGAGTGGTACAGAGTGCAGTTTCCTTCCTGCTCTGCGTCCTTCTGGCTCAGCTGAAGCCAGGTTGAATTAATTTCTTAGAGTGCTTTTTGCTAATTCTTCCTTGCCTGTGCCTGGTTTTGGGCTGCCTTATCTCCTGACCTGCTTACAGTGCATTATCCACCATTGTGCAAYACACCCTGGGCTCAGCACCCTCCACCAAATCCATCCAGCCCAACAATGGATTGCTGTGAGTGCACTGAGCTCATTATGCAAGTTCAGTATGCCATGAGACAAAAAAGCCAATTATGTAAAACCTGTTCTCAAATAATTCCCTGAAATGCGTGATGTTCTTGAGTAGAATATGATATTCCTTGTATTCACTTCCAGGAGAGATCCTAGGAAAGAAAAAAAATGGGTTTATATTTGTCTGGCCTAGTCAGTCTAATTTTAGATCCCACTGGCTGCTGTCTCACTGGATATACAGCGCCTTTAATACATTTTAAAACCAGGCAAAAATCATTATAAACATTTTTCAGGAGGCTGATTGTGAGGCAGATGACAGAGGCTGCTCTTTGCCAAGGTGGAGCAGAGCTTGCACATCTCCTGGCTTTCCCTGGAGCTCTGCCACGATGGCTCTGAGAGCCTGGGGAAGAACAGCCACGGAAACAGGCAGGGGAAGGAAACAGCAGGGAAAGGAAACGGGCAGGGAAAGGGAACAGCAGGGAAAGGAAACAGGCAGGGAAAGGAAACGGGCAGGGAAAGGAAATGGCAGGGGAAGGAAACAGCAGGGAAAGGAAACGGGCAGGGAAAGGAAACGGGCAGGGAAAGGGAACGGGCAGGAAAGGAAATGGCAGGGGAAGGAAACAGCAGGGAAAGGGAACAGGCAGGGGAAGGGAACAGCAGGGAAAGGGAACAGCAGGGAAAGGAAACGGGCAGGGAAAGGAAACAGCAGGGGAAGGAAACAGCAGGGAAAGGAAATGGGCAGGGAAAGGAAACGGGCAGGGGAAGGAAACGGGCAGGGGAAGGAAACAGCAGGGGAAGGAAACGGGCAGGGGAAGGAAATAGGCAGGGAAAGGAAACAGCAGGGGAAGGAAATGGGCAGGGAAAGGAAACAGGCAGGGGAAAGAAATGGGCAGGGGAAGGAAACAGGCAAAGGAAACAGCAGGGAGAGGAAACAGCTCCCTCAGCAGCCTGGGGAGGTCAGGAAAACACAGGTGAGCTGAGCTGCTGCTCTGGGTCACCCAGGAGCAGCTGTGCATCAGAGGTGCCCCCCCCCAGCCCAGCCCTGCATGTGGAGCACAATARAAGGTTTGCAGAGCCCTGGTTACTGCTGATGTTTGTGTAAACCAACACTGAATTCTTCTGCAAACGCTGTCAGCAGAGGTTATTAGGACAGGCAAGGATGTTTAGGACCCTCTGTGGACAAATGGTTTTAAGAAACACACATTTTTGGAAAATGTGCACAAGAGAGACCTTTCTGAGCTGTCAGGTTTGGTGGAAACCAACCAGGCTTTGGGAAGAGCTGTGGCTCCAGGACTGAATGGGATCTACAGGAGATGGGAGAAGATCTGCAAAGTTTAAAGGTATAAACATCCCAGCAGGAATTGAGCCTTAAAATCCCATCTGGACAGGGCTGGAGCAACCTGGGGCAGCAGGAGGTGTGGCAGGGAGCAGGGCTGGGTGAGCTTTCAGGTCTCTCCCAGCCCAAACCCCTCGCAGATTCCATGATCTGTGTACCCAGCAGTTGCAGGTCACCGTGCAGGGACRTGGTGCTGTGTCACAGACATATTTTATGAAAAATCCTTTTGCCAGGATCTTCTCTCCTGAGAAGCTAGGAAGCTTCAGCTTCTCCATGTTTTGCTGCTTTGGAATGTGATCTGGAGAACTGTTTATCCAGCATGGGAAATTGTTTTTTACTTGATGACCAATGGCAGCCACCTGTGTCAGGGCTGTGAGCAGCCACAAGATTTTATTAGCATTTCTTTCTATTCCTTGCTCCCTTCTGATGAAATCCTTTCTTCTATTCTTTTAGTAAAGTTTTAATATATCACTTTCTTTTAATATAATATATATMATAAAATAATAAATCAGCCTTCTGAAACATGGAGTCAAGATTCTCATCTCTTCCCTCATCCTGGGACCCCTGTGAGCACCACCACAGTGCTGCCATAGAGGTGGCACCTGGTGGCATCAGGAGGGACAGCTGGCCCTCGTAGAGCTCCCTCTGGGACATGTGGGGCTCTGGCAGGGTCCTGCCCTGCCCTTTCCTACCAGGCAGCTGCTGCCTTGCCATGCAAGCAGGAAAGGCTGAGATGGGTGATTACTTTTTTCTTCCTCTTTATTCCTGGGGGTATCTACTTCCAAAACTCATTTTTGTCTGTGTCACCAGGGAATTAGGGGTCTGTCTGTCTCTGTTTCCTCAGGAGGATAAACACAGCACTCCTAATCCTCTCTGCACCCCTGCCTGCTGCACTGCTGCCCCTTCCATCCATATCTGCCTTTATGGAAAGCGTAACCTTTGCTTGAACCAGAGATTTTCCTGAACAAGAGCCCTTTGGGATCTGAGTGGGCTTTCCTGGATACATTTTTAATAAACACAATAATTTGACTGCAAACCCATTACCTATCCCCTGTTTGTTCTACGGGATAGTCATTTCCATGCCTGCAAAAGCCACTAACTCACAGGGCAATCAAAGGAGGAATGACAAGCAGGGTARAATTGGTCTGTGTTGTGATAAACCCGTCCATCTTCACCTCGTGCTCTGGAGCTTTATGGACTGCCTATAAATAATGGCCTCAAAAAGATATTAAATCTTTAGGAAAAAATCAAGCCTAATTGTAACTATATTTTTGTTTTCCATTTTGGTTTATGTACAGTATATGACTTCTGCAGAGACATTTTTATTCCAGGAAAATGACAGGCCAACAAGAAGCCATAATTGCACTGATTTTTAGAAGTGCCTGCATTACTACAGATCTGATGTACTGCAAGACATGAATCAGAAAAATTCTATTAAAAAATCTCTTGAATGGCTGACACAGGAGTATTATCCATGATGATTAATTTGACTTGGTCATTATGAACACAGACAAGTCTGACAAAATTGCATTTCATTCCCCACTGAATTCATAAAATCACTATACACATAATAAGAAGTTATAGTTCCCTGCTATCCACTATTCTTGACAGGATTCCAGTTCTGGATAAGATACTGATTAAAAAAAAAAATAGAGGGAGAGAGAGAGTTGGGAGGCTTTTTAAAAGCCTACAATAAGGCTGATTTCTTTTGCTCTAAATTGTTCATAGAACTCCATTATTTTTAGCTTTTTTTGGTGAARTGGTGATGCAGGTCAAGAGCAGCTTGGACAATATTAAACCTGACTGTGAACTTGTGGTGCCATGGGAGGGGATGCAGCAGAATGGCCAGGCTGAATCTCAGGGAGTTTCTGTYCTTCAGATAATTATAATTAACTGAYACCTTATTCTTTATTTCCCACCCACACAACAGACAGGTTGAGGCCAGAGGGTCCTGACAATGTTGTTTCTGGCCTTAAAAATATGTATGTAAAATATGCATGTAAAACAACCCCCCAAATGCAGAATTGGATGCAAGTCTCAATTTTTTTATTTTATTTTATTTTGGTGTGAACTGAGATTTTCTGTTCCCTGCAGATATTTTTCCCTTCAGAGCCCCTTCCTGCTGAGCACCACACCACAGCCTTCCCTTTTGCCACTGTGGCAGCTTCCCAAGGACACCCAAGGTTATTAGGACARGCAAGGACGTTTAGGACCCTCTGTGGATAAATGGTTTTAAGAAACACACATTTTTTGTAAAATGTGTAAAAGAGAGACCTTTCTGAGCTGTCAGATTGGCTGAAACCATCCAGGCTTTGGGAAGAGCTGTGGCTGCAGGACTGAATGGGATCTACAGGAGATGGGAGAGGTTAAACTCATGCAAAGTTTAAAGGTATAAACATGCTGCTGATTCAAAGGTGAAGCCATCCAGGAGAGCTGGGAATGGATTTGTGCTGCAGTTGTGGTGCAGAGTCTGCATCAGAGCAATGCCCACGGGGTGGGGAGGTGGGGGATTGACCTTTGGGACAACCAGCGCTTCCCTGGGGTTTTTGGAGAGAATAATCTTTGCTCTGGGACAGGCTGGGAGAGCTGGAGGTGCTCACCTGGAGAGGAGAAGGCCCCAGGGAGAGCTCAGAGCCCCTTGCAGGGCCTGAAGGGGCTCCAGGAGAGCTGGAGAGGGGCTGGGGACAAGGGATGGAGGGTCAGGACACATGGAATGGCTCCCACTGCCAGAGGGCAGGGATGGATGGGAGATTGGGAAGGAATTGTTCCCTGTGAGGGTGGGCAGGCCCTGGCACAGGGTGCCCAGAGCAGCTGGGGCTGCCCCTGGATCCCTGGCAGTGCCCAAGGCCAGGCTGGACAGGGTTGGGAGCAGCCTGGGACAGTGGAAGGTGTCCCTGCCATGGCAGGGGGTTTGGAAAAAGATGAACTTTAAGGTCCTTTCCAACCCAAACCATTCAGTGACTCTATGATTTTTTAAACCCCTCTGCTTTGGATGTGCAAGAGGAGAACACACAAGAGGAAGAGCCCCCTTTCCCACAGGTTCCCTGCTGCTCTGCTGTGCCCCCAGCCTCTTGCTGAATATTGTGCAGACACTTCCAGGGCACATTTCTGTTCAGGCAGGAACTCATTTCCCTTTTCAACAGCATCCCCCTAGTAAAAAACCTGAGCATGTGAAAATTAATGTAGCAGGGGCTGGGAACACTTCAAAGACAATTTGTAGATTGTATTTGACTGACTGTTAATAAATACTTCTTTCCAGTATTTATCCACCTCTCCCCACATAATTCATTGACCCTGGTATTCACACGGATCTCTGGGTGTGAGGATGAGGCAAATCAATTTCCATTCCTAAAACCCAGAGCTGCTGATGCAGAAAATCAGCCCTGCTTCACTTCTTGGCAAGAATGCCCAGATTTGGGGATCCCAGGTGTGAACAGGAGCCCTCTGCCATCCCTGCCTGCAGGAGGGGGGATGGAAAGGACTCCACAGCAAGCACCCATCCATACCCCAGAGCATTCCTCTGGAGTTTGCAATGTCCCAAGGGATTTCCACCTTCTCCTGCCACCTCAGCTGACATTTCTGTCCCTGTGGCTTCAGTGCCATGAGCAGATGAGCAGAGATGAGCACAAAACCCCTCTGGTTTCTGTGCTGGAGAACTGTATCAAAATCTCCTTCTGGCAAATAGGATTGTGCCTGTGTGAGTAACGGGTGCAGTGGGAGAGGAGACCAAAGGCTTTTGAGGAAATACAGGCAGCTGGTCCTCAGCAAGCTTGGATTTTACCTTTTTCCTTGTGTTTGGACTCTTTCTGTGGCTCAAGGTGTCCTCTCAACCTGATCCTTGCAGTTGCTGTGCCCAGTGGCACATTAGAGATGTGTGTAGGGAATAGGGAATAGGGAATGTGTCTGTAGGGCAAATCCACCTGTGTGCTTCTCTGTCTCCTGACTGACACATCATCCAGCTTTGGATAAATCAAGATACCCCCAAAACCTCCTGGCTGCTTGTGTGCAGCTCCTTCCCTGTGTGGTGCTGGTGGCAGAGTGCTGTCCCTGGGACTGGGTTGGGGGGATGCCATCACCACTCATGGGATGGGGTGGGCACCCCATAACCTCCCTGTGCTCCTTGTGCCACCAGGAGCCCAGGCTGCAGCACCTCCCAGCCTCACAAATATCAATGTTTTCCTCACCTTGCAGACTCACCAGGCTGCTTTGGGTCTCTTTAGAGCCATCTCATCTCCAAAGTGTCAGGAGTGTCACTGAGCTTTTGCATTAGCTTCAGGAAAAGCCCAGTTGGATGAGGGATGGCACAGAGTGCATGGTGGTTTGTGTCACCTGGATGGATTGCAGCAGCCTCCCTATTTCCTTGTACCTTCCCAAGAACAAATGTTCTCTCTCAGGCTCACATTTACTGCTGAATGCTTTTTGACAGGGCAAATATTTACCTGCAATAATACTACAAATCTTTATCCCTCTCACTGTGAAGAACATTTCTCTGAATCAATGCTTGGCTGCAACTCCTGGATCCTCAGGGATAATCACACAGAACATGACCCAGTGGAGAATTGGGGTCACTGGACATTTGCCATGCTGCCAAGGAGGAGAAAGGCGTCCCAGGTCCTTGGCCAGGCCATGTCCTGTGATTAACACCAACACGCAGTGCAGAGATGGTGCTGCCTGGCTTGGGGTGGTTTGTAAAGGAGGACAGGAGGGGAAAGGCAGGAGGAAGCTGCAGGCATCATTTATAGACATGCCCAGCACTTGTCCCTCCCTCCTGGGTCACCTGCAGGAGGATCTGCAGTGTCCTTTGAACATGGCTCTGCCATGGCTTTGGCTGGCTCACAGCTGGCCCCTGAGAGCTGTGTGACATTCAGACATCTGGATGTCCTTGCCTGGGTCACAGCTGGCCCCTGAGAGCTGTGAGACATTCAGAGGACCTGGATGTCCTTGCCTGGGTCGCAGCTGTGTGACATTCAGACACCTGGATGTCCTTGCCTGGGTCACAGCTGTGTGACATTCAGACACCTGGATGTCCTTGCCTGGGTCACAGCTGGTCCCTGAGAGCTGTGTGACATTCAGACACCTGGATGTCCTTGGCTGGGTCACAGCTGGGTCACAGCTGTGTGACATTCAGACATCTGGATGTCCTTGGCCGGGTCACAGCTGGGTCACAGCTGTGTGACATTCAGACACCTGGACGTCCTTGGCTGGGTCACAGCTGGTCCCTAAGGGCTGTGTGACATTCAGACACCTGGATGTCCCTTGGCCCATCCTCCCCTTTGCTGCAGTGCTGGGGATGCTCCCCCAGGCTCTGCTTTGGGATGGCTGGTGGGAGCTTGCTGGGTTTGGCTCCAGTTACAGTCCWGGAGGAGGTGCAGCACAGGAGCAAAAGGGGAAGCAGCAGCATCAAGGGTGGCTTTGGGTCCATGGCAGAGGGTGACTGGGTCACTGTGCCCTTCAGGCCACAACCCCCAGATGTGCTCTGTGTTTGCAGCACAGGAGCCACCTGCCATGGACAGGCATTCCCCAGAGCTGCCTCCCACCTGAGAGCCCTCTCCTGCAGGTCCTGGACACCTGGGATGCCTCCTGTCCATCTCTGCATCCCTCTCCTGAACACAGCAAGTCTGCGAGGTCTTGGCAGGTTGTCCCTGTGGTGGGGAGCAGCATTGGCAGGAGATCACTTTGGGGTGTCTCCAAAAGCTGCAGGGGCTCTTGGCAGCTCAGCAATGAGGCCTGGCTGTGCAGGCCAGCCCCTGCTCCTGCAAGAGCTTCAGGAATTCTGCCTTTCCTCTCAAATCTTTCCAAAWACCATGTCCCCAGCTCTGTGCTGTGAGCTGGGAGGGAGCAGCCAGTTCTGACTCYTCTTGGTGCTGGACATGGCCTGGGTGTCACCTTGCCAGGAACCAGAGCCTCTCTCCCCATTACAGCCCCCAACATCACCTCCCCTCCACTTCTCTGTCTTCTGACTCTCAATCTGCTGTTGGATGGAGATGGTGCAGGGACCCCTGCTCAGACTTGGATTTAAGATGGAAAAAGTGTTTTAAAATACAATTTTGGTACTCTGTGAGGTCGGTTGTACCTGGTGTGATGCCATCCTGTGCAAGCATGGGGCAGAAGCAGGTTTATGAGGTGCTGAGGCCCTGRCACAGGGTGCCCAGAGCAGCTGGGGCTGCCYCTGGATCCCTGGMAGTGYCCAAGGCCAGGATGGATCAATCTTGGAGCACTCTGGGACAGTGGAAGGAGGCAGGATAGTGCATAGTGACATGGCAGGAGGTTTGGAATGAGATGATCCTTCAGGTCTCTTCCCAGACTATTTTATGATTCTCTGATAACCCTGGGGCCATGCTCAGGCCAGTTGGATCCTATACAACCCCTACAGCTGGTGCACAGGCTTCCCTGTGGGGCTGAGGGTGTGGGGGGCACTCAGAGGAGGGGCAGTGTCCCCTCTGTGATGGACCTGGCCCCATCCTGGTCCCCACCCCACTGCAGGGCTTCCCTGCTCCAAGCAGCCCCCGGCATCTGCCCGGCAGCACCAGGATTTGCAAGAAGAGCCTTGTTGTTTCAGCTGATTGCAGTGTTTTAATTTGAAGAGGAATAATGTGTAATCACAACAACTGTCATCTGTTTGACAGTGGAAAATCCTGGATGCCTTTTTTGTGCACAGTAAATGGGCAGCCATTCAGCAGCACGAGCTGCTCCACGCTCGGAGCCCTGGTGGGATGAATGGCTTCAGACCAGCCCGCTAATCTAATTTGTAATGTATCCTTAGAACCCATAATTGGCTGTTTAATTTAATTCAAATTAACATAAGAATAGGAAATATAATCTGCCACAGAGCCCACATGGCGCTGGAGAGGAGCTGGGTGTTGCTGCCGAGGGGTTGAGGGCACAGATCTGTGCACAGAGGTGTCACTGTGGACACACCAGCAAGCACTGTGTGTGACAATAAATCACCCCTTTCCCAGCCTTCTGAGTGTCTGTGTGCCTCATCTCCCCTCCTTATCTCTCTGACCATCTCTTTCAAGCAGGCTGGAGTGAGGGCAGCCTGCTCTGGGTAGCACAGGGTGTGAAAGCTGGCAGGCGCCAAGGCTGATTATGTTGATTGGATATTGTCTAATCTGATTTTGATTGTGTACAGCTTTGATTGTAATTTTGATACGTCTGCAAAATGCTGTAGCTGTTGGGAAAGCTTTGTGATTTAAACAGGTCTTTTTTTTTTTCTTTTCTCTCTGTTTTTTGKTTTTTTTTCCCCTGGGCTGAATAGAACAGAGGCAGAAACGTGCCTGGGGGTGAGTGGGGTGCTGGGGCTTTGGCACCCTGTACAAAACCACCTCAAAGCCCTTGGGTGAGCTGCTCTGCAGCAACACAGGGGACTCGTAGTTTTGAGGAGAGCTTTAGGAAACTTTGAGTGGGTTTTACATAATTTAGTTAAGCACAGCAAAGCCACTTGCTTATATACCTGATACCAAAATAAACCAGCTGGAGGAACAAGTTTGCTGTGTGCTGATTTATTTAAATCTCTTTCTGTAAAGCATGGAGAGAAATCCTCTTAAATAACTGGGAAAGAATCAGTGTACCTCGAGGAGTGTAGCCCAAATGGAAACTCAGCTACAAGATGTATTAAATGGGATCTCTCTGTCTGCCTTGAGTACATCCCCTCAGCCCACTGCTTCCCTGGATCACAACAATGACAGACAGAAGCTGGGCTTGAATTTCCCCTGAACAGTAACAGTGGGTACAGAGCTGTCATGGTTCAGGCTCTCTCTTGTGTTTCTGTTGTGCTCCTGTTTCCCCACAGCCAGTGGGAATCTCAGGTAAAGGYTTGAGTCAGATATGCAGAACCTGCTCTTGAATCACAGAATCATCAAATGGGTTGGGTTGGAAGGGACCTTGAGGCTCATCTCATTCCAATTCCCTGCCATGGGCACCATCCCAGGTGCTCCAAGCCCTGTCCAGCCTGGCCTTGGGCACTGCCAGGGATSCAGGGGCAGCCCCAGCTGCTCTGGGCACCCTGTGCCAGGGCCTGCCCACCCTCACAGGGAAGGATTTCTTCCCAGTGTCTAACCCTGCCCTCTTTCAGTGAACCCATTGTTCTTCTTCTCATCTCTCCAGCTCTTGGAGCCCCTTTAGGCACTGGAAGAGGCTCTGAGCTCTCCCTGGAGCCTTCTCCTGCCTGAAAAGCCCCAGTTCTCCAGAGTAGAGGGGCTCCAGCCCTTGGAGCAGCTCCATGGCCTCCTGGAGCTCCAAGAGTTCCATGTCCTTCTCCCATGGGAGCCCCCAGAGCTGCAGGCAGCCCCACAGGCACAGAGAGAGGAGCAGAGAGGCAGGGTCCCCTCGCTGCCCACCTGTGGGGCGAGCCTGGCACACGGGGGGCTCTGTGCCAGGGCACAGGGCAGGCTCCTGTCCAGCCTTTCCCCCACCAGAATCCCCAAATCCTTCTCWCAGGGCTGTTCTCAGTGTTCTCCTCTCCTGCTCTCTACTGCCTGAGTCGGCCTGGCACAGGAGCAGCTCCTTGAACTTGGACTTGTTGAACCCCCTTAAGTTCCTGTGGCCACACTTGTSCAGCTCGTCCAGGTCCCCCTGGATGTCATCCTGTCCTTCTGCTCTTTTTGTTCCATTCTGCAGCAGGAGGTGGGAGGTGTGGGCTCAGCTTAGCAGAGGATGAGCCTCTTCCAGCCCCAGCTGTGGGGTGAGGCAGGAGTGCCCCCTGCTCTGACACCCCATGGTTCTCCCTGGCCCTTTCACCAATCCACAGATCCCTCCTTGCTCCCTGCTGCCTCTCCCACTGACTTCTGTGCTCCAGTTAAACACAGGCTTTATTTTATTTTATTTTATTTATTTTATTTTATTTTAGTTCATTAAGGACTTTCTCCCCCACAGTGTGTGGTGATGAGGAGCACAAATCCAGGGGTGAGCTCTGGGACAATGGATTATTAAAGCCTACAGTGCTTAACTGGTTTTTTAACATCTGGGGTTTTGCTCTTAAATCAAGTWTTAAGTCCAAATCCAACCATGAAACTAGGTGATCTGGGAAATTCAGCTTTAGCATGTGTGTAATGCTATAGCTAATCAGAATTTCATATGCTATAATAATAGGTGAAACAGTAGATGTTCAGAATAAGCCTCCTCTGCCAGAGACTCATTATATTCTGTGTTGGTAATTAATAATTTTGGATAGATTCACACGTTATGAAGAAAAAATGGTTTTGTCTGAAGTGAAAATGATTGCACAGGTGCGATAACAGAWTTTTATAGAAATGGGAATGCTTAGAAGTAAACAAGGCATGAGAAAACATGGGGAGCAGACAGAGTTCCAGCATCTCTGCATGTTCGTGTCACCTCGAGGGAGCGTTAGCAGGGAGGTGAGGCAATGCTTTTCAGATGARATTTGGGAGGGGATGTAAGGAAGGACAAATCTCCATGTGTGGTGGAGTCACACAGGCTTTCTTTAAAGGGTTTTTTAAGAGTGATGGCTGTGTTTCTAAATCCCCCTCYCTGGTTGTAGCTCCTGTGCTGGAGTTTTTGAGGATTCTGGGAGAGTTAGGATGAGAGAGAATGGGTTTAACCTGACAGAGGGCAGGGTTASATTAGATATTAGGGGAAATGCTTTACTGTGAGGGTGGGCAGGCCCTGGCACAGGGTGCCCAGAGCAGCTGGGGCTGCCCCTGGATCCCTGGCAGTGCCCAAGGCCAGGTTGGATGGAGCTTGGAGCAGCCTGGGACAGTGGAAGGTGTCCCTGTCCCAGGGATGGGACTSGATGGGCTTTAACATCCCTTGTAACCCAAACTCTTCCATAATTCTGTGAATTTTGATTCCAAGTAATCGTTATTCCTACAGCTCTAATTCTCAGAAAAGCTCTTTAAAAMCCCAGCAGTAGGTTGAGAGCTGAGCTGGGTGCCCAGAGGGAGACTTTGGCCTAGGGGGGCAGCAGCTGGTCAGGGGCAGCCCTGCCCTTCCATGGCTGTGCTCCAGGTGGGGGGGTTTCTGCTGAGGTTTTTGGGACTCGGAGATGAGCAGGGATGCAGTCAGGGAGCAGGGAGCAAGGGGATGCCTCCAAGGGCTCCATGGTGTGTTCCTGAAGGCTGGAGCAGTGCTGCCCCACTCACACCCTGGCTCCTACCTCGTTACAACCTGGTGTACAGGACTGGAGATGCCTTTTTTTATCACAACAAACCCATTTCCACTGGAATCTGTATTTCTTAGAGAAATAGTCATTTTTCTTTCCRAAGCAGCAAGGCAGTGATGATTTGAGGAATAAGGACTTTACAATTAAAAATTGTAAAGCAGGTATGTTTTATTCCAGCTGGGACAAATGGGGGATATTTCAATCAAGGACATGGGATATTTCCTTTAAAGACATGGGGGATATTTCCATCAAAGGCATGGGAGATATTTCAATCAAGGACATGAGGTATTTCCATCAAAGACATGGGAGAATTTCCACCAAAGACATGGGGGGTATTTCCACCAAAGACATGGGGATATTTCCACCAAAGACATTTGGGATATTTCCACTAAAGACATGGGGTATTTCCACCAAGGACATTGGGGATATTTCCACCAAGGACATGGAGATATTTCCACCAAAGACGTGTACCTGGTGAGACAAATTTCAGGTTTAAATACACATTGACTCCCCATGCCCACACCTCCCTGCCCACCCATTCCCTGCCCAGAGTCTTGGGTGGTGCAACACCTCCTGGTGGTCCTGGGTGGGTGTCTTTGATGAAGTAACATCATCTTTCTCGATGTTCTCTGCTTGACCCTTTCTTCTGGGCAGGCACAGTGGAGGTTTGGCTTTGTCTCAGGTCAGTTTGTCCTGGCCAAAATTAGGAGCTCCTTAAGCAAAAGGTTCTGCTTTATGGGTTTCAACAATACCTAAGTCTTGCTTTACTGAGTTTTCTTATCTTTATGGCCTTTACCTAGCAACTAAATTCTTATGTGTTCTTTTACAAGTTGTCTCTACCTAGAAAGTTGTATTCATGTTACAAACTGTCTTCTGAACTTTTGCAAATCTGTTAAATAAGCAAATTTGTTAAATGAATTTATTAAACATATTTCTGTTATTTCCATATATTTCTGTTTTTCTCCACCTGCCTAAGTACATTATAAAATTCTGAATTTTCATACCTATCAGTGACATGTTGCAAAATGTCTCTTTGGTGTTTCAGACATACAACAGTCAGAATGAGAACAACGAGGACTACGAGATCCCTCCCATAACGCCTCCCAACCTCCCCGACCCRTCCCTCCTGCACTTGGTGGAGCATGAAACTGGATACCACTCTCTGTGCCACAGCCTCCCTCCCAACAGCCTGATCCCAGCCTATCCCTACCAGAACATGGACCTGCCGGCCATCATGGTGTCCAACATGTTGAGCCAGGATGGGCACCTCCTCTCCAGCCAGCTGCCCACGGTCAGTGCCTCTCCTTTCATCCAAAGCACTCTGTGTTTCCAGCAGTGAGCTGAGCTCATCACTCTTGATGATGAGCTGTTTGCCATGAGGGGTAGGAGGAGCTGGTGTGGTCACCCTGCTCATGGTGGCAGTTTCATGCTTCCTTGGTGTCCTCCTGAGCCTCGTTAACCACTCAGGATCAGGGCAAAGGGTTTTCCCCCCTGTATGGAACATCCTCCTGTTGCCTTTTTTTCCCCAGTTTGGAAATGAAGCTCAAGATAATTTTAGTGAGGAGGTAATATTTTGGGGGCTGGGCTCTTTCTCCAGGCAGCACTGACTCAACCAGAGCACACAGCCTCAAGCTGCACCAAGGGAAATACAGGCTGGAGATTGGGAAAAAGTTCTTTACAGGAAGAGTGATAAAGTTCTGGAATGGCTGCCCAGGGAGGTGGTGGAGTCCCCATGCCTGGGTGTGTTTAACAAAGCCTGGATGTGGCACTGGGGGCCAGGGGTGAGTTGAGGGGYTGGGGCTGGGTTGGACTCAATGATCTTGGAGGTCTCTTCCAACCTGGTCATTCTGGGAATTCTGTGACTATAAAAGTAGATTTTTATTTGAAGGATTTTAGGGGCAGTTATGGAAAGATGTCCATAAAAGCCCACCCYCACAGGGGTGAGTACATTTTTATAGGTTTTAGGAAATTAGCATAATTGACAAAAAGCACCAATTAGGAGCACAGGTGGTGAGGCAATTCCCCCCCAGCCCCTTCTCTGGAGTCMCCCTTGGCACTGGCTGTGCTCTGTCCATGGAATGGATCTCCAAGAGTTGTTCATGTCCTTGGTTCCCAGGAAGAACCAAGACAGCACTGGGGTCCTGTACCCCCCAGGGCTTGGAGCTCTGGAATTTGTTTTGTCTTTCTGCTTAGGGAAAGGTCTTGGAAAAGTAGTCACTAATACAATGGGCTACAGAGCTGTGAATATATGTGTTGTGGTGTTGTGAGGGGTCCCTAGGATGAGGTGAGAGATGAGAATCTGACTCCAAGTTCTCAGAAGGCTGATTTATTATGATATATAATAGTTATTATATTATATTATATTATATTATATTATATTATATTATATTATATTATATTATATTATA
>JACDOX010000226.1:365837-397627 GCA_014549065.1 Cardinalis cardinalis | reverse complement strand
CCTGGAAACCCCAAACCCAGCATCCCTTCTGTTGCTCTGGGCTGTCAGATGGAGACCCTGGAAACCCCAAACCCAGCATCCCTTCTGTTTGCTCATCCCTGCAGCAGCACCACCCAGAGCACCTCCACACCCCTGTTACCATGATATATTTTGAAAAATCCCTTTGCCAGGATTTCTTCTCCTGGGAAGCTTCAGCTTCTCCATGTTTTGTTGCTTTGGAATGTGATTTGGAGATTGTTTATCCAGCATGTGAATTGTTTTAATTTAATGACCAGTCATGGTCCAGCTGTGTCGAGGATCTGAGGAGTGACGAGTTTTTCTTTATCAYTCTTGTTAAACCTTCTGATGTGTCCTTTTCTCTTTCCTTAGTATAGTTTTAGTATATAATTTCTTTTAATATAACATCATATCATATCATAATAYAATAAATCAGCCTTCTGAGAACTTCTCATCTCTTCCTGATCCTGGGGACCCTCACAAACACCACACACCMCYACTTGGATCTGCCCATGGACCAGCTCCACATTTCCATGCCATGGCTCTTCACTGCTCTTTCTGTCACTTCATTTCCCTTTTTTTCCCGCCACCCATGAGTTTTTAGAAGTTAAAGGAGTTTTCAAACCCTGAATGGGGTGCAGGGAGCTGCAGAGCAGGGAAGCAGGGATGGATGGACAAGAGTAGGCAAAGAGTTGGCACAGGATGTGATGAGTGAAGAACTGCTGGAAGGGATGGGGGAGGGCTGGGGAGGAGGCAGAGCTGGCTCATTTGGGGAAGGTTTGTTGGTTTTTTTATTTGTGTTGATGACAAGAAACAAACAGAAAATTCTTACTGCAGTGGAGTTTTCTTTTCRAGTGATCTCTCTTTTCCTGTGGGATAAAAGGAAGAGAAAGAGRAGGAATGGCAGGAGGGAGGGAAAATAGGAGAGGTGTGACTGTCACTGAGAAATGGGAGTAATTAGGGAAAAGTAATCAAAGAGGGRAAAAAAACATGTTTTCCCTGGGAAGAGAATAACTTTGCTCACTGTGAACATCCCAGCAGCAGCTGAGCCTCCCAGGGATCCACAGGGAGTCCTGCTGGGCTGGGATCACACTGGGCTGGGATTTGGGGCTGTGGGGACAGCAGGGGAGGGGGCAGAGATGTGCTGTGGATCAGTGGGGAGGTGGGTGAGGGCCGGGTTAAGGAGCTGCTGGGAATAAATGAGATTTCAGAGTGGATTTGGCAGAACATTTTTGACAGAAACAAAGGGCGATCAAGGTCAGAGCCCAGGAATGTCCAACACAGCACAAAAATATTTCCATAAATATTGGATAGCAGCCAGGAGGGCTGGGGGTGCCTCTGCTTATCAGGTGGGGCAGTGCTGGGGTGAGGGGAGCCAGGAGCCCCTGACTGGGGGGACAGCACTGCCCAGAGCCCTCCAGCACTGCTCCAGGACCCCAAAACTGGGCTCCCCCAAGCCTGGCCACAGGATGCATCAAGAAGCAGCCACCCTGCTTCCTCTGCTCTGCCCTGGCCAGGGGCAGTTTGGGCACAGCCATGCATTTCTGGAGGGGCCCAGCATCCTGTTGGGCATGTGGGAAGCATCCTTTAGGCCATGTGCCCAGCATCCTTTTGGGCATGTGGCTATAGCATCCTGTTGGGCATGTGGCTCTAGCATCCTTTAGGGCATGTGGCTAGCATCCTTTAGGGCATCCTTTAGGGTATGTGCCCAGCATCCTTTTGGGCATGTGGCTATAGCATCATTTTGGGCATGTGGCTACCATCCTTTAGGGCATGTGCCCAGCATCCTTTTGGGCATGTGGCAGGCATCCTTTTGGTCATGTGGCTATAGCATCCTTTAGGGCATGTGGCTACCATCCTTTACGGCATGTGCCCAGCATCCTTTTGGGCATGTGGCTATAGCATCCTTTTGGGCATGTAGCTGCCTCCTTTTGCTTATGTGGTAGCATCCTTTTGGGCATGTGCCCAGCATCATTTTGGGCATTTGGCTGCTCCTGTGAGCCAACATGAGCTTTGTAGGTGTAACAGAGTTGGTGGGAGAGACTGACACCTCTCCCTGTGTCTGCCTCTTCCCCTTGCTTCTCACAATGAGAGATTTTTGTGACTCCTCCAAAGGCACTAACATTTCCTTCAGCCCACTGGGGCGCCTTTTTATGCTCACAGCAAGCTGGTGCAAGGGCARAAAGGCTTCAGCCACAGGCTGAAAGGTTTCGTTTCAGTTTGTTGAATGGAACAGAATTATTTGAAAAATACTGAAATTCCTCTGAGGCAAAAAAGAACATCCATGGTGTAAAATGTCACATTTCCAGTGAGCTGGGGAACCTGTTTAGGTAAAGGTGAGAGAGTAAAATGGTAAATGGGGGTGAATTGTCAAGAAAGGTGAGTGCCACCCTGAAATTCCAGAAGGTTTCAGTTGACTTTGAACAGCTGCTTCCCAACACGAAGGGGCTTTGGTGTGGAACAGAGAGCAGTAAAATAAACCAGAAGGAACCCAGCTGCCTGTGCCCCATGTGAGAAATGGAAAGGAAAAGTAGCCCTTTCCCAAAAAGAGCTGGATGGGCATTCCTGCGATGCTGTAGGCTCCAAGGACAAGCTTGGTGCTCACCAGCSTAGAGTGAGGCTGTCCTGTGTCACCATGAGATTTTCTGAAAAATCCTCTTCACCCAGGATTTTCTCCTGGGAAGCTGAGAAGCCTCAGAGAGGAATGACAACAATAATTATCTGATTGCTGCTCCTGTGTTTGCTGCTTTGGAATGTGGCTTGGACATTGTTTACCAACAGGTGAATGTTTGATTGGTTCCATGTGAATTTTTTTAATTTAGTGACCAATCATGGTCCAGTTGTGTTGAAGCTCTGAGGAGTCACAGGGGTTTTTTTATCATTCTTGTGAAGCCTTCTGATGTATCCTTTCTCTCTATTTCTTTAGCATAGTTTTAGTATAGCATTCTTATAATATATATATATATAATTTAATATCATATCATATCATATCATATCATATCATATCATATCATATCAAATCAGCCTTCTGAGAACATGGAGTCAAATTCTCATCTCTCAGCTTATCTTGGGGACCCTCACAAACACCACAGTCCTGCAGGAAGATTGCAAGGCCACAACCCRGATKGCTCCAAACCCCATCCAAACTGGCCTGGGACACTTCAGGAATGGGGTGGCCACAGCTGCTCTGGGCAACCTGTGGCAGATTTTACCACCCTCATTGTAAAAAACTCGTTATGTCAATTAAATATTGTCACGAAAACCAAGTAAGCTGTGCCAGCCTTTCCTCCAGGCTGCTGGAAATCCATGATCCCAGCAGGCAGAGTGGTTTACRTGCTGTAGGCAAATCCTTCCAATGCATCAATATTTCAATAATTTTGAGTCACTGCCTGCTAAAATAAGTTATTTAAAATAATCCATACCCCAGTGCAGCCAGCCATGCCCTTCAAAGCAAGCTCCTGCTCTTCAGAAGAGCCTTTATAAATAAGCAAACCAACAAGAGCATTGCTCAGGTCACCAGCAGCAAAAACTTCCCTGAGTTCCCCTTGTTTCAGTCCTGGATAAGTTTTCACTGGCAATTTTGTGTTGTGAGCTTTAAGGTTTTGACTAATTTGGCTTTCTGTTTATTAATGGTTCAGTATTTAAAAACTAAACTCCCAAACATGAGGTGGAAAATGTTAATAACACAACCCTGCATGAAGGGTTCTTTGTATYAAGCAGAGCCCTGTTTGCAATTCCCTGCTAGTGTTTTTCTCAGAGGCAATAAATGAAAGAAATATGTCTTTTTAAATTTTATAAAACTCAGAAAAATGGTTTTAAACAGCTTTTCTTCACCTTCTATAATTATTTATTTTCAAACAGTCCTTCAGGGTAATGTTCCGTTTTCTTATTTCACACTCCTTTTTCTCATAAATGAACCATCACTTCAATAAATCATTATGAAAACAGAGACTAACACAAACCCTGAAAGGTTGAAAGATTTATGTAACACATTTATGTTTTCCATTTTCTCATTCTGGTACTCCACTGCTAAAGCTAAGCTAATAAAAGCTGCTATTAATATTTCTTGTTGCCTGGCAACCACTGAGAGGGAGTAATAGCTTTAGCTAGAAAAATAGATGACCGATAAGGAAAAATTCAATTCTTTTATTATCTCAAGGGAAAATGGGCTTTTACTGGAACATTATGATGTACGAGTGTGAAGTTGAATACAAAGGGTATTTTTTCAGTTGTTTTTCTATTTTTAATGAACATTATTTTACCTTCACAAACTCGTTTAAGGCATTTGCCCCACCTACTTGTGAGCTTAATTTAGCAACACCCACACACTCTTCTGGCTCTAAGTGTCTGTTGGCATTTTCACTTGGATGCCCCTTCCCTCCTTGCCTCCCCCCGAGCTGGAGGGCTTGGTCATAAAATTTCACTCCAGGTCGGAACCTGGGAGACAAGATGCCCAATCAAAGGGTAAATTGTTCTTGGGTGTGTTCAGAGCTGGCTTGCTCGGAGGCAGGGGCTTGTGTGGAGAGGGGTTTTCTGCAGCTGGAGGTGTGCGGGCTGGGCTGGCCGTGCTCGGGGAGAGCAGGAGCCACTGCTGGGAATGGGGCTGCCCGGCAGGGCCTGTGGGCAGGGCCTGCATGGATCCCTCCGGGAACACCAGGGCTGGGCATGAACAGATCAAAGACAGCCCGGGAGGAGGATTTGGGGCGTGACAGCTGGATAGGTGTGTGTGCCCAGAAACCCCCCCAAGCCCYGGGCTCATCACCCAGCGTGGGCAGCAGCACAGGGGGAGGTTCTGCCCCTCTGGCCCACTCAGGTGAGACCCCGCCTGCAGAGCTGGTCCGGCCCTGGGCCCAGCATAGGGAGGAGCTGGAGCTGCTGGAGAGAGCCCAGAGGAGGCMCCAGAGATCCTCCAAGGGCTGGAGCCCCTCTGCTCTGGAGCCAGGCTGGGAGAGMTGGGGGCATTCACCTGGAGAAGAGAAGGATACAAAAGGCCTCAGAGCCCCTTCCAGGGCCTAAAGCAGCCCATAAAAAATGGGGATAAACTTTTTGTCAGTGCTTGTCGCAATAGGACAAGTGGGRAAAATTTCAAAGTGAAAGTTGGTTTAAATTAGATATAAGGAAGATATTATTTACAGTTAGGGTGCTGAGGCCCTGGCACAGGTGCCCAGAGCAGCTGGGGCTGCCCCTGGATCCCTGGCAGTGCCCAAGGCCAGGCTGGACAGGGCTGGGAGCACCTGGGACAGTGGAAGGTGTCCCTGCCATGGCAGGGGTGGCACTGGATGACCTTTAAAGGTCCATTCCAACCCAAACAATTCTGCAATTCCATGAACACAGGTCCTGTTCTGTGGGAGAGGTGCTCCCTGAGTTTCCCAGTCRCCCTGGACAGCAGCAGAAGGTCCCTGTGGAGCAGCAGCCCCTCTTTTCACAGGGCTGAGGCAGCTTCTGCCTGGTCCCTTGCCAAGTGAGAGAGCTGGGGGATGTGGGTCACTCTCAGGACCYGGCTCTGTGGGTGCTCAGAGGACAGCAGAGCTTGTGAGGACTGGGCTGTGCAGGAGGGCAGGGAACCTGAGGAACCCGGATGGTTGTGTGATTGGTCTTTAGGTTCACCCATGGGTATCCCATTTCTGAGATCTCAGTAACCAGGGTGTCATGATACACTTTTCACACAAGGGAACTGTCGTGACAGCTGAGAAGCAAAGCAGATGTGGGCTTTGCTGGGTAATGAAAGAATTTCTCCCTGAGCAAGGGAAAGGAAAAAGACAAGGTGTCACTTGAACTGGCAGGGGGTGACTGTCACCTGCCAGGGTGGGAATCTCACATGGGAATCTGCCTTTTTTCCTGGAAACTCCTCACAGCCACCTCCCTGCAGGAGAACTCCTCCTCATCAGGAGATCCCTTWCAAACCAAGCTGTTCCAGGAGTCTATGTCCCAGAGYAGGGGGATGCAGGAGAGCTTTCAGCTGTGCTCTTACACACAGCACCACATCATACATTCAGGAAGGGCCCTGTGATGCCTTGKGARGGCTGACCTAGAACAGAGACTGGACAGAGCTAAAGTGGGGATTGATTAAAAGGCCTCCATGGATGCACCTTGGGCAGCACAAGAGCCCAGCCAGGGCTGCACCCAAGATGAAGCAAAATGACCCCAAAATGCACGGCCGGGCACGGGGTCTGTCACTGGGATCAGTTCTGCTCCATTTGCACCTTGCAGTTCACTGTCCCATTCCAGCTTTAGCCCCTGCAGTCCCACCCTGCTTGTTTTTCTCTCTCCAGCCCACGGTGTTTGTGCTCCTGGGCCTGAGATTTGGRTCATTTGTCCTTGGTGCCCAGCTGGAGCAGGAATTGTTTTGTCTCCCTGCTCTGTGCACAGAGCTCACCATCCCTGAATATGGAGCTCAGAATTACACACTAAAGCAGCACAGGATCTGAAAAACATAAAAGCTAAACCTGAGGCATCACCTGCACAGTGAACCAACATGTCTGTGTTTGTGTGTGTATGTGTGTGTGTGTGTGTGTAAATGTGTAAGCCTGGCTGCAGAATTGTCTCTGCTGCCTGTGCCCCTTTGGTTTTAGGCTGCAAACTGGCTCCTTATCTCCCTGTACTCATCCCTTGGCCAGAAGCCAGCAGGTCCCATCCCAAGGTGCACCTGCTGATCYCAATGAACCAGCAGCTCTTCTTCACAGTTTGCACTCCCCCTTTTAACTATTCCATGAAAATCCATCCTCCTAAACTTTCCTCTCCTTGAGTTGGTCCCTCTCTCTCTGATAAGCCAGTGCCCTGGGGACAGTCCCAGTAGGGAAAGTTCCTTATCAGCCATACAATCCTCAGGGAGGGCACAGAGTGGGGCAGTCCCTTTTGTTCCTTCCTCAGCTGCCATTGAGCTCTGGTGACACAATTTGCTTTGCTTTTACAGCACTTTCAGATAGCCCCAACTGCACTTGAGGCTGTGTTTAAGCAAACTCGCGTGGAGCTCAAATAACGCCAGTAAATATGTTCAAGGAATGGGATGGATCATTTTAAGATCTTTTAGATAGCAATAGGACAATTGCATCAGGTCTTGTGAGGCCAAAGAGGAGGAGGAGGAGGAGGAGGAGGCTCGCTGTGAGCAGCGCCTGTGTATCAGCAGTGTAATTAAAATATCAATTACACCGTGCTGACAGTGTGCCAAAGAACTGCCTCTCGTGTGTGCACTAAACTTCATCACTCCAAAGTCTCCTCACAAGACCTGACACAGTCGTGGTGCCAAACACAACACGAGCCCGGCCTTGCTAAAGCACAGCTGAGATATTACTTTGTGCAATGGTGCCGTGCTCCAGAGCTGGTATCATGTTCTGGAAATTATCTTTTAATGTACGATTTGTATTGCTGAGAAATGTCACTTACTTTGCAGAACGTCTCGCCGGCATAAAACCTAAGATTTATTCCTGTCATTTTTTTGTCTCCTCTGCCATGTTGATAATAAGAAGTCTATTTTATGTGCGTAATGCCTGTGTCAGTTTTGAAATTTGGGGTTTYGTGAAAGACAGTGGTATAAATAAAACATGATATAAATTAAAAATATAGTGGAAAATAAAATCTCTGAATTACGGGAGCAGATGAGATGAATGCAGCGTGAAGGAGGTTTGCAGAACAATATCAAATAAYGCCAGTAAATATGTTCAAGGAATGGGATGGATCATTTTAAGATCTGATTCTGATCTCAGATGTGTTTGTCTCTAGTGCACAGACATGCAGGTGGATGTCTGTTCTTAGCCCACTTTTAACCCTTTAGGTTTAGGCCATGTCCACCTTTGGGATGAAGTTTTTTCTCCTTCTTAGCAAAAAATCCCACTTCAGCAATTTTCCTGGGTGAGGTTAAAAATCCATTTTGCCCTCATCAAAAAATCCTGCAAATGAGAACGTGCAACATGGTTTGAAAATGAACCAGAGATTTGGAAGAGAGTTTCTCTGGAGTCTGGGATGTGGCTTTGGGGAATGAGTGTCCCAGCATGGGCAATTCCCCATTTCCTGGTGGAGGATTTGCYAACTCAGCCCCAGGAGCTTSGGTTGGGGTCTGGATGGGCTTTTCCCCAGCCACTTGGGCTCTGGTGTACTCTGGGACCATCTCTGTATCATAATTTGTAAAAGCACAGGAAATTATGTCAAAAGTAGGCATGAGGAAAGATAAACAAATTGAATAGATAAATAATGGTCAGAAAGTGTTGGGATTGCCCTTGTTCATGCTGACTAATCTAGGGCATTGTGAAATGTCTTGCCTTTAGCTGCAGCATGAGATAAATGATGCCAGATCATCTCTGCTTAAAGACTGGTTGTGTTTAATGCAGCAACTTAGGGTGTGTTTGAACCTCAGTGATCCCAATCCATTTGGGAACAGTAGGTAAAGTGAACAATAATGTTTCTAGGGTCTCTGTTTACCAGGACATGGGTTTCAGCAGCAGCCAGGGTTCTGTGTGTTTGCCAGAACTGCAAAATGTTCATGTGAGAGCTGCAGGCAGGATCTCCCTCCTTCCTTGAAGTGTTGGACGTGGCTTGGACCATCCTGGTCTGGTGGAAAGCATCCCTGCCCATGTCAGGAGAGTGAAACTAGATGAGCTTTAAGGTCCTTTCCAAGCCCAACCATTCTGTGATTCCTTTGCCTCTTGCTGAATGTACTCAGCCCTCTCTCAGCTGATTAACCAGAAGCTGCTTCAGCCTCCCCAAAATGCTGCCTTTGTGCCTTATTTTGTACATGTGACCAATGGCACAGGTCATCTGAGGSCTTGGTTTTGTTTGGGTCACACAATGAAAACAGAGGCATTTCCAGGCAGGGATAATCCCTCAGGCACGTGTCCCTGAACCTTCTCCTGCCTCCCATTCCTGACCRTGCCAACAAAGCTGAGCTTTCACTGCCACCTCTGGACTCACAGCAAGGCCCTAATGTGAGGAAGGTGGCTCTGCCAAGGAGATGGAGCTCCCTGCATCCTCCTGGAGCTTGCACCATCTGCCCCCTTTGTTTGCTGTCCCTATTGCCCCATGTTTCTCCCTCTTTTCTCATTTCCATGAGAATAATGAGATGGGGTGGCTGTGAGTTCAGTGCCAATGCAAAGAGCCTCCAAAAGACAGGTGAAAGATTTTGATTCTCATCATAATCTCTGCCACACCATCAAGTGTTCACATTCCCATGTGTGTTCACATCCCACATCATAATGTGACCTAAAGTCTTGCTTGAAGTGCATCAGGCAGCTGTAAACAGAATATTTTTTTTGCCACTTTTTAACCAGCATCACCTCTGATACAAGAAAACCCAAAGTAGCATGTCTGGCAACTCTTTGCCCTCCATCTTGTGCATTTTGAACAATGTTGCAGCCCATCTTTAATTGCCCTTATCCCTTAGATCAATCRTATTTATCTCACTGGCCTCCCCTTTGCACAGGGTGCATTAACCTGCTCCAGCCATCACTCACTGCCCCACACAAGGAGGGGCTGTGGAACTTTGAGGTTCACTCCCAATCCCACACGTGCTTTGCTTTCCGTTTCCATTTCCAAACTTTTCCAGAACTTTCAGCCTCAAATGGCCTTGCAGTGGCTGGTGTTGGTTCCATTCCTGTCCTGCCTGGGGCAGGAGAGCACAAAAGGATGGAAATTTCCACGGCTTTTGTTTCAGCTGTAGAAGTTATGATGACTGTTCACTGCTGTAGGTGTGTGCACGTTGAGTGAGTCTCTTTGTATTATTTCAATGGGAGCCGTTTTTAGAGGCAAATAACAGAAAGTGCTTACAATAAAAATAATGGGCTGTAACAGGCTTTGTTATGCAATGAGGAGATCAAAGAGCCACATCAGCCACTCGGCTGAGCCCGGAGTGACAGGAGGAATGGTCCCTAATTGRTAGGTAACATTTCCTCAGCTGCTAAATAGAAATGGTAATCCCAGCCCTTTCAGAGGAGATTTCCCCTGCCAGTGGCCTCGGTGGGGTTTGCTGTGAGTGTGAGTGATGGTGAAGAGGGAGGGAGAGCACAAACAGCAATCCTGAGCCAGATTTCCCTTTCTTCCACACACACTCCCCATCTCTGCCTGCCTGTTGGGTGCCAATCTGGGAAGGTCCAGCTGCCAAATTCAGACCCCACCCCAGAGGACTGAAAGCTCTGAATGTGGGAAGCACACCCTGGGAAAAGCTCTGGCAGCCCCTGCTTCTGAGTGGTACAGGCTGAACCACTTCACATCCCCATAGCCCTGAGAAATCAAAGTTATCATTTAAATGAAGAGTGCTACTTGAGTCCTGCCTCTGTGAAGAGGTGTGGGATGCAATGTCAAGAGAAATTATAATGATTGCTACAGATGCAGCTTGTCAAAGAAAGAGAAAAATATTTCTGCATCTGATGCATGGCAGCGAGCCAGTTGGTAATGTTATATGTCCGAGTGTTCCACTCGGGCTCTGCTGGCAGGAAAACATTCCTTAATGCTCTGCCTGGCTGTTCCATTTGTCTCCCAGCTCTGCAGAATCCCATTAGGAACCTTCAGTTTCCACCGTGGAAATTGTTTGGTCTCTGCTGAGGGCAGCACGAGGAGGGAGCTGGGTATTGCTGCAATCCCTCACCACCCACAGCAAGGGCCAGCTGTATTTCTCACTTGGCCCTGCTGCTCTGGGCACTCCTCACCAGGGATCCAGCTGTCCCAGAACATGCAGCAGGCAGCTGTGGGACACCAGGGTGCTGTGGGAGGGAGTGGGATCTGCTCCCTCTTCCYCAATGTGTTTTTGTCCAAAGCCTGGGTATGAATTTGGAGTTAAAGAGCCCAAAGGTGGGTATGAGTGACCAACATGGGCAGTCCTGTCCCACCAGGACTGTCTCACCATGTGTTGGACATGCTTTCCCCCATGGACACCTGTCTGGGCCCTGTGGAAATGGGCAGCAGGGCAAGTGGAGCTGATGGAAGTGGAAGTGGCAAATTGGGAGGAGCATTCCTTCTCCTTGTGCTCCTCCTGAGGCAGAGCTGGATGAAATCAGGACMCTTTGAGGCGTTGCCACCAAAAAAGGGACTAGCAAAATGTCAGGAAGTGGCTGCCCTGAACCAGGACATTTTCTGTGGAGAAGTGGTTTTTGCCARTCTCTTCCATTCTTGATTTTATTTGCAAACAGTAGAAAAAGCAGTGATTAAAGGCTCGTGCACCTCATGATTTGTGGGGGTCTCTCCAGGTTTTGTCATTGCCCTGGATGCTCTGTTGTTTATGCTTTTGCATTAACTGAATGYAGGCAGTGAGGGATAAAACTGGAGGGTGACACAAAGAAATTGGACATATTTGGGACAGGAGAAAGAAAACTCATAGAGATGTAAGCATAGGAGGGAAATGGACTGCAAGATTGCAAAGGCAGTTTGTTCAGAGTTGATAAATGTGGAATTAATGCATCTTGAGGACAAAAATATTCACTATTCATAAAGCTTGCAGTGCTCTGGACTGACTGCCAGAAAGAACCTCAGAAAACCTTGTGCAGGGATAGAGGACAGGAGAAACTCATGGAGGGGGATGGTTTGGAGAGTTGTACACTCTGTACTGGGTTGGTCATCCCCTCTCAGGCAAGAGGAAGAAAAAGAGGCTCAAAGAATAGAGACAGAAATTATTATGGGTATGGAAAGATCTCTGCAATGGCAGATGTTCAGYTTAAGAGGGAGGCAAATAAAGTAATTGAAAGCATAAAAGTGCATGGAATACACAAGTGAAAGCAGCTACATCAGGAAACTGCATGGGAGTTGAGATTTGGAATTTCAGAGCAATAAAATGGAATATTTTTGTCCACACAGGCAAGGATAAACACTGKGACTTGCTGAGACTAAGGGTGAAAATGAAAATGCCAAAAAGATATTTTGAAAATGCTTATGGATCTACAAAAAACATGGGGAGTTGCTGTAGCAGATGTTAAAATGTGTGTTGGTGGGGAGGTGAAGGTAGTTGTTATACATAATAAATCCAGAGCTGATTTCTGGCTGGAGTTAATCTGAAGCTGGGAGCAGCAGGTCCCATCTCACCTGTATTGTGTCTCATTCCAGGGAASGTGTGGTGGAATGGGACCATCTCTGCTTTGGGCTCCTGGGAGCACCTTACGTGTCCTGGTTTTGCCAGAGAATATTGTTAAAAACCAGTGGCTAAATCGACTCTGGCTCCAGTGTGACACAGAAATGCAAGCAATGAGTTGTTTTCCTGTGCACCCAAACCCTGGATCCTCTTTTCCTTGACAGGGTAGGGGCAGAGATTTGGGCACATTCCCAAATTAAACCTCATAGTATTAATAACTCCTTATTACTCAAAACAATTGTAATACATCTCCTCAACATCACCTTCTCTAGCATAGAGAGAAGGTCTGTCCCAGTACCTTTTTTCCAATTCCCACTGCTGCCAACCCTTTGGGACARAACAGCCTTCCTGAACCACCTCTTTGAAGGTGCACTTTCCACATGGGCCTGGCTTGCACTGATGCCTCAGGTTTAGCTTTTATATTTTTCACATTCTGTGCTGCTTTAGTGTGTAAGTCYGGGCTTCATATGAGGGGATGGTGAGCTCTGTGCACAGAGCAGGGAGACAAAACAATTCCTGCTCCAGCTGGGCACCAAGGACAAATGATCCAAATCTCAGCCCAGGAGCACAAACACCGTGGGCTGGAGAGAGAAAAACAAGCAGGGTGGGACTGCAGGGGCTAAAGCTGGAATGGGAYAATGAACTGCAAGATGCAAATGGAGCAGAACTGATCCCAGGGACAGACCCCGTGCCCGGCCGTGCATTTTGGGGCCATTTTGGTTCATCTTGGGTGCAGCCCTGGCTGGGCTCTTGTGCTGCCCAAGGTGGATCCATGGAGGAGATCCTTTGAATAAATCCCTACTTTATTCTTTAGCTCTGTCCAGCCTCTGTTCTAGGTCAGCCCTCACAAGGCATCAGCATGTGCAGGACCGGCCTCTGGAAGAGCCCAGCTTTAAT
The DNA here is from genome assembly GCA_014549065.1 of Cardinalis cardinalis. Lineage (NCBI taxonomy): Eukaryota > Metazoa > Chordata > Aves > Passeriformes > Cardinalidae > Cardinalis > Cardinalis cardinalis. Next base: position 384,687 of record JACDOX010000226.1, on the reverse strand, counting down.
TGTTAGCACAGGTTTTGTGCTCTTGGTGCAACACATCCATCTGCCACTGCCAACCCACCTGCTMCACCACAGGGTTTCTGCCCAGTGCTGGAGACAATCTCTCACACAGCTCCAAGTTTCACGCTGGTTGGGATTTTCATGGCATGTTTCCAGTTCTAAATTAGCTCTCTGTGTCTGTCCTAGAGACGCTCAGATTATTTCAGCCTGTGTTTTTTAGCAGCAGTCTGCAGGCTGTTGGCAATAATCTGGGGGAGGAGGAGGCACATTTACCTGCAGGAAAATCACTTCCCTTGCAAAATGAGTCCTGTCAGCTTTCACATTCCCAACAACATCCAGTTCTGGTGAGAGAAGAAAATGGGATGCCTGGGACACACAGTCCCTGCCCAGCTAGGGTGTGTTGTGTTCCCTGCACAACCCAGAGCTGGATCAGTAACTGAAGTTGAGCTTTTGCATTGATTTCCGTGGCTTGGCACCTTGGTGAGGTGGAAGGTGTCTGCTCCCTCTCCCAGCATGGTGAGGCAGGGGCAGGTCACTGCTCAGCCTCCAAGCCAGCTGAGGCCAGCTTGGTTGGTGGTGTTGCTGATTCTCTCCGTTGGGAAATCTGCTTGTTTTAAGCTCATTTCTCATGGTGGCACTGGGTGGGATTCTTGGGGTTGTCCTGTGCAGTGCCAGGAGCTGGAATTCAGTGATCTTTGTGGCTCCTTCCAGCTCAGGATATTCTGTGGTAGGATTTGTGGCTACCACAGCCTCACTGCCCTTACAACTGCCTCATAAGGAAATACATTTGGGGTTGTTTTTCTTCTAACAGAGCTGAGGGTACAATTAGGCCCCTCTGTGGGATGTGGGAGGTGACAGGTCCAGAAATAAACCACATTGTGGAGATCAGAGCTTCTGTGGACATTGAGCAAATATTTGCTGGTGACAGAAATGTCTTCATGGCCTGAGAAGTTACTTCAGGGCTCTCCTGGGGTGTCTTAGWTGCCAGGCAGCTGTAAGTGAAGAAGAAGGTTAATTTTGAGGCCTCCACACTGCAGGCTGAAGGACAGAAAGATCTGYGCTTATAGATCCTTTTATTGCCTCCATTCCATCAGCTTGCCAAGAGGACCCAGCACTTCTTGCTCAGCTTTGTTCTCCTCAGGGGATTCATTTCTTTTTCATCATCTGCCTGTTCCACCAGAATTTCAGCCCCCTCATGGAGGCCAGGAGATGCTCTACAGCATCTACAGAGAATCTGAGAGTTGTCCTAARAATTAAACCCAAACAGCAGAGACCAAGACAGAAAAAAAAGGTAGATAAATCCTTCCACCAAAGCAAATACTGAATTGGTGGAGTCCTGGTTGTGCCAGGAATCCCTACAACTCATTCCAAGAACATCACAAGGCGGATTAGACATCCCTGTCCYACCTGGGTATGGCTGATTTTGAAAGTCCTTCTTTTATATGTAGTTCTGCCGTGGCCATGCTGGTTTCCAAGGCAGAAATGCAGTTCCTGGAGGGCTGGAAGCCTGAGTTCAGCACAAAGTATTCTGCCCTAGTGAGGAGATTGTATTGATGCCAAGTGGAAGAGCAGYTCCACTGCTAAGCAGCATGAGGTGAACATTTCCCCTGCTAACCCCGTGGCTCCTTGTTTTACAGTCAAGATCTGTAAAATTAATCTGCTTGTGGAAGGGCTCCCGTGTGGAATTCTGCCAGCAATTCCAGCAAGTGGGACTTCTTTTAAATGTAGTTTTTCTCTGGCTTCTCACAGTCACAGAGCATTGATGAAATGAGACCTGATAGAGCCTCCCTGATGTGGATTTCCAAGGAATTTGGTGGAAAAGAGTCTGGACCTGCCAGGATCACACAGAGCTGTGCTCAGGGCTGGTTTGTGTGTGCCTGTCTGTGCACTGATTTCAGGCCTGYACAGGAGAACTTCTCTCTGTGCCAGTCCTGACTTTTGACTTTATGCTTTGCATCTTACGCCTCAAAAATCCAGGACTAAATTGAGGGCCCTTTGACAATTTGGATTTCCTGATCCATAATGGTTGATRGGAGCTGGAATTCTCCTGAGTGACAGTTTGCTTCATTCCCTTTTGCTTTGCTTTCTCACTGAAGTAGAAAAGTCATACACAGTACAATGACTTCAGTGCAGTCAGCAGCATTTCAGCCATGCTGATTTATTTGAGCCATTCACTGAGAAGTTCTGCCCTGCTCTGGAAGTGCTGGTGCCCGTGGATTTCATGTTGATTTTTTTACTGTTGCCCGTGAGTGGTCAAAGGTTTTAGTTATTACAAGCAGGTTTTTTGCTGTTGTGTTCCCTRGGTGAGCTGGACTCAGTTATCCAGCTGTGCTTGGAGGATGCATGGGTGGAAGTGGATCTGCCTGGAGGTTACTTCAGTTTGGGACTGGGGCTCTTGCAGWGATTTTTAATCATGTTCCATTGTATTTACATTCCTGCAGTGCTTGTGKTGTTGTTGCCACATGATCACTATAAATGGGTGTGAGGAAACAACCAGTAACATTTTTAGCACCCAATCAATCACTTGGCACACTSAGACGCGTGTACACCATGAATAATAACAACTGGCCCTCAGTTATAGCTCACACTGAAGGTTCACCGGGGACAAATTAGAGGAATAACTGCAATTATGGCTGTAGCAAGATGGCTTCTTTGTAGTCCATCATCTACAGTAATTTAAAATCATGGATCATTAAAATCAATACATGTTGCAGCCAGACTTTAGGAGCTCACACAGATGTGTCAGTCCTGTCAAAGCTGGCAGCCAAAGTTACAGGACACAGCATTAGCTYAGGGAAGGTTGAGCTTACTCTTTCCTCTAAGAAACCTTTTCCTAGTTCACTTTTTCCCTGTGTTTATCACTGAATAAGAATGCAAGTATTTCATTGTAGTGGTTTTAGTTTGCCAATTTGAGATTTTGCAGATTTTGAGATTTGCTGGCCAATGCATCAATGAGTGTGGTGGGTTCAGTGCTGGCCATTTCCCAGTGCACTCACTCCCTGCTGTGAAATAGGATTAGGAGAAAGGCAAAGCAGGCTCAAAACTTTAAAAGRATTTAAAGAAAAAAWTATTAACAGTAACTAAAAGAAAGAGTAATAAGAATCAGAACAAAACCTTCAGAACACTTCTCCTTCCTCCAAAACCTTTTCTTTCCCACTGACAAGGTAAAGAAACAAAACCTAAAATTTCAGTCAGTTTACCACCTCTAGAATAGTCTTTCTTCAGTTCACTTARGGAGAGAAGTCCCTCTTGTTGATGTCATGGAGAATTCTCCACAAGAAAAAACTAGTTCTCTCATGGCTGTCCATTTTTCACAAATAGCAGCTGCCCAGGGAAATCTGCARTTGTGAAGTCCCTCCCATTTTCCACATATAGATAATCATAGAGTCATTTAGGTTGGAAAAGACCTCTAAGATCATCAAGTCCAATCATTAACCTGACACTGCCATGCCCACCACTAGCCCATGTCCCAAAGCACCTCATCTCTGTGGTTTTTGAACACTTGCAGGGATGGTGATTCCAACATTTCCCTGGACAKCTTGTTCTGATGCTTGACTTCCCTTTCAGAGAAGAAATTCTTCCTGCTGTCCAACCTGTACCTCCYCTAGTGCTTGAGGATGTTTCTTCACCATGGGGAACTGAGGCCACCYGGTCACTGTACATTTAGGTGACTTATTCAGTGCCAAAACAAGAAACAGAGAGGAAAGAAGGAGAAATCCCCTGCCCCGGTGGAAATTGGGCCAGAGGCACTGAGTACAAACAGGACCCTTCTTGAGTTATGAAAAGTCACTAAGAGATAGCAGCTTACAGAGTCCTTAGGAAAAAAAATCACACTGAAAAAYCAGGGTTTTCAGCCAAAGTCAGGACTCCCAAGTGCAGGGCAGTGTTTACTGTGGACTATAAAAATACTAAGTACTGAGCCTGGGTGTTTTGTTAGAAGCATTCCAGAGGTGTAAAACACCACATAAATAAGCCAACTTTGTGGAGTGGTACCCAGRGTGGGCCTGAATGAGTCCCCAAGGTTTCTTTCACAGTCAGAAGCTCTCCTGGARTGTGATTCATTGAACTGTCTGAAATCCCTTCCCTGGGATGAAGCAAACGTCTCTGCAGGGATTTGAGGAGGACCAGACCCCCAGCTCAGACACACTAACCCACATTTTGGGTGTCTCTGTTTGCACACATGGTAATTTTTCCAGGAAGAGTTTCATGCTGGAACTGAAGGTTAGTAAAAAATTCACATTCTACCTTGGCAACACACTGAAGAGATGTGAGTAGATGTGAACATGGCAARGAACAGGTGGAGTTGGGAGTGAAATCCTGGTCCTCAGAGGGCAAGGCAGTGATGGGGTGGGATGAGCAGGGGCTGAGGTGCAGGAGGGAAGGGGCTGAAGGGACAGAAGATAGCTGTGATTTGCAGCCTCTTCACCTGATAGACAAGAAAGGAACTTCATAGAATCATAGAAAATTGGGATGACATTTGCCAGCTTCCAGTCAGCTGGCACCTTTCTGGATTCCCGAGACTGCTCAAAAATCAGTGAGAGAGGTTTTGTGATGACATCAGCAGCAATTTGAATGAATTTCAGCAGGCCCTGTGGATTTGTAGAGGTGAAGCTGGAGCAGCCGATCCTGCACAATTCCAGATCAGCTGGGAGCTGATCATTCTCACAGTCCTGATCCTCCAGCTCYAGGCACTGACACCCCCTTGGTCCATCACCTGTGTTGAAGACAGAGGCAAAGAAAGCATCAAACACCTCTGCCTTGTCCATGTCCCTGCTTGTGAGGGGACATCATCCTCCCCATCCTGGAATCCACTGATGGTATTTCTACTGCCTTTTGCCATTAATACAGTTGAAACATCTTGGCAGCATTCCTGGTGGTTTCACATGAGGGACATTCCTTGGTGCATCATCCCCTGCAGCATCAACTGCAGAGGCAAAGCAGCAGGACACAGCCCTGCAGCTGTGCAGCAAGGGAGGTTTCCTGAATTCACCTCATGTTTCTCAAGGGCTGGGACAGCCAAGAGCCTTGTCCATGAAATAAACACAGGCAGGAGATCTTTCTCCTTTTTAATGCCTTTATTAAAAGTGATCAGCTCAGGTGGGAAGAACCRACRGGTCTCACACCACTGCTGCTTCCAGGAGTGACGAGGAAGAAGAAGAGTGCAGCTTTGTCCAGTGGTCTGCAGGCAGAGCTGGGGCTTCCGTCCTCACAAGGGCATCAGGAGATTCCCTCATTTTCTGGTTTAACATTTGAGGTCCTCTGTCTAGCTGACATCCTTAAGGTTAGGGTGAGGGATAAAAAAGGGTYTTAGCAGGTACTAGATTCTGTTCCTCACGTTTAGACATCACTTTGATTTGTCAATTTTCTGTTGGCTCATTGTTTTTAGGGGTTTTTGGCCAGGTTTGGTGAGGGGTCTCTCCCATTGCATGCTGAATCCAATGTCATTTGCATGTCGACTCAATGTCCCTTCCCCTTCACCATCCGGGTGCCATCCTCCAGGAAGCAGCAGGGTGCCACTGACAAAAGGGGGAATTCTCAACCATCAATGACAGGTAGTTAATGAAAAACTATTAACAACCAGTGATTACAACAACAAACAGAACTCCACCCTGGCAGCGACTGGCCCAACCTGTAAACTCTGCAGCCTTTTAAAAAAATGGGCAACTTTTCTACTCATAACAGTCCATGCCATGGTGCTGCAGCCCAGCCCTCCTGGGTGAGCTGGGTGTGCCAGGTGTGCCTGGAGCTGYGCATCAATCCCAGCTCAGGGAGAATTTTAGAGGGAAACTTGACACTCGTGTTCATTAAATTTCAAGAACAAAATTCTTCATGGACTGGGAGTTTCCTTCTCGCTTTCTCTTACATTTAAAACCYGGCAGATTTCACTTTCAATGGACTGTCCTTCCTGCCTCTGCAGATTCTGCTTCTGGGATGGAGGCAGCTCTTAAAGCCAGCAGTCTCACTTGGACCACGAGATGAGGAGATCCAAAGGGAACACACCAATGACCCACCCCATTTAGGGTGCTGGATACAAGGATCTACCCACTCCCAGTCCTCAGTCTCGGGAGTTTGCTGGTTATTGCAGCCCCGAGACACGTGAACAGTCTCTGTTTCGGCCAGCACGTTCAAAGAATGAGCCGGAGCTCTTCAGTTCTCAGTCTCAGAGTTGTTTATTGTATCTTATCTATAAAAGTTTTTCTCCTGCCCAGCCRAGGTCTGTCCAGCAGGACAGTTCCAGGCACTCTGCCTGCCCCCAGGGATGGTGTTATGTCTTTATGCTAGAAACAACGTATAACATGTTTACAATTACTTTCCAATAYCTAKCACYTATGTTAGACAGTGAGTTTCTACTYTAAACCAATCCAAAAGTGTMAACATCACAGCAGAAGATGGAGGTAGAGAAGAAGAAGAATAAAGGCTGGACATGCCCAAGTCCCTCCATYTTGTCCCCAAGACCCCKGTTCTAAAAACCCCAAAATCTACTTTTTCACCCGGTGATARTTTTACTACACTACTTAAACTTCTGTGGCTTTCAAGTCTTCATACAAAGCTGGCAATTTGCTCCATGGGTCATAATCAAACCCACAGGTGTTCTGGGGTGTGTGCCAGGGTCTCTGAGCCCMCTGGCAGGGGTCCTGGCAACTCTGGACACCCAGAGGGATGTGCTGAGTTCCGACACCTCAGAGCTTCCAGCTGAGCAAAGTGCCTTTTCCYAGTGTAGATTGCAAGGCTGGGTGAACGATGGCAGAGTCTGGAGGAGCTCAGCCAGCTCCCTATTTTTCAGGGAAGCAGAAGGAGCYCTGGATCTGGCAGCATAAAGGAAAACATGTCTGAATCATGCATTGACATCATCGGGAGTGATTCACGTCAAAGATGGATTGATATGGTTACAGCAGAGCTTGGCTTTTGGTATTCTGGGAGAGCTGCTGCTGCTATGGCAGAGAAAATTATTCATGGATCAAAAAAAAAAAGCAAGGCATTAACTGTACAAAGTGTCAGGATTGTCTGTGTTCCACTGCGGGGCTGAAACAAGGCGCCAGCTGTGGTACATGAGAAACAGCTGGAAGAAACACCAACAAAAATGCACAGATTAGTCTTGAAAGACCCTTGCAGCTGAAGCCAAGGTATCACTTACTAATTTATGGGGAAGTACAGCGGGTGCAGAGCCCTGAGCTGACTCACAGGCGGCTGATCTGGAACAAGAGGGATCACAACAGAGGAGAGGAACAGTCGGATGCTTTCTGTCACTGCAAATAAAGGCTGAGGTGAACAGATGATCTGCCAGCCAGCCACAAAGCCGTAATTAAGAGATGCCAAAACAGCCTTTTGTCCTACAAGGGGGTGGGGAAAAGGAATGCAAAGATCACAGAGGAGATGGTGGTTCCTGCCGTGCACRCAGGGGAATAGAGGAGGGAATAATCTTCCCCACGAGGAGTCACATTCAGATTCCAGCAGGCAAATGCTGCACAGAACCTTGAGTCCTGTGGTGGAGGCATAACGTGGAAAAAGAAGCAGATAGAAAATCACCTTAATGCCTGAAATCTTTCAGTAGGATCAGTGGTGGAGTGTTAATTTGGCAGTGTAAGTACTGCCAGTGGAGACATGGGGGGTCAGCAACAACCCACTGTCTTCACTGGTGGAAGTAAAACTGTGTGTAAAATACGTGTAGGTGTCTGCAGGAGGTACCATGAGCACATTTCAGGGTTAGGAACATCCAAATACAGTGCTGGAGGAGAAAAAACACGTGCGGGCCTCACTTTTCTTGAAACTGGGTCTAAAATCCTTCAAATGATCCCAAGCCACAAAAATACATAAACAACTTGCAACAACATTATTTCATTAAACTTCTGCGTTCTTGAAGTCGTTCATTCAGCTGAGCCATCTGTAATTAGCATTTAAACACTCTGTGAATATTCATTAGCTTTGCCAGCCCTCCTGGCWGAGGAAAATCACTCCTGGCATCCAGGAGGGGTCAAGGCAGGGATATCTGGGATCAGGGATATCCCCTGGTAGGGATGTCTCCAGAGGGAGCTGGGAGCTGCTGGGGACCCTCCTGTGCCTCTCCCTGTGCTCACCTCGGAGCCTCAGAGCAGCTCCTGGGCACAGCAGCATCAGCCACATCTCCTGCTGGGATAAACTGCTTGGCCTCTGGTCTTTCCTTCATCCTCRTGCTGATGAGATCACTCCTCACCACACAGGGACAGTGATATTGTCCCCTCAGCAAGGCAGCAGAGTTTGGTGTGTCCCAGAGAAATCTTGGCTGGTGTTCACTCCAGAAAAGAAAATCCTGTTTTTTCTGGAAATAAGGCAGTGGCTGYTGTTATTTCCCACCTGGCAGCTCTGATCTGAGAGGGTGGAATCAGTGCACAGGAGGGAACATTTGAGTCTGGGGGTTTTCCTGGAGCTCACCACACTGCTGGGAGCACTGGGAGAGTGTTGGGGAAGATGAAACAGGAAAGCCTTATCAATATGATTGTCTGGCAAAAGATTTTGGGAATATGGAAACTATAAGTGAGATTGCAATGAAAGCAAGCTTTGAGATCCCTCAGTTACTGAGCAACTGGAAAACAATGGTGTGGCCAGCTGAAGGTGATCCCCTTTTGATGGAACAACACCCTCTGCTTGCAGACAGGCCCAAGGGCCAGAGCAGACCCTACAGCTTGGCAGAAGGGCCCAAAGAGGAGTTTTTAGGGTTTAAAATGTAACACAGTGTGGTRATGTAGTGATTCTTATAGGCTGTATGGAAATGCTGTAGGATTTGTATCTTGTACTAGAYTGGTTAGTGAGAATCAGAATATTCAACACAGAAGATTTATGGTATTGTAATGGGAACTTCGCCCTCTTACCCCCTTTTACTCTCTTATGCTTTTACTCTCTCACCCTCTCATCCTCTCTCTTCTCTCAGCCTGCTCTGAGCTGTGGCTGCAGCTCCCAGCAGGGCCCTGCCCCAGGCCCTTTGCAATAAACCCCAAGTTCCAGCCCTGGCTGCAGAGATCTCTCGTGTCCGTCTGTCCTGACCATCCTACCCCCTGATGCTCCTACAGGAGAGTCTGAAYCTCCGATACCTTCAGGCTCATGTCACCAGCCCTGTTTGCAAGGAGGGAATATTCTCCCCATTGGCAGGGGGAGGAATATTTTAATTTTTAGACTACCCTTGTGTGTTATGTGGTGCTATTGAGAAGCTGCAGCCACCGAGTGCCACCATGTCATTTTTACAGTCTCTGGTCAGAGCAGGATCTCGCTTTGAAATGAAAACGTTCAAGCTTAAAATAGAAACCCRCACAGAATTGTACGGCCTCTGGAGAATGGCTTTTTAGGGCTGCTGCTAAAAATGCCCCGTTAAAAGCCTATAAGGTGGTGCAGAGCCATCAGGCTGCCACATGTAGGGATTTTATGGTGGCTGCATTTTATTTCCTAATTTTGATGGGCCGAAGGCTGGCGAGCAGAGAGCAAATATTCACAATATCTCCAGTTATCCCTGTGTTTCTATCTCCTGGGCAGTGGGAGCAGGGCACAGCACAGCTGCTGGGGTGCCAGCTCACACTCAGGCCACCCCACAGTGCCACCTGTGAAAAATAACAATCACTTGTTTCTAAAAATTTTAAAGTTTAATGATAATAAAATGGTTATAAAATAGTATTATAATTAGAGTAGTAATAATTTGGACAATTTGGATTAGGACAATACAAGACAGTAAAAACAAAGAGTTATGGACAGTCTAGGTACCTTTTTCTGGGCAAAATAAGCCCAAAAAAGGACCCACATTAACAGAGGATTAACCCTTACAAGCTACAGCCTGTTGCATATTCATACACCTCATCCATGATGCACAAATTCCATTCAAACACAGGATTCTGTCTGGTCAGTGTCAGCTTCTTCCTCTGAATCCTGACAGGGTCTTCATGGCTGAGCAAGGCAGGAAGAAGTTCATTTCTTCTGATAATGGGGCAATAAATTCTCTTTCTCTGAAAGATTTAGGTGTCCTGTGGCTGCTATCTTGGTGCAAGTCCTCTCTTTAGAAAAAAAGTATCATGTATAGCACAGTTTCTATTTTAACATTATGTTATAACCTAAAACTATATTTAACACACTATTTATTTAAGAGAATTAACACAGCATAACTTTCTAATACAACACATATAATATTCATTTGAATATTTGCGAAAAGCCAATCATAAAATACACATTTTTCACACTCCCAGATTTGTCCTGGGCAGTTGGGAGAGCTGTGGTGCCAAAGCTGTGACGTGGCCACAYGTGCCAGGCTTTGAAATCCTGCCAGTCCACGTGCTCAGAGCAACCAGGAGGGAAAGAGCCACCCAACATTAATTATGACTTTTGAAGCTTTGCCTAATTACATTGTCTCTCTTAAGAAAACGACACAAATATTTATGAGTGGGACTTTTAATTCTCATTGTAATCAGTGACATAAATAGGTAACACCTTTATAAAGAGTTAATAAAAATGTGTCAACACAAGCTCCAGCACAAACTATCGAGCAGTGTGCAGTAAAACATTCCAGTGTTTATTGTATTGATTGAATATTCATGAGATGCCAATTTAAATTACAGTTCACAACTGTTGCTGTGTCTAATGAATAATTTAAACAAGTGTGGCCAAAGAGATTTCAACGCTGCATTAGCAAACTGCAAGGGATTAAGCAACAGAGAATTTATAATTAGCTTTGTATATCCTATAATAAATTCATTGGAAAGATGGTTTTAATTATCCCACATGTTAATTCAGAATTCAGTGCATTAATTTTCGATTGAAAAGTAACCCTTTCTTCCCAGATAATATATTTGGYTCTTCTTCATCTTCTGCATCTCAAGAAGAGAGAATTGCAAGTATGGAATGACTTAATTTTTGCAAATCTCATCCATCATGACACAGCATTTGTACCTGCCCATCTCGGGTCTGGAGCAATTCCTTTTTTCCATTTCCAGCTGGGGAAGCTGAGACCAATGAGGTCAAATCCCTTCCTACAGGCTGGATCCCAGAATCCTGCTGGAGCATTTCCCAGATCTGTGTGCTGCTGCACATCCTCTTTGATCCACTCCTGCCTACTTGGGCAATATTTTCTGCTCCTGGCAAACAAGTCTGTGACAGTGATGGAAGTTTTTGGCAGTTGTCTCCTATAAGCAGCTTTAGGGTTTTGTTTCAGAAAGGAGGATGTGTGTAGATAACAAGTGTAAACCTCAGAGTTGGAGCTGAGATTGCTGCATTCTTCAGAGCCAAACAGGGATGGTTTTGTCTCTAATTGGCAAGTCTATAAAGGGCTTTTTCCTGGGGGAGATTGGTCCTTTTGCCCATAGGGACAGGGCTGCGGAGTCCCTGCCTTTGCCCATGTCCAGGGTGAGGAGCCCTGTGCCTGTGAGGGGCTGGGGGCTGCACTGGCAATGTGGCTTTGACCTTGGGAAACAAGGGGACAGCAATGTCCCCAACAGCAGAGAGGCCTGAGCTCCCCATCAGCTGATGCTCAGCCCCTAGGAAGTGTGAGTATTTCTTGTGCTTTCCCCTCCACCTGCTCCCCGTAAGCCATCCTTTCACCTTGCTGCTTGTCCCCAAAGCCTGTCCATGTGTACAGACACAGTTGTGGCTCTTGCAGAACCTCAACACGTGTGCTGAAACTCCCTGGCCAGAAAAAAACTTGGGAAGCATTCCAAGGAGCATAAATGCTCACACCTCCGTGCAGCCACCCATGCTCAAAGCCTGTCTGGGAAGCTCCGAAGGTGTTTGTGGTGCACGTGGGGGAGGAAAGCGCTGCCTTTCCAGGTGGTTTTGTTTAGTTCCAGGGCACCAGGTTAATGAGATTGCTGGGATCTGTGACTTCATCTGGAATGTAAACACGAGCCTGGCACGTGTGCTCGGTGTCTGATCAGATGGAAATGCAAATGCGGCGCCGAGCCATCCAAAATGTTTTGGTGACACARCGTGCAAGACAAAATAACCATCACTTTTTTTTTTAATTGAAATGTCTTCTGTTGCATTTGAGTCCTGCCATATCCATCTAATCAACAGCCTGGCACTGGGGGGGATGTGCCTGAGCTGGAGGTGGAAGCTCCTTCAGGAGCAGGGAAAACCCAGGGCTGTCCCAGGAGCCGCCAGCCGTGCTCGTGTCACTGACATATTTTCTGAAAAATACCTGTGCCCGGATTCTTCTCCTGAGAAGCTGAGAGGCCTCAGAAATGAMATGTCAACAATAATTATCTGCTACTGTAAAATGTAGCAAGTGCATCTTTAATTAATCTCATGTAAATTGTTTTTACTCAATGACCAATCCCAGCCCAGCTGTGTCAGACTCTCTAGTCAGTCACAAGATTTTATTATTCATTCTTTTCTAACTTTCTGATGTCTCCTTTCTTTCTATTCTTTCAGTATAGTTTTAGTATATAATTTTCTTCTAATATAATATATATCATAAAATAATAAATCAGCCTTCTGAAACATGGAGTCAAGATTCTCATCTCTTCCCTCATCCTGGGGACTCTCAAACACCACCACACACTCAGACTTCCCCCAAGACTTTAATTGCTGCTTTAGTGCCTCTGTCTTCTGGGTGACTGGAGTTACTTAAGGTGATGAATGGAGAGCATGGCTGGAATGCAGTAATGTTGTTGTTGGCACGTATTGATTAAACCTCAAGGCTCAATTGATCAARCTCCCCAGTGCTGGTGTGTAATCCCAGGGGAAAAAATCAAGCCTCTAATGGGGTTATGCTTTACTCTTGGTTTACCACTTGGGGTTATATGTTTTGGGAGGGAAGGAAGTGTTTGTGATGGCCTGAATCCCTGCTGTAACCAGGATTAAATGAGGACTGGCAGTAGGAACACTTGTTATTGTGGCAACCCAGTCCTGGGCAGACCCAAACCTCATTTAACATGGCATATCTCACCTCCAGGAACTGAGTGCCTGTCTGGGTGTTGGAAGGAAATAAATGAATCTCTGAGGTGTTTGTTATCCATTATGAGGAAGCCCAGGAGGACAGAGATGCTGCTGGACTGAATATTCTTCCCCTGGTCTCCCTTAATACACTACATTTAATCCAATAAACTGCATTGCACGGGGCAGGCAGGGCAGCAGCTCGGGTTAATGTTGTGCTGGAACCTAYGTGAGCACTTCCTAATCTGTATGGCTTCAATTCTGCATTGATGTAGCTTTTGGCCTGTCTGTAACTTGGAAGAGCAGTTGTATTGGCTGGCTAAGAAATGAGATGGGTTTGCCATTGTCAGGAGTCAGAACAGAAGTTACAGCATCTGGCTCTGGAGTTTCCCTTTCTTCTTCCCTCCTGCAATTAATTTTGTATGTACAGAGTCATTTGAGCTTTTCACACCTAATTTAAGAGTGTTCAGCATTTGCTGTAATTAAAGGCAGGAAGATAACTGACTGTGCCTCCTGGTAACAGTTTGTGTGATGCAGTGAGGTCGTGGCACATCCTGCAGTTCTCAGAGGTTCCCCCCTGCAGGGCAGGAGCRTCACTGTGCAGGTGGAGAACTGGTGTGCTGGAGGTTCAGGTTTGTCTCAAGTTGCTCCAGCAGAGCTGGGCTTTGAAAATCCTACAGTTTCCAACACATATTGAGCCACAGAGCCATCCTCCTCCCCTGCATGCTGGTASTCCTGGTATTAAGAGGCCCTTATGAAACACTTATTCCAAACTAACACAATAATCCCAGCAATATCTGGCTGCAGAGGGAAGCTGAGTGGGGGCAAAAAGGAGGCAGCTCCCTGCAGATRTGCAGAGGAGCTGTGGTTTGTGTGCAGATGTGGGATCAGCACTGGGCACCCAACTCCTTCTAATGCTGCAGCATTTCCTATGGTGCTTGAAAAGTGGGCTGTGAGGCTTTGCAATCAAAAAAAAAAAAAAAAACATTAAAATTCATTCTCAGAGTTTAATCCCACTGGGATGAGTTTTCTATCTAGTCTTCCCAGTTTCCTGTTGTGTTCTAAAATTGCTTCTTTTTGCCTTCTTCTCCTTCTCCTTTTTTTTAATGCTCCATGCAATAAAACGTGGACGTCTCTCATTACCTGTGAGTCTATTGCTTTATGTGAATGCAATATCTAAAATGTGTGAAAAGAGCCAGGAGAGACATAAAGCMAAGGGAAGCTGGGAGTGCAGAGAGGCTTCAATCAGCTGCACAAGCCCAGGGAGGGGGCAATAAATGCTGGGGGAGATGAGGGAGCCAGTGTTGGGATGGGGGAGTGTTTGTGCTGCCATGGGGGAGATGGATCCCATGGCAGCTGGAGGTGCCCTTGCCAATGTGAGTTTTTATCCCCCTGAGAAGAAAACACCTGGATTWACACAATCCAGCACCTTCTGCAGCCAAAGAGAAGCTTCTTGCTGCCCTGCCAGGCTGGGCACAGTTCCATGGTTATCACCAGGGCTGTCCCAGGGTGCTCTCCCTGGGGAAGGGCTAAGGGTGATCCTGCCTTGGCAAGGACACACAGCACAGCACACTCTGGCCCTGCCCAAGCTGCTTCCACAAAAATTAAATTAAATTACTGGCCCCCAACCCACCTGGAGCAGAACTTTAGTGCATCCCAGCAGTTCAAATCTCATAAGGAGGCTGAGCTGTAACACAGGATGTTAAACATATAATAGCACCAAGGATGTGGCAGCCCACCAGGAAAAGCAAACCTCCAAAGGAATCTCTGTCGAGCTGAAGATGGGGGAAACTTTCTATCTCTAGTGTTTTCCTGCTTTCCCTTTTATTTTTTTAATGCCTAGGGTTATTTCCATGACACCAGATCTCTGCTTCTCAGGAGTTTATTTGTGTCTCACATCCTGTCCTTGGCCTGTGGGATGGCTTTGCTGGGCAGGTGATGGTCCCATGTGTGGGAATCCACAAAATTAGAGGGTTTTGGGAAAGCTGCAAGATGCAGACCTCAGGTACAGCAGAACTGTGAGTAGACCTAAAGCAGCAGCCATCAGATAGGTCAGCAGAAAAATTATTTAAAAAGTAGAAAAGTAAGGACAAATAGAACAATGGCCTGTGTATTAACACTTGTCTAGAATAACTCTCTAAGCCACAGAAAGTTTATCTAGTGAGATATTAGGAAGGTTAAAGCTTAATAATGGAGCTCTGTGCATTGTGCTTTAAGGCTCACACACAGGTATTGTATTTGAAATAAGCAAGCATTGTTTAACCAAAGGTACCTGTGCTTATAGTGATTGGATGGAACTACTGTCAATGTGCTTTTGCTTTGTGGGATTGGTCAAAAAACTTATAAAGTGAGTTGTAACATTAAGTTTTCTGGTCTGCTGCCTGGGATGTGAGCTGGTGGCATCTTCCCATTGTCATAACCATGGAATGAGAGTGATGCTGGAAAATAAAACAGCTTGAGGCGCTTTCAGCAGCAGCCCCGTCTCACTCGTGTCTGTAAATAGCCCCCCTGTAAATAGCCAGCATCACCATGGAGTGCACAGCTCAGCAGGATCCTCAGTTCCCATTCATGAACAAAAGGCACCTCAGACATGTGGCCAGGGACCACCTCTAGCCCCACACCACCTGTGGTGTCTCACCCCAGCCCTGGAAGCAGCAGTTTATACGGGTTCTTATTGTAGAAGGTTTTAACAATGACTCCATGTTTCACCAGTGTCTTTTGGATTAAAAGGTGAAAGACAAAAATGAAAGAAAATCTGATGGATAAACAGGTCTGATACTGAAAGATATTTTCCCCTTGCTTGGGATGGTTTTGCCTCACCATTACACCCAAGTAATGCAACAGAAATACTCCATAAGTCAGTTTGTCTGCTCCTCTATCCACCTCGAGTGTGGAGACAGAAATCCAGATTAAGGAAATCATTCTGGATGGGCTCCAGGGCTGGTGCAGACCCTTCTCARCTCCCAGCACCATCTTGGCCCCCTCAGCCCCTCACCTTCACCCATGAATTTTTAGCATCTCTCCCTTTTGCTTCCATTCCCCTCCACAGCTGCTTCTCCCTGTCTTTCCAATACACACATAGGGGCTGTGACAATTTTATTAAGTTTAATTCCCCCCATGGGCTATAAAAAAGGGGGGGCAGGGTCTCCTGGTGTTTAATTACCTCCCAGTTCCCATTCCAGGGAATTCTGCCCCAGCTTTTGGTGGTGGTGTTATGGTGTTCTGCCTGGATGAGTATCAATTCCCTTCCTCTACCAAATGGGTTTTGCAAAATCACTAAATAATGKGTTCAGAAAACAGGCTGGAAATTAATGGGATAGATTATTTGCAAACATGTTCACTGAATTATCAGGCTTGTTCTTTATCCGTAAAATAATGTACTTTAAAAAAACAACTGGAGTTATTGAAGATGTTATTTACAGACAGTTCTCCAGCTGGGAACTGCAGGAGCACTGATGGGGCACGTGCACAGCCCAGCTGCTCTCCCARTGCCAGGGGCACCCTGATCCTCCAGATCACTGGATCCTGGAATGGTTGGGCTTAGAAGGGACTTAAAAACTGTCCACATGCAGCCCCTGCCATGGCAGGGACACCTTCCACTGTCCCAGGCTGCTCCCAGCCCTGTCCAGCCTGGCCTTGGGCACTGCCAGGGATCCAGGGGCAGCCCCAGCTGCTCTGGGCACCCTGTGCCAGGGCCTGCCCACCCTGCCAGGGAACAATTCCCTCCCAATCTCCCATCCATCCCTGCCCTCTGGCAGTGAGTCTCGGGTTGCTGTTGAGAATTGCTGCCCATAGATGTGCAGGGTGTCTCTGCTTCAGCCCACACAGCTGAAGGATGAGTCTGGATCCTTCACCTTTCGGTCCTGAGGTTGTTTATTAATTCTTATCTATAACATTTTCTTTCTGCCCAGCGGAGATCTGCTCAGCAGGGCAGCCACAGGCACTCTGCCCGCCCCCGAGGCGGTGCTGTCCTTTTATACACCAAACTACGTGTAACATATTTACACTTAATTCCCAATACCTGTCACCTATGTTAGACAGTGAACTTCTATTCTAAACCAATCCCAAAGTGCCAACATCACTGCAGAAAATGGAGAACAAGAAGAAGAAGAAGAAAGGCTGGACACACCCAAGTTCCTCCATCTTGTCCCCAYAACCCCCATACCAAGAATCCTAAAATCTACATTTTCACCCTGTGATAATTTTATTATTATACTGTTTAAACTTCTGTGGCTTTCAGGTCYTCATACAAAGCTGGTAACTTGCTCCAGGGGTCATAATCAAATCCCCAGGGGTTCTGAGCTGTGTGCCAGGGTCTCCAAGCCCCCTGGCAGGGTCCTCGGCAACTCTGGACACCCGGAGGTATGCACTGAGTTCCGACAAGTGAGAGCCATTCCCTGGCTCCTGTCCCTCCATCCCTTGTCCCCAGCCCCTCTCCAGCTCTCCTGGAGCCCCTTTAGGCCCTGCAAGGGGCTCTGAGCTCTCCCTGGAGCCTTCTCCTCTCTGGGTGAGCACCCCCAGCATTTTCAGCCATGAGCCTCCAGCCCTTGGGGCATCTCTGTGCCCTCCTGGATCACTCCAGGCTCCACATCCTTTCTTCTTTGGGGTCCCCTGAGCTGGGGGCAGCTCTGCAGGTGGGGTCTCACCAGAGCAGAAGGAACATGCTGCCTGTCCTGTCCCTGTCCTGCTGCCCTCCCCGTGGGATGACCCCAGGCYGCAGTTGGGTTTTTGGGGTTCCAGTGCTCATGGACAGGTCRTGCTCAGCTTCTCATCCACCCACGTCCTCCTCAGGGCTGCTCTCAGTCCATTCCCACAGAAACACAACTGGGAGAAGCCCTGGGAGCCTTGTCTGGGGACATTGTGTGKCTTTAAGGTGAAGCTTCATGTTTGAGAGCATTGCATCTGAAACTGCCAACATTCATTGGAAAGATCTGGGGTTTATTTAAAGCACTTAAAGCAGAAAAGTTTCTTTTCTCATATTTGTCTGCTCAGGTTCCCTGTAGGCCATCAGGCTGAGCTTGTCTGTACATGGCTTCTGATAACTGAGGAGCTCTGCTAATGCAGGTATTCAATAATTCCTGGAATATTGGGGAAGCTCTGGGGGACTAGAAAAGAGCTAATGTGCAAATATTTAACAAGGGAAACAGAACAGCCCTGGTAATTACAGACCTGTCAGTCTGTCATCAATCCTCAGCAAAATAATGGAGTGGCAGATCCAGGCCTCAATTAATAAAGAATTAAAGGAAGGTAATATAATTAATGCCAATCAACACGGGCTGATGGAAAACAAATCTTGTCAAACGAACTTGATATCTTTTTTGATGAGATTACAGGTTTGGGTGATAGAGGTAACAGTGTTAGCATAACACACTCAGACATCTGCAAGACTTTTGACTTGGAAGAGCAAAATTTATTGAGGAAGTTGAACAATACGAAGCCAGTGTTGCACAGGTTTGGTGGGCTGGTTGTCACYCTGTCTTGCTGGAGGGTTTTTATGTTTCTGCCAAAGGAAATAATGAATAATTTCATGAAATAATTTCCAGTGGAGTTGGCAGGTGATGCTGCAGGGAGCAGGAAGGTGGCACAAGGCAGAGAGGCAGAGCTTTTGGCATGGCCTGGTTTATCCCCARTAAAGAATGTGTGTTTGGAAAACAGCATTGCCCCCCTTGCAGGAGCAAAAAATGGTTTTTCAAGGTGAGGACTCCTCTCCTTAGAAAAGGGCTGGGAGATGTTGTGTGTGGCTGCTGCTGAGGAGATGTGCAAAGAGCAACCAGAGCAATGAGCAGGGTGGGGATCAGGAGAGAGGGCAGAGCTCTGTGTCTTTGGCCAGGGCAGGAAGGGAATGGTGCTCTGCAAGTGCTCTGGGAAGGAGGAACTGTGAGAGGCCTTCAGCCTGGCCAGGCATGGGCTGGGAGCCCCAGGGATGGGCTGGGAGCCCCAGGGATGGGCTGTGAGCTCCAGGGATGGGCTG
>JACDOX010000226.1:352551-365462 GCA_014549065.1 Cardinalis cardinalis | reverse complement strand
GAGACCCAGGAAAGGGCTGTGAGCTCCAGGGATGGGCTGTGAGCTCCAGGAAGGGACTGTGAGCTCCAGGGCTGTGAGCTCCAGGGATGGATTATGAGCTCCAGGGCTGGGCTGTAAGCTCCAGGGATGGGCTGGGAGCTCCAGGAAAGGGCTGTGAGCTCCAGGGATGGGCTATGAGCCCCAGGGATGGGCTGTCAGCCCCAGGGATGGGCTGTGAGCTCCAGGGATTGGCTGGGAGCTCCAGGGATGGGATGGGAGACCCAGGAAAGGGCTGTGAGCTCCAGGGCTGGGCTGTGAGCTCCAGGGATGGGCTGTGAGCTCCAGGGATTGGCTGGGAGCTCCAGGGCTGGGCTGTGAGCTCCAGGGCTGTGAGCACAGGCTGGCCATGGAGGCATTCTGGTTGCTGCAGGGATCAGCCACAGGGGGATATGATAAGGATATGATAAGTGAATCACCCACCTGGGCAGGTTCTGAACCCCACAGGGAGGAGTTCCCCTCCTTGCTGCCCTCCTSTCTCCACCCCTCCCCCTGTGGTGCCCCTGGGGCCCTCAGAGGTGCTTTAGATCCCCCATGTCACAGCCACCACAGTGAAAGCAGGAACGCTCATGAAACCAAGGGCTGGGGAAAGCTGTGCCTTCAAACCTGCCCCAGGGCATGTCTGTGTCTCAGAAATGCTTTTTTAAACCCATGGATGTGGATTCTTCCTCTTTGCTGCCTGGCTCTGAGTTCAGAGATGCTCCTTCAGATCATGTTTGCAAGCTTGAACCTGTAAAATCTTTTTCTTTCCACTGTGKTCAATGAAGACAAACTGTAATTCAAAATAGATCCAAAAAATTTCCGTGCGCCCAAACCCCCTAAGCTGGCACCAGCAGTTCCCACGGGCTCCTGTGCTGCTGCTGGGCCCCCCCATGGCATCCTGGTGGGGACACAGGTGCCCAGGAGCTGGCAGGGGGTGCTTGGTCCCTCTGGGAGCTGGACACAGCCAGGAGGGAAGTGACAACCACAGCTGGGAATGCCAGAGCACGGGGAAATCCTCTGCCATGTGGTAAATGCCCCCCACCTCCTCCAAAATAAATTACTTCCTTTTTAAATCCTTTCCAACTGCTCCCCTCGTGTTCATAATAGGATGATCGGTGGAACCAAAGATGTGGCTGTTACTTTAAAGGATAAATTAGTTTGACTCTTAACTCAATAATTAAAACTGTTATGGCTATGAGCCTGCAGGGATAATGTACTATTATTATAGTCATTTGTTTCAATTAAATGCTTACTGATTTTACAATAGCAGCTGGGCACCTGTGTGAGATAGCTATTACTCTGAACAAGACATCTCAAATTCCAGCAGAAATTTGTCACTGCACTAAAGCATTTTACACAGACCATGAAAGTTTATTAGGAGCAGTTACAAATCGGGAAGAGGAGGGGTGGTAATTGGGGATATATTTTCTTATCAGCTCCTCTCTCTCCTGCTCTCTCTCTTTTTTTAAGTAAATCATCTTTAAGTATTTCAGCTATGGTGATGCGTTTACATTGAAACTTCAATACAGAAAAAGCCTGCTGGGAAAACTTTGCTTCAAAGCTGTTCAGCAGATAATTCCTCTCCCTGGCTGATTGTGATTGTAATGGCTTCTTCTTGGGAACAAACCCAAGGAGAGGAGAGCTGTGCTGGGGATGAGCCTGGTGGCTGCCCCTGGAGTAGCTGCTTGCCTTGCCTGGAGAGGAAGACYCTGGTGAGGAAGGCTCAGCCCACCTGTGTTATCTGACCCTGGGAAGGGTGGTATTGTATTTGCAGGGATGCCCCAAMAAAGGCAGGAATGATGCRCCTGACTCCATGTTCTCAGAAGGCTMATTTATTACTTTATRATWCTATATTATATTAAAGAATACTAAACTAYACTAAAGAATACAGAAAGGATACTKACWGAATGCTAAAAAKAYAATAATGAAAACTGGTGACTCTCTCCAGAGTCCTGACACAGCTTGGCCCTGATTGGCCAAAGAGTGRAAACAACTCCCAGCAGAATGCAATGGAACAATCACCTGTGGGTAAACAATCTCCAAACACATTCCACATGGGAGCACAACACAGGAGAAGCAAATGAGATAAGAATTGTTTTCCTTTTCTCTGAGGCTCCTCAGCTTCCCAGGAGAAAAACCCTGGGTGAAGGGATTTTTCCAGAGAATGTGAATGCCACAGGGTGGGAGTMATGGAATCATGGAATGAGTTGAGTTGGAAGAGACCTTAAAGACATCTCATTCCACCCCCCTGCCCTGGCAGGGACACCTTCCACTGTCCCAGGTGCTCCCAGCCCTGTCCAGCCTGGCCTTGGGCACTGCCAGGGATCCAGGGGCAGCCACRGCTTCTCTGGGCACCCTGTGCCAGGGCCTCAGCACCCTCATCATAAAAAGTTTCTTCTGTACATCTACTCTAAATCACCTCTCTTTCAGTTTAAAACCATCACCCTGTGTCCTGTCACAACAGGCCCTGCTAAAAAGCCTGTCTCCAACTTCCTTCTAACCTCCTTTAGGCACTGGAAGGGGSTCTCAGGTCTCCCTGGACCCCTCTCTTTTCCAGGTGAGCACCCCCAGCCTGTCTCAATAACAGAGGTGCTGCAGCCCTTGGAGCATCTCTGTGGCTTCTGGACTCAATCCAGCAGTTCTACATCCTTCTGAAGCTGGGAGCCCCCAGGCTGGGGCAGCTCTGCAGGTGGGGTCTCACCTGAGTGGGGCAGAGGGGCAGAACCTCCCCCTGTGCTGCTGCCCGCGCTGGGGGCTGAGCCCAGGACAGGGCTGGATTTCTGGGCTGCCAGTGCCCATCCCCAGGTCAYCCCCCTCATCCCAAGGTCCTTCTCTGAGGTGGAGATGACCCTGAGGTGTTAGAAASTCTTTTTCCCARCCCCGCAAGCAAAGAAGAAGATGGGATTCCTTGGCTCTCATTCTCAAGGTTGTTTMTTTTTTATTGTGTAAAACATTCTTTCTCTGASCYRCTGAGATCTGTCCAGCAGGTCGGGTTGTGGCACAGTCACTGCCCTTGGGGTGGTGTTAGCTTTTTATACTGAGAACTAGGTGTACTTTATTGACAATAATTTTCCAATACCTATCACCTATGTTAGACAGTTTGTCTCTACTCTAAACCAATCCAGAAGTGTCACCATCACAGCAGAAGATGGAGGACAAGAAGAAGAAGGAGGACAGAACACATCCAGATCCCTCCATCTTGCCTCTTGAACTCCCATTCTAAATCCCCAAAATTCTACTTTTTCCCCTGTGATAAATTCACTATCATTCTAYTCAAACTCTTGTGGCTTGTAAATCCTCACACAAAGTTGGTAATTGTTTCCATGGGTTAAAATCAAAGGCACAGGTGTCTGTGACTCTGTGCCAAGGTCTCTGAGCCCCCTGCCAGGGTCTGAGTCCTCCAGGGCAGCCAGAGGAATGTCCTGGGTCCCAACACTTCTCCACAGGGGAGCCTGGTGATCCCCAGGTGCTGGGTGCCTGGCACATGGAGTGATGCCCCTCGCTGGGGCTGCCCACTCCTGCTCRTCTTGGCCATTGTCTTTTGCACACCCCTCTTTATCTCAGGGGGATGCAGTGCAGTGCTGTGTGCCAAACTCCAGCCAGGCTTCTCCTTTTGCTGCTCCTTGGGTAACAGCACTCGTGGTTTGGCATGGATCCCACCCAGGAGTGCAGCCCGGCCAAGCAGGGCTGGGGAATTTGGGGCATCACTGCTGCCAGGGCAGAGCACACCATGGGGGATCACACAGAGCCTCTGGGGTTGTACTGCTGCCTCCTGAGCACGGGGCTTGTCCAGGGTGAGCCTGAGAGCAAGGAAGGTGAGAGGAGGAGGAGGAGGAGTGTCTGATGAAGCCCTTTCCTGACCCAGAGATGGGGCAACTGAGAGATGTTTTAAAAACTTTTCTTCTATTTTCAGTCTCATGTGAAGGGTGAGATGATACAGATGTTTATAACTCAGGATGATTATATATATATATGTGTGTGTGTATATAGTTATATATATATATAATTATTATTATAAAGGATTCAGCCCTTTCCTGACCCAGAGATGGAGCAACTGAGAGGTGTTTAAAAATTTTATTCTATTTTCAGTCTCATGTGAAGGGTGAGACAATACAGATGTTATAACTCACACCATCACAATCAGAAGCCAAATATTTATTRATTATAATACATTATAAGCATTTMTTGGCTTATGATCTTTTGATCATCTAACATCTAAAATTACTCTATAAATCCTACTRTAATATAATTATATTATAACATATAATTCTATAACTACAATATAATTACATAGTAATTTATAATAGTTATATTATTTTAATAATTATAATTCTATTATAATTCTATAATGGTTTATAATGTTTTAATATTTTGATATTTTAATATTACAGTTCTATTTTACAATTATTATTTTAATTATATTAAAGTTATATTTACAATTATATTTCTCTACATTATCTAATTTTATTTGTAAAACTATCTTTTGAAACTGATTTCTAGTTCTAGTTCCCTTTTAACAATATCTACCTTATTATTATCCTGCATGCCCCTTCTCCCCACAGCAGGGATCATGGGCCCTGTGCTGTTTGTCTGCCTGTTTTCCTCTCCTTCTCTGGATTAGCTGGAGCATTTATGGGCCTGATATGCATATTCATTAAAAGAATTGAAATATTGGGGGAAAAAAGGAGCTGTCTTTGAGTTAGCACAGCCTTTGGGAATCTGCTAAGTAAGATGCACTTAATTACTTCAGCTATGACTGCATCACATTGCACTCTGGGTTTCCTCTGAGATGCAAAACATCTTTCCAGCACAGGCTGCAAACCCATCCTGGGCCTTTTGCAGCACCTCGTGGAGAGCTTGCAGTGCTGAATTCCTGGGATGGAGGGGGATTTGGGCTGCCTCCCCCAGGCTCTGCTCCTGGGGAAGGAGCTGACCCCATTTATGGGGATATTTAATTCCACCGCGTTTCCCTTGGGTTCTGTGGGACAGGGAAAGGCATGGGACAGCCCCACTGAGCCCAGGGCTGGGACTGCATCCCACAGGAGCAGGTTGTTTTCTTTCACACAGCATTCAYTGCCTCCTTTCACTCTGCTTTGCCATGATCACAGTTTCATTCATCATTTCCTTGCCTAATTAGGCAGTTTGCTGCAGGGAATCATCACAAAATCCTGCTCCTGGGGGGTCTCTCTTTCCTTGGGTCTTTCTGGGGGGGATCACCTGCTTTGGGTGCCCCTGAAACAGCTCAGTGTCAGCAGGATCCTGCAGTGGGAAGC
Organism: Cardinalis cardinalis; assembly: GCA_014549065.1. Taxonomy (NCBI): domain Eukaryota; kingdom Metazoa; phylum Chordata; class Aves; order Passeriformes; family Cardinalidae; genus Cardinalis; species Cardinalis cardinalis. The sequence continues at coordinate 360,171 of JACDOX010000226.1, read as the reverse complement.
AGCAATAACCCTTTCCCTGCCTTTGATGCTATTTGAGAAGCTCCAGTGCTTCACACAAACAACTCACCTTCATTTTCACTCCAAATATTTCACAGCTGGAAAACTCAAGTGGCTTTTCCAGCACTCCTGGGGACACCAGGAGACGTCACCAGGAGTGATGGGCAGGTGGCAGCCTGGCATGCTGCTTACAAAATTGCATTAAAAATAAATAAATAAAGGGAAGTGGAGAGAAATGCAGTGAGTGCCAAATGGTGGGGGCAGTTCCTGGTTAGCAGGGTGCATGTGAGGAGCTGTGCATGTCCTGCAGAGCCTCCTGGACTGGGGGAGAAGAGAAGGAGATGTGGGAGAGGGAGAGAAGAACCAACAATATTCAATTTAAAGCACTTTTTATTGTACAGTTGTAGAATGCTTTGGGCTAGGAGCCCATCCAGTGCCACCCCTGCCATGGCAGGGACACCTTCCACTGTCCCAGGTGCTCCCAGCCCTGTCCAGCCTGGCCTTGGGCACTGCCATGGATCCAGGGGCAGCCCCAGCTGCTCTGGAAAATCTGTGTCAGTGCTTCACCACCTCCATTGTAAAAATCTCCTACATTATATCAAACCTAAACCAACCCTCTTTTAGTCTAGAACCATTGTCCCTTGTCCTATCACCTCAATAAAGGTCTGTCCCCATCCTTCTTATGGGATCCCTTAAATRATGTAAAAAAGTTGGGAGGAGGCATTTAGGCTAAGATATCCTTGGAGAAGAACGTCCCAGGAAAAATGCTGTGTCTCTGCTACCTAMAAGGGTTCTGTGATGGGGTTTTTATGAGCATGGGGCTTCTGAAGGGGCTCTCTGAGCCAGGCTCGGGTTCCTGGTTTTTCTACAAATTTTCAGAGGCATTTACAGCATGTGGCCCATATCCATAATTGCACTCCTGGACTTGTTCTGCTCTGATGCATAAATAACATGCACTGTAAAGAAAAATGTGTGATTACATATTTAATGGATAAACAGAGCTGTTGTGGTCCATTGGCCACATAATAAAAGTTTCAAAAAAATTGTCTTAATACAGTATTTCCTCGGGAGACTACTGTGGCTGAAACGTGAGCAAGCTATTWTAAATTTCAGAATTTTTTAAGCCACATCTCATAGCCTGCCCCATTTCTCCAACACCCATCTTCTAAACTTTCCCTTCATTTAAATTTAAAATGAGGACAATAAATTATTCTTTTTCCTTAGCAGCTGGCAGATCTTCTCCAACATGAAAGGTCTGGATTAAACTGACAAAACCCAAGACAAATGTACATTTTTTTGGCTGGGGTTTGGGAATGGCTGGCTGCTCAGCAGATGGGAGTTGTGTCCCCACCTTGCACAGTCCCTGTCTCACCCAGGCCATTCCCATGACTTTTGCAAATTCAGTTTAAATGCAAAATTTGCATCTCTGGTGCCTCCTGTGCTGGCCAAGCCTGGTGTCTGGCTCCATGGGTGCCCATCCTCGATGTCCTTATGACCAGGACAGCCAGAGTTCTGCAGTAACATAATAAGGTTTCAGAGGCACATTTATAAGGTTTTAAGGGCACACAAAATTTGCCATAGTTAATCTCTATGCCCCTAACCAAAGCATAATAGAGCTCTGTGCCTCTTTGCCTCTAAGCAAAGCCAGCCCTTCTGCCTCCTTGACACCACCAAAGCCAAGGGCWGCAATTCAGTGTGGCCCCTAAATCAGCCTCAGTCAGACTCTGCTGYTGAAATGCAGGAATAGATTTAATTCCTGTGAGTTCAATCCCTTCACTTCACAATTAATACAGGAGAAGGGCAGATGCAGGGAAAGCTGTTCTGCTGACACTGCTGGAGAGTCCAAAGGAGAGCAGAACATTCTATCTGTGTAAAAGTGGGGTGTAAAGCTCTTGATTCCTGACCTGCAGCAGTAAATCTGGGCTTGTGTTTGGATTTATGTCCTCTGAAGCCTTTGGAGGCCTCACAGGTCTTCCCTGGGTTTCYTTCTGTGTGTGCTGCTGATGGAGCTGGCAAAGCTCCCCTGGTAACGAGGGATTGCACCTCCGTGGGCTGATCAGGAGCTCAGGCCTTTAAACTCGTGTTAGCATTAATCAGATTAATGTAAAAGGGGAAAAGTCTGGCAAGTGCTTCAGGCAGGGTTTGCCTCCCTCCCACTCCATGGCTGGATGAGGCTGTGCAGGGACCAGGCTCTACTGGATCAGCAAGGATGGATCCTGGGGGAAAATGGAGTTTTGGGGAAAATTATTCAAACTGGGAATGGGGTCTTGATGGAGAAAACAGCAGGGTTTGTCCTCATCATCTCATCTCATCTCATCTCATCTCATCTCATCTCATCTCATCATCTCATCTCATCTCAATCTCATCTCAATCTCATCTCTTATTTGCTTCTTGGTGTAGAGGGGCTGGACCTTTGGAATGAGTCCAGAGGAGCCATGAATATGCTCCAAGGGCGGGATCCCCTCTGCTCTGGAGCCAGGCTGGGGGTGTTCACCAGGAGAAGAGAAGGCTCTGGGGAAATATTAGAGCCCCTTCCAGTGCCTAAAGAGGCTCCAGGAGAGCTGGAGAGGGACCAGGGACCAGGGATGGAGGAACAGGACAAGGGAGAATGATTTTAATTTATAGGAGGGTAGGTTTAGATGGGATATTGGGAAGAAATTCTTCCCTGTGAGGGTGGTGAGTCCCTGGCACAGGGTGCCCAGAGAAGCTGTGGCTGTCCCTGGATCCCTGGGAATGTCCAAGGCCAGGCTGGATGAGGCTTGGAAGGAGCTTCACTTCTCCTGGTGATTTTCCCATAAATTGCTTGTTTATGAATCTTTTTTTCAGACCCCTGATAGGTGCCAGCCACCAGCAGAGCCTGAGGCAGTCAGGGGCACCTTCTGGGCACACAGCCCCACACACAAAGCTGATTTAGCACCTCTCTGTCGGGCTCATGGGCACAGCACTGGGTGCAGAGTGCTCAGCTCTCGCTTCTTTTGGAAGCAAGCTCAAGGAAGACTTTCCCAGCCGTGTAGAGCAATTTAAACAATAAATCAGCCTTAAAGTGATTTGGCAGTATGGCAAATAAACGAAGGAATGAACTTTGCAGTGACGATGATCTCCCCCTCCCTCAGATCCAGGAGATGGTGCACTCGGACGCCGCGTCCTAYGAGTCCAACCGCCAAGTGCCGCTGCTCAACCGGCCCGGCATGCTGGGCGGCCCCATGGGCGCCCTCAGCCAGTCCCAGCTCATCTCCCAGATGGGCATCCGGAGCGGGGTCACCCACGGCTCCCCCTCGCCCCCGGGAAGCAAGTCTGCCACCCCATCTCCCTCCAGCTCCACTCAGGAAGAGGAGACCGAGTCGCATTACAAGGTACGCGCGGTCGCAACGCGTTTGGCGCCTTTCAGGGAGGGGTAAATTGTGCTAAATAAAATCACAGATTTCTGGTCTTGTGTGCAAACCCAAGGCACTGGAATATTTCCCTTCTGCTCTGGGGTGCCCTGACCCCCAGGGCAGCACTGACTTTGACCCTCATTCATGGAGAAAGTTTCCCAGGCTTCAAKATAGACTGGAATCCACAAAAGTGTGCAATAGATTATAGAGAGCAGTGCAGGTGTATCACTTGGTGAGAAATTTTGGGATTTTTAGTATGTTGTGGATGGAAGCAAGATGGAGGGCACAGGGTGTTGTCCTGGGTTTCTCCTTCAGGCTTCTTCTTCCTTCTTCTCCATGGGTTTGGGTGGCATTTTGTAATTGGGCAGTAAAGTCCCCGTTGCAGCTCTGTGGGATCAGTTATTGGGTTAAAAGGAAAATAATCCAGGCGTCAGTTCTTTATTGGGTAGTTTAGCCTTAAAAGACCTTGGAACAAGAGGTTGTTGGCCATTTTGTGCCTTCTAATGAAAAGCTGCCAAACTCACAGTAATGAGACTGTTTTACTGATAAGAAATAATAAACACCTGAGTCCCAACATGAATTACTGTCTCAAGTGCCTTCAATCCAGACCCAGAGAAACTGGGACCCCCACAGTCTTGTTTGGACATTTACAGTGGGAGACTTTCCCAAGGATGAGGGCACTGTTCCCAGCCTAGGGTGAGTCCAGCATGACAGGCTGGCACTCGCCCAGCAGGTTTGGAGGTCAGAGTTGTTCTTCTGCCCCCACATTTTACCAGTTCCATCAGACCACAGGATTTCCTGGGATGATGATTAGGATGAGCAAAGCACTTTCAGGGCTAAGAGTCTGCAAATTCTTGGAGCTAAATTAGATTTCTGGTGGTGGGTAGAAGAGACTGAAACAAGGAAGGAAAATAACTCATGGTGGGATTTAACTGAGCTCATTGGACATGGCTTGCTAAGGAAAGCAAACAGGAATTCAAAGAATCTTCTGCCTTTTAGATCACCWAGGTGGTGTTTTCAGTAGTCAGCAGTGTCCCAAATGGTCTCTACAGTCAACATGRACACTGTTGAGTGTGGCACCCACAAACCCAAGGAATTCCTGGGGGTTTGGGCACATCTTGGTTGTTGTCCATCTCTCTCCAAGTGCACCAGCAAAGCCAAACAACACCTGCCATGTTCCAGGAATCTGTGGCTGTTATTTACTGAGGGCAAWCTGCAATCACAGTGCCTCTGTGCCTGCAGGTGAATTGCTGGGCTCCCTGGGGACTTTGATTAAAGCCTTCCATGGAAAACCTTCTCCTGAAGGCACTGGTACTGTAACCTTGTCCCACCCAGATAGATGTTGTGACAGGGTTTGAATGTATAACCAGAGCAGCAAACAGTGCACGGGCTGGAAATTATAGGACTGAGCAAAAACCTTTCCCTTTTCATGGAAATCCAGGAAAATGGAATCCCATCAATCCTATAGTTTTTCATCCATGGGCAAATTTCACTTCAGATTGGGGTATTTCAAAGCAGAGTGCTCATGTGGGTGGAAACACAGCTTCAGTGGATAAAACTGTACAAAAAAGGGATACACGAGGTTAAAAACAAATGGAACTTTTGAAACTCTGTGATTCCATGTTGAGGGAACACTGTGGGAGGGGTTGTGCTGCTGGATCCCACAGCCTGCCATCTCCCAAAGCCTGCGTCACAAAGCTCCAGGCGTTGTGCACCTGGGAGCTGAAATCTTTCATGTCAGGAGAAAATGAGTTCCAGTGTTGTGACACACCAGCTTCTGTCTCTCTGCCTCCACCAGCATCACCCAGCTTCCCTGGCAGCCACCCAGGAGTCCCTGAGCAGGACACAGCTTTGGGCTTGGATCTTCTGCTTCCCTGAGCCAGTGGTGCCCATGGGGTAGGAAGCTGGGAGATGTCCAGATGATGACAGCTTGCAGGGATCAGAATTTTTCCTAATCCTTAAGGCAATTCCTCTCATTGTTCTGCCCTGTAAACCCCCCAGGCAGGTGGGAGTGATGTTTGAGGGAGGAGGAGATGCTGGGTGTGAGGAAAGCAGCAGACCCACGCTGTGGCCTGCAGGTTTCTGTTTGCTTTCTCTGTCTGCACAGCTGCTGCCTTCACCCATCAGTCACTTTTCCACGTGACCATTAAGGGCTTTTCTGAATCAAAACAACATCTAACAAGCAGAAAACAATCTTGTGAGCTAGAAGGTCACAGGTTAAAGAAATGAGTCCTCACTGGTGTATTTACCTGCTTCACAGCTGGGGGTGGGCRCACATGAATGGGAGGGACAGGTGGGTACAGCCCAAAGTCCAGCTGGGTTAGTGGCCACTCTCCATGGTTATTAAAATCACAGTGTCCATGAGGTTCCAGCTCTTCCTGGGTTCAACATCTAAGAAGGCACCAAGYTTTGGGATCACATCCTTGCCCCAGCCCACATCTGCCACCAAACAGACCTTCTGCTGCCTCTCCAGAGCAGGTCCATTGCCAGTGGCCACCATGGGCASCTGGCCAAGCTCTTCCTCCCCCTGGCCAGCCTCCCTGGTCCCTTTGACCATGGGGATGACCCTTGGGGCTGCAGRTGCTCTGGGGCAGCGAGGCACCGGCTCTCTGGGGGTTGACTTCAGCCGTGAACATGGTTTGCTAAATAAAACCACAAACTTCTGGTCTGGTGTGGAAACCCAGGGCACAGGGAATATTTCTCTGTCTGCTCTGGGTGCCCTGACCCCCAGGGGAGCACTGACTTTGACCCTCATTCATGGAGAAAGTTTCCTGCACTGGTTTTCTGAGGGTTGACTTCAGCCATGAACGTGGTTWGGGTTGGTCAAATTCTCATCCCATGTGTGTCACACCTGGAACACCCCATGAATACCAAATCCTGCTCTGCTCCCTGCTGCTGTTTTCCTTAAATCCCATGTGCTCTGTGGTGCTGCCTGAGCTGTAAATGCAGCTGGGGCTGTGCTGCTGCTGTTCCAGCTCCTTGGCCTGGCCAGTGGCTGTGTGGGAGCAGGTTCCCCACAGCACTCCACTGAGTCAAAGGGGATCACAGTTAGTTAAAGTACCATCTCACTTCCTAATGGGCTGAAGCCCTGTCATGCATGGTTTTTTTCCTCCTCATAAGCTGGCCTTTCACCTCCAGGCCTCCCATTCAAGCCCAATTGGGCAATTTTAAATTAAATGCAATTTTTGTGGTCTCTCTGCTCATTCACTAATGGTCACTGTCTGTTTGACAAATGTCACTGCGCTGATACTGAAATTAATGATCAGTCAAAAGCTACAGAGTGGAGAGCAGGAACGCTGCTGCCCTTTTCCTCCCCGTGCCTGGCCTTTGCCAGCTGAAGGGAAGCCTCTTAAATCGTGGCACTGCCAAGCACATGCTCAAATTGACCAATGGCACGTGCTCAAATTGACCAATGGCACATGCTCAAATTGACCAATGGCACGTGCTCAAATTGACCAATGGCACATGCTCAAATTGACCAATCCATCAGGAGAAGGGGCTGTTTGTCCCCAGCTCAGCTGGAGGCATTGTTTTCACAAGATCTTGGGTGTTTTGAGCTGTTTCTTTCCAAGTAATTCAACGAGCTGTGCAGCTGATGGTGGTGCCTTGAGCTCAGGGCTGCAGGTGGAGGGGCTGGTGTGCTCTTTGTCCTCAAGGATGCAGAGATCCAGCCAGTGCTTCCATTCTCTGCCATCTGGTGTATTTAGGTTTTGCTTCACTATGGAATAAGGGTAGTGGTGCTTCCCTGTAGTGTGAGCTTTCACTGGCCACACTGAGAGCTTTGATGGGTATCCGGGTGTTTTCCAGGGGTCTTTTCCTTTGCACATCCTCACATGGAGGCTTCTGCAGTGCCCTGTATTCACAGAATCATGGAATATCATGAGTTGGACCCCCAGGATGACCCAGGGCAGCCCCAGCCCTGCCCAGACACCCCAACAGCCCCACCCTGGGCATCCCTGGCAGCTCCTGGAGCTCTGGCAGCCTCGGGGCCGTGCCCATTCCCTGGGGAGCCTGGGCAGTGCCAGCACCTCTGGGGAAGAGCCTTTTCCTGCAAGGGCATCCCAAGGGAGAGTGATTCAGGATCTTCTTTCCATGCTGCCTTCAGTGGAAGCATCCCCGTTTCCAGCCGTGCTGTTTCACTCCCCAGCCCCGTGCTGAGCAGCACAAAGGGCAGCTCCTGTTCCCTGTGCCCTGCTCCCCTGAGCTCCAACACCCTCTGGGCACTGGGTGTGACACAGCCATTCCTGGT
>JACDOX010000226.1:315261-352316 GCA_014549065.1 Cardinalis cardinalis | reverse complement strand
TATATTATATTATATTATATTATATTATATTATATTATGCTATACTAAAACTATACCAAAGAGAAAGGATACATCAGAAGGCTTCACAAGAATGATAAAAAACCCATGACTGACTCAGAGTTCAACACAGCTGGCAGTGATTGACCATTAATGAAAAACAATTCACATGGAACCAATCAAACATTCACCTGTTGGTAAACAGTGTCCAGGCCACATTCCAAAGCAGCAAACACAGGAGCAGCAATCAGATAATTATTGTTTCCATTGTTTCCTCTGAGGCTTCTCAGCTTCCCAGAAGAAAATCCTGGGCAAAGAGGATTTTTCAGAAAATTTCATGGTGACACCYGGATCAGTCAGAGGAATGAACAGCACAGGCAAAGCATTTAATTGGTTAAAATTGGTTTAAATAGTTCAATTCCTGGATGTTTTTCTGGAGAGGGTACATATATGTTAGCAGGATGGAGTAAATTTTAGCAGGCCCTGGTGTGATGTTTAATGTGATGCTGGTGCTGCTTGGTCAGGGCTCAGAGCCCTCCKGGAGTGGGGAGGTGAGGGAAGTGAGGAGCAGATGCAGAGGGGGCTCAGTGGGGTGGAAATCAGAAACCATGGGGAAGCCAAGCCTGGAAAATCCATGAACTGCTAAAGCAACCTGCTGGGATGSAAGGCATGTGGAGAGGTTCCAGAAAAGGATCAAGGAGTGCGTGAGCTGGGGAGGAGGGTGGGGAAGGAGRGTGATTGAGGACTGGAAAGCCCCAGGTTTGGAGCAGGGATGTCACAATAGGACAYGAAATGAAYGACATGCACATGCTGAAATGTCCAAGGTAAAAAGAGCAGAGTTTATTTCTGAATCCAATATTTATAGACTTTCAAAWGTGACCATGCATTGGAGGATGAAARTGCCACCTCTCCAACCACACTGGTCAAACCMACAGTCCATTAATTCTCTCCTCCTCCAGAAAGAAATGCAAAACAATCATTATTTATATAAAAAGTGCATGAGAAATTCCATTACAAAACTGTAACATCAGAAGGCTTAGAAGAACTTAGAAGAACAAGGCAACACAGGGACAAAGGGATGAACCCAAGCTATGAGCTGCTCTGAGAGGAGGCACCAAAGCAGGCTCAGGCACCCACCTGCAGTTTGTGCAATGATCCAARAGGCTCCTGGGGGACAAAGAGACCCCCAGAGCTGCTGCCCCTCTCCACACTGGGACATCTCCCCTTGCCATTCCCTCTCCCATCTCCTTGGCTCAGTAGCTGTAGCAAGGGCTGGGATCAGACCTTAGCTAAGCTTCGTCTCTTGCTTTTGCAGGCTACTGGAGAGAAAAGACCCTCAACAGACCTGGGCAAAAAGCCCAAAAGCCAAAAGAAGAAGAAGAAGAAGGACCCCAATGAGCCCCAGAAGCCTGTGTCAGCCTATGCCCTGTTTTTCAGAGACACACAAGCAGCCATCAAAGGGCAAAACCCCAACGCCACCTTCGGGGACGTGTCGAAAATCGTGGCATCCATGTGGGACAGCCTGGGAGAAGAACAAAAGCAAGTGAGTTACTGAGTTATTTATTTTTGTCTTTCTGCTGTTGAAATGTGTATTTCCACGGTGCAGGAGTGTTCAGRGCATGGCCAGGGGCTTCCACAGGCTGAAGTGCAGCTAAAAAGCTCTTTTTAGGAGCAGTGCTGAAGTGCCCACTGTGCAGAATTGCTGTTGTTGCATGGGGAAGAGCAAAGTTTTATGGCAACTAATTATTCTTGATAAGCTCATGCTCTGCACAGCCTTCAGTGGCCTTTCCCTGACGTGGGGCTTTACAGCTTGAGATGGGAGATGRGTTTGTATTTGCTTATTTACTTACAAGGAGTGACAGCCAACAGGCTAAACACTATTAACTCCCTGTGCTGCTGGCTCCAAACCCAGCAGTCAGGCTTTAAAAGCTTCAGGAGGAGATGTCTGAAGTGGCCTCACAGAGGAAACCTTGCTGCCCCAAAGCTGTCAGCCACTTTGTCTGCTCCATGTGCTGAATTCCAGGTCCTGCTTTCCCTCTTTGGCTGAGTCAGTCACAAAAGCCTGTAATTGCTCATTTCCTATGGAGAGAACCCCAGGGAGCACTTCCCAGAGCAAGGAGGGCTGTTTGTCAGGCAGAGTGAGACCTGGCACGGTGTGGGATGTGTCCTGCACCCAAACAGGAGCACTTCATGTCAGAGTGAGACCTGGCACGGTGTGGATGTGTCCTGCACCCAAACAGGCTTTAGCTGGGAGCACTGCTGGCCACAGCTCCAGCTGGGTGTCCCTGGCCAGCACTGGAACCAGCTCCATCTGGGGAGAGCAGCAGGGAGGGAAAAAACCATTTAACTGGAAGTTCTGCTGGGAAAGAACCTTGATTTCCACCCCACAGGGATCTCCAGGCATGAAAGCTCTTTTGCTGCTCCCTTTTCTCCTCTTTGGGGTGGTCACTGTAGGATCATGCAGGCAGAAATCTGAAAGAGAGAAATCTGAAGAGGGGAGGARGGTCAGGAGGGTGACCCCAGCCCTGGGGAGCTGCAGGACAGGGGATTGGTTTTTGCTGTTSYTTCAGRRTGTGRGRGGTTCAGGWGTGTGRAAAAGCTCTGTGTCWCTGGGTGTCCCTGGCCAGCACTGGGAGCAGCAGGGAGRGAAAAAAACCATTTWAGTCCATTTAASTGGAAGTTCTGYTGGGATAGAACCTTGATTTCCACCCCACACTGAGTCAGGAGTAAGAGCAGAGGATGAAAGCTCTTTTCCTTCTCCCTTTTCTCCTCTTTGGGGTGATCAGTGTAGGATCATGCAAGCAGAAATTCCTCATCTGAAGAGGGGAGGAAGGTCAGGAGGGTGACCCCAGCAGGACAGGGACTTGTTTTTTGCTGTTGCTTCAACAGCAGGCAGAAATCTGAAAGAGAAGAGAAATCTGAAGAGGGAAGGAAGAAGGAAGGTCAGGAGGGTGACCCCAGCCCTGGGGAGCTGCAGGACAGGGGATTGGTTTTTGCTGTTGCTGCAGCATGTGGGAGGTTCAGGAGCGTGGAAAAGCTTTGTGTCACCTCTTTCTCCTGCCGGCACCCCCAGCCTCTCAGCCTGTGCCTCCCTTCGTGCTCCCGGCTCCGAGCATCACCGCGGCTCGGAGAGCGCYGCTGCTGCCGCCCTGGCTCAGCGCCGTGCCCGCGCTCAGCTCTTCATTACCAGCGGGGATTAACCCGGCCCGTTTATCTTCCCTGCTAACTCTCCCTCCTCCCTCTCTGTCAGGAGCTCGCAGCAGCCTCCCCGTCTCTTTACACACGCTTTCTAAGTGGCTCCATTTCTCCCGCTGTAATTGATTTAATTAAGTCATTTGTTCCTTGTCTGAATGCTTAAATATTAACTTCCCGCCTTTGTCTCCAGCTGGATTCTTCTCTCCCACAGCAGTTACCTCCCTGCCCGGGACTCTGCTGCAGGGACACGGTTTCTCCTTGGCTCTGGCAGCCCAGGGCGGGTTTGTGTGATGTGGCACGTTCACTCTGGAAGTGTCTGCCTGGAGGAGAGTTTATTTGGCCCCTGTTTGCTTTCCTCTGCCAACACCCCTGGTGAAGCGCTTTTTTTTTTTTTAGATTCATGAGGCAACGCAATGGAAAGGGGAAAAAGGAAAAGAAAATTTTGAAATGCCTGTAATGAGTGAAAACAAGTCCTGTAGGTGCTTCCTGCAGGATGTGGTGCACACATTCCTTGTGATGAACGCAAGCAGGAATTCCAGGGGCTCTCCTGGCCCATSTGGAGAGGGGATGGTGTCCAAGCAGCACAGCCAGCATCCTGCTGCAGCCTGGGGGTCCAGCCTGCCACATGGCTGCACCAGCCCATCAGCAGGCAGAACTGTGCTCTGGGAAGGGGTGGAAAAGCTGGAGAAGGGAATTGTTCCATCAAGGGCACTGCTTTTAGCTTTGTGGACAGCAGTGGCTTCATGTCCACRCTGCAGAAAGCAACCTGGGGAAAAGCCAACACAGAGGGTGAMRGGATCTTTMGCTTGTCAGAGTGACCCTGAGAAAAGTTGGAAAGTCTYTTTTCCCAGCCCGGCGCTTGAAGAAGGAGTCAGAGCTCCTCATTTCTCRGTCTCAAGGTTGTTTATTGTTCCTTATCTATAAAATATTTTCTCCTGTCCAGCTGAGGTCCATCCAGCAAGACAGTCCAGTCCAACCCTGCCCCTGGGGCAGTGTTATGTCTTTATACTAAAAACTACATATACAATGTTTAAAATTACTTCCCAATACCYATCACCTRTGTTAGACASTGAGCTTCTACTCTAAACCAATCCAAAAGTGCCACCATCACAGCAGAAGAAGAAGGAGAAAGGCTGTACACACCCAGATCCCTCCATCTTGTCCCCCTGAATCCCCATTCTAAAAACCCCAAAAATCTACTTTTTCACCTTGTGATAAGTTCACTGTCATTCTACTTAATTTGTCATGGCTTGCAGATCTTCATGTAAGGTTGATGATTTGCTCCATGAGTCATAATCAAACCCACAGGGGCATTTTGGGCTCTGTGCCAGGGTCTCTGAGCCCCCTGGCAGGGGTCTGGGCTGCTCAGGACACCCAGAGGGATGTCCTGGGTCCTGACAAGAGGTGGCATAGCAGGCAARCAAAAGCCAAATCTGGGTATTTTGGCTAAATTATGACCAAAGTTTTATTTAGAGAACAGTTCCCCTCCTGCTGGCTTGAGAAGGGGGGGATGTGAGGCTGTAGGATCTGCTCTGGAGCTGCTCCCACATTTGGATCCCAGAGGAGCAGAGCCCAGCCCCAAGGTGTTACTGAGCATTTCTTTACATCCCTGGAGTTCCTCTTCAGAGATTTACAAACCTTACCCCATGCCCTCCAGTGGGCCCAGTCCTGGGGCTGTTTTGGTTCCCACCTTGTGGAAAGCAGCAGGGAGGGGGTTCCAGGGGAGCTGCTCCATCARCCCAGGGCATTTTGTGATTCCCCCACGTGTGAGCAGCCCCTGGCACGTTCCTGCTGTGCCTGCCCCGTGTCCATCCATGCCCAGCTCCATCCTGCACACAGATCTGGGGTGCACAGAGCTGTGCCAGGGCCAAAGGGCTGAGGGCAGCCCAGTGCTGGTGTCTGTAGCCGTGCCAGACAGGGAAGGGTGGTCCTGTGCCCCCTCCACAGACACCTCCTGGAGCATTTCTGCTGCAGCAGGGACATGCCAGCCCTTTGCCAGGTAGTCCTGGCCAGCRCACAGGGGGTTAATCCTCTGCCATTTGTGCTGCTAATGATTATATGCGCTGTAATATCAAAGCTGGAGCTATTTATTTGCCATTGAGCAGGTGCTGCTGCTCCCACAAAGCAAATTTGCTTTCTCCTCCTGATGAAACAAGGAAAATAAAGGTTGCTCACGTCCCATTTCAGATACGTTTTTTTTTCCCTGYGCACCAGCTGAAAGACAAACACAGAAAGGGAAGCAGAATGCATATTATGCAAGAAACCATATAATCTAGCAGCATCTTTGATTTGGCTGCTGCTGTCACAGACATGCATTTCACAGAGAGGCTTTTTTCTCCCCCCTTTCTTTTGTTCTTACTGGTTTATCATTTGTGGCTTTGTCATTTTGTTCCTTCTTCTTCTTCTCTGCTCAGCCTCTTCACAATGAATCTTCATTTTCCCTCTGACACACTTGTATCTAAATTTCCTTATTTCCTGCCTTTTTTTATTTATATCTGTTGCCTGGTGATTTGATCATGCTGTGGAATACAGGATTAGCAATCTCCGTGTCCTTGGGTACTGCTCAAGGACACCTGTTCGGCAAAGCACCATTTTCTTCCCCATTTTAACCCCTTCCAGCGTGGCTGTGGAGTAGGAATAAATAACAATACCTTAAATATCCCCAGCGCTGCGTTTGCAGGACGTTGTAATCTTCATTCTTCAACAGCTGCCGTGGCCCTTCCTAAGGAGCTTACACGGGAATCTGAAGAATGTGACTCGAGGAAAAAAAAAAGAGAAATGAATACATCCTCTTTGAACTTTGCAAATAGTTTAGCAGCTGTTCCTGTAGAGATAGCTCCGACTYTGCTGCAGAGTGAAATGCTAATTCAGCCATTAGCATCCAGTGGGGTACCTGGCAGAGGAATGCTCCAGGTCCCAGCTCCAGAATCCCGTGCCTCGGTGGGAGTTTTTCCATTAGCAGATCTCAAGCAGYGTTCCCCAGCAAGGTTTAAAAGGGCTGCCTGATTTGACAGAAATTAGAAGAAATTGAGCTCCAGATTGGAGCAAAGCTCTGCTAATTCCCCAGGAGGATTTTCCCCTGGCACGGACAGCCTGGTGCCAGGCTGTGCCACCCACAGGGCCACCACGGGCCACATCTGCCCAAGAGCAGGGGACAGAGCCCTGGTGAGTGCCTCCCTCGGGGGCATTTCCTGGGGGTGGTAAGGCTGGAGACTCTGCAGAGAAGTCACTGGAGGGATTCTCTCTCCTCTGCCAATTTCTGCTCTTCCCTCTCCGAGCAGCTCCCTGTTCCCTGCAGTATTTTGGTGAAGAGGAGGTTGGATTGGAGCCAAGCAATGGTGGAGGTCAATGCCAAGGTGGCAGCTGCAGGAGTCTCTGGAACCAGTTTCTCTTTGTCAGCAAATCCAGCCACAAAGTCAAAGCCCTGGGCAGGTGTTTCCATAGGCCCCAGGAACGGAGAGCAGAGGAACCAAGGAGCTCTCAAGCARTCTGCTGGGTGATCCCCAGGCTAACCCAGAGCTTCCCATCTGAAAAGAGCAGAGATTGGGCAAACCCAGCATTTTCAGCTGAGTTTTTGAGCCTGGGACACAAAGGTACGAGAGATGAGTTCTTGCTCGTGCTTCACCAGGACCAGTTCAGTAATGCTGAGTGATTCCATGGCCAAACACAAATGGGATTTTCTGACACAAATGTACAGCCTGGAGAACAGCACAGCTCCGGGGATCAAGTCACACTCCAGGGGTAAATTACCCAGCAGAAGAATTGCTCAGCAGAAAGCAACAGATCACCCATTTAATCAGATCCATCTGCTCATTGAACCTGATCCATCAGCTGCTGACAGGACACTGCAGGGTCTGTGGTGGGACAGAGGCATTGAGAACCAGCTATAAAGTTGTTTTATGGAAGAGCCACCAAAGGAGAGAGATCCCACAGGAACAGCCGTGCTACAAACTGCCCAATTCCAGCTTTGCCAGAGCTGTCAGCCCCAGAGCCACAGCAGGGTACACTTTCCTCCCGCAGCCCCAAAGCCCTGGCAGTGARGGCTGGAAGGGTCCAGGCAGTCACCCTGGGCTGGAAGGAGGTTTCAGCATCTTCCCAGCATCGAGGAAAGCCATGCATCAGAGAGGGATCAAAGCACCAACCCCAAACAAGGCTTCCAGAGAGGTCTGGTGGAGAGCAGGATAACGATGGGGAGGATGGGAAAGGTCAGATCTGCTTTTAACAGCTCCACGAGTGTCACTGTCCTTCTTGGAGAGCAAGATCAGAGGTTTGGAAGGTGAATGGTGTGTGCTTTTCATTGGAGGTTAGGGTCTGGATTTGTCACCCTCCTGTTCCCTTTGGAATATTCAGTGGATTGTCCTGGGAATACTCTTGTGCCCTCACATGGAGTGAGGGATGACTTCCACCCTATTGTATTTGTGGGGTGCCCCAACAATGGCAGGAAGGATGCACCTGACTCCATGTTCTCAGAAGGCTCATTTATTACTTTATGATACTATATTATATTAAAGAATACTAAACTATACTAAAGAATACAGAAAGGATACTTACTGAATGCTAAAAAGATAATAATGAAAACTGGTGACTCTCTCCAGAGTCCTGATACGGCTTGGCCCTGATTGGCCAAAGAGTGAAAACAACTCCCAGCAGAATGCAATGGAACAATCACCTGTGGGTAACAATCTCCAAACACATTCCACATGAGCACAACACAGGAGAAGCAAATGAGATAAGAATTGTTTTCCTTTTCTCTGAGGCTTCTCAGCTTCCCAGGAGAAAAACCCTGGGCAAAGGGATTTTTCCAGAGAATGTGAATGCCACTCCCACCCCATGAAGTTGAGGCAGTGGAGAGCAGGAATCCCTCAGGATGCTTTAACCAATGCCAATTCCTGCTTCATTGCAGGCTCTTCCATTCATTCTCCAAAGGAATTGCTTCCCAGCACTGTCTCCAGCAGGATAAAGCAGGAGCTCTCCTGTAACCATGCAAATAGTTCCCACAGCCAGGGTCTTCCCTGGAGGCACCCTGAGGATTGTTGACCTTAAGACTAAACAGACAATCCAGACCACAGGCTTTATTCTGGAAGTGTAGCTTGGGTTGGTTGGTTTTAATGGTGGGAGGGAACGAATAAGTCTTGCAGGGCATACAGAATGGGATGCAAGGAGGAAAGGAGGATATGGGGAGAAATAAGGATAACCTGTCCATGTTTCCTATTTGCCTTTCCAGTGGCTGTGGTAAGGATGTGTGGAGAGAAAGGAAAATGTGGCAGGGAGGATGTGCTTTGAGACATCTTGTGCATAAGCCATAAGTTATGGTGATCRGAAGACATATCTTGCAGGAAAGTGTATAATAGTTACAAGAAAAACCCTGCAGACTTACAAGCAGAATAAAAACCAAATTTACACGTTTGGGAGAAGAAAAAAACCAGTCGTGGAATCATAGAAAGAAGGGCAAGGAGAGACTTAAGAGGTCAGCTAGACCATACTGATGCCTGAAGTCAGGATCATCTCTACTTAAGCCATTCCTGATGGATGTATTCCTAATCTGTTCTTAAGCCCTCAGTGGTGGAGATTACACATCTCCCCAGGCAATGTCTTCCCATGCTTAATTATCCTTTCTGCTCCCAAGGCTTCTCAGTGCTTACCCAACATTTCCCTTGGTGCAATTTAAGCCTATTTTCCCTCTTTTCCTACATGCAGAGCACCACCCCGTGCCTCCTTTGCTACATCATGGTGGCTCCTCTTGGTCTTCCCCCCAGCTTTCCTGCTGGACACCTTTCCTGCACTTCCCATCTCTCCTCTCCTGATGTTTTACCTTTTTTATGAAGCAAAACACCCCAAGCTCCACTGCTGGGATTGCAGCAGAGACCCTTCCACCTGGGGCCAGCGCACCCCTCAATTTTTTGGGGGAGAGTTTGAGCCCTTCCCCTCGTTCCCCRGGCTTGGGCAGCAGGATTCCTGCTGGAGCAGGAGGGCTGGGATGCAGAGGTGRCAGAGAACAGCTCCGGCTGCCGCTCAGTGCCTGCGCGACACGGAGCYGCTCGTGGGCGTCAGCGGGGTTTGCAATAATTGTCTTCTCTAATTAACTTGTTATCAAACAAGAACATTTCATTATGGTACAATTACTGGCTGCTTTGCTGAGACACAGAGGTGTCAGGATTACGATCCCGACATATGCTTCTTACAGCTCTGATTTTTTTTTGTTTTCATAATCACTAACCATTTTTATTTCCTAYCCCCCCCTCCTCCTCCCTCCAACCCACCCACTCACTTAATGACTAATGAATCCTCCTGCTAATGAATAAGGAAAATAAATCAGTGGGCATGGCAGGTTAGGAAGAAAAACATGCAAAATGTTTTGAGGATCCTTAAATCTGATAAATTACTTCAAAATTAAAATCCCTGGGAGAAAATGGGATTTAATTAGAAAGTAACGTGGTTTTGTCAATGTTTAAATTAAAATTTTAAAGGTTATAAATGCTGCACTAGAGCTGCCTTTACACAGAGGATTTGTGAGGAGCTTTGTTCAGATCCCACGTCAGCATGGTGATTCCCTGGGGACAGGCAGCTCAGTGTCCTTAGTGGAGCCCTGTGTGGGTGCAGGACTGCAAAATTCCCAACAGGAGACCCTTAGGGATGGTTCCTTACAATGAGGGTGGTGGCACAGGTCACCCAGAGAAGCTGTGGCTGCCCCTGGATCCCTGGAAGTGTCCAAGTGYTCCAAGTGGACAGGGCTTGGAGCACCCTGGGATGGTGGAATAACCAATTCCATGGAATGGTGGAATAGACCATGGTTAGACACCATGGAAGGTGTCCCTGCCATGGCATGGGTGGATCAAAATGGTGCCTTCAACCCAAACCATCCTGGRATTCTATGATTAAAACCCAGATAATCCATCAGGAATCTTCCAGAACTTGCAGCTCACCAGAGAAACATCAGGGAGCACAATCCCTGAGCTCACCCTGCTGGTGGCCAGGCTTGGGCCAGGGCTGGCCAGGGAGCACAGAGGCTCCTGCCTGGAGCAGAATGAGCCACAGGCTGCCCCTGCCCAGTCCTGCACCAGACCCCACCCAGGAGCACATCCCAACACGAGATCTCTAARAGAGACAGGAACAGATGAAGAGTGGCATAAAAAAAAAGAGTTTAGCAGGAAAAATATAGGCCCAGACTTTATTGGTTATTTATTTATTTGCATTTAGTTTTAGGAAGTCTCATTTACCTGTCCTCTCACTGTCCAGAAATTGTAGGTTTTGTTCTAGGCAAGTCTTGCTCTAATTAATCTCTGCATAGCTCTGAATACTTTGTTTTCCCACCATACTGGGGGAAAAAAAAAGGTAAAACCACTCTTGTATTTTGCTGTTATAGAGGAAAAATAATTTAAAATGTTCTCCATAGGGCAGCATCCAGCTGTGGCCTCTCTTAAACACTGAGATACAGGAATTCCTATTTCATTGCTGTGAGAGCATCAGGTACCACATTTAAGAGCATCCACCAGCTCTGCTGCTGATTACAATAAATTCTGGGGTGCTGTGATGGGCACAAACCTCCCCCAGTGGAAGGTGTCCCTGCCCATGGCAGGGGGATGGAACTGGAGGAGCTTTAAGGTCCCTTCCAACCCAAACCACTCTTTGATTCTATAATAAAAGATCTGGAGATTGTAGAGAAAGGTAATAGCTTTTATTAAGGGAACTGATACTGTTTGAAGAAATAGTTACTTTTCACAGGCAAACTCTTCTTCAGGCTGACATTTTGAAAAGTAATTTTGTTCTGAATGGAGGAAATGTAATATTTCCTGAATGCCATAAAGCCAAAGACAAACGTAGAGAAATGCTCCATTTCAGAAAATTGCCATCTGAGACCTCCAGTGTGTCGAGTCAAAACGTTTCATTACAGGACTCACTGTGATTTAGCAATGAAAATAAGGCTTTCAATCCATTTTTAATAGAATTTATCTCTACTGATTTTAAACTCACATTCAGTTCAACTGCTGGAATGTTACTCTCCCTTCAGAGGTCAGTGTTGGGAGGGAGTCTGCCATGGCCATGGAAATTTGCAGGGGAAATAAGCTAAATCATAGAATTGTGGGATTGTTTTGATTGGAAAATACCTTCAGGATSATCCTGTCCAACTGTCAGCCCAGCACTGCCACAGCCACCTGTTGTATTTGGGTTCCCCCAGATGAAGGCAGGAATGATGCATCTGACTCCATGTTCTCAGAAGGCTAATTTATTATTTTATTATACTATATTAGATTAAAGGATACTATACTATACTAAAGATTACAGAAAGGATGCTAAAAAGATAATAATGAAAACTGGTGACTCTCTCCAGAGTCCTGACACAGCTTGGCCCTGATTGGCCAAAGAAAGGAAACAACTCCCAGCAGAATGCAATGGAACAATCACCTGTGGGTAAACAATCCCCAAACACATTCCACATGTGAGCACAACCCAGGAGAAGCAAATGAGATAAGAATTGTTTTCCTTTTCTCTGAGGCGTCTCAGCTTCCCAGGAGAAAAACCCTGGGTGAAGGGATTTTTCCAGGGAATGTGAATGCCACAGCCACCACGTCCCCAAGTGCCACATCCATAGGTCTTTTATACACCTCCAGCAATGGTGGCTCCACCATCTCCCTGTGCAACCTGCACCAGGGCTGGGCAACCCTTTCCATGGAGAAATTCTTCCCAATATCCAACCTAAATCATCCTGAGCAGAGAATGTGCCCACCAGGCTTCAGCATTTCAGCTGCTGAAAGCTGTTGTTGGTTTTAAAGCTGAATTAAATAGATGCAAATCTGTTCTAATTGAAATCCACTTTCAGTGGCATCACTTGAGGAAGGCTTTGGGTTTCCAGTGGAGAAGAGGGTTGGTGGGTATTTTTCCTGGCAGTTCCTGCCTTTATCCTGAAATTTTYATTCAGTTTTAAAATACTCCTTTGCTCAGTTTAATCTGTGTAATCCCATGGGGACTCACTGCTGGGGGCAGAGTGGATCACACCATTATTGAAGGTCTTCACTTGCATGTGGAGGACCAGGATCCAGGCAGGAAGGGAACCAGCACTGATATGATCAYGAGGCATCTCTCATTATGGGAAAAAATAAACCATAATTCACTCTTCCAAATCTTTTATTTTTTTCTTAGGGAAGCAAACTCTCCTGGTACTTGGTGCTTCCCTGCAAGCTCCAGCTCACCAAGTCACAACACGAGGCAAAACCTGAGTTTTTGTAAGATCAGAAAGCAGTTCCCAGCTGTCCAGACTGCAGGGAAGAGCTGGGGTTTTGAGTTCCAAAGGATTAATATTGGGAAAGCCAAGAAAACAAATTGATAATTTAGGAATTCTGACTGTCTCACATGTTTTTAAGCTGGTCATCACCACAGAATCATAGAATGGATTGAGTTGGAAGGGACTTGAAAGATAGTCCTGTAATTTGAGGATTTGGGCTTCTGTCTTGCTCTCCCAAGAGCCTGGAKCACTCTTTACTCTGATTCCTGTTGGGAAAGGATTTCACTGCGTTCACCTTATAAAATCAGACTGTGTCTTTTACCTGTCTAAACACACAGACCACTCTGACCAGAGATCCCAGCACAGGATGAGATCAAAACTCCCAGCATGGTCCAATCCAGGGGCTTCATTTTCTTGGTTTGCCATAAATTCCCCTGCAGCAGAATTGGGTTTTTCATGCACACAGCCCCACTGAAGGGGGTTCCCACTGAGCAGGTGGGGTGCAGCCAAGCCCAGCAGCCCCCTGTTCCCTCTACTAATGATTKTCCATCCCTTGGTCCTTCCAGGCATACAAGAGGAAAACAGAAGCTGCCAAGAAGGAGTACCTGAAAGCCCTGGCTGCATACAGGGCCAGCCTCGTCTCCAAGGTACAGCCACGCTCACAGACAGGGTACAACTCACAGCAGCCTCCAGGGAGGAGCACATTTATCAGAAATGCTGTGTAATTGTGATATCAGAGCTGATCAAAGCATTAGCACCTTCCCAAGGGGCTGAAAGAGGGGCTCTGGGGCACAGTTAGGGCAGGAGCTGGGCTGTCATCTGCCTTTAGAGCCCTGCAGTGAGGCCCCATGTAGGGCGCCAGTCTCTAGGAGCGACGGGGGTGGGACGGTCAGGACAGACGGACACGAGAGATCTCTGCAGCCAGGGCTGGAACTTGGGGTTTATTGCAAAGGGCCTGGGGCAGGGCCCTGCTGGGAGCTGCCAAACACAGCTCAGAGCAGAACTGAGAGAAGAGAGGGGGAGAGAGGATGAGAGAGAAAGAGAGTAAAAGGGTAAGGGAGTAAGGGAGTAAAAGGGTAAGAGAGTGAAGTTCCCATTACAATGTTTGTGAGCCCCCCAAAGCAGCGAGTTGCAGTTTGCCTCTGCACTGGTTTGATGCCTTGTGAAGGCTGACCTGGAACAGAGGCTGGACAGACCTAAAGAATAAAGCAGGGATTTATTAGAAGGATCTCCTCCATGGATCCACCTTGGGCAGCACAAGAGCCCAGCCAGGGCTGCACCCAAGATGAACCAAAATGGCCCCAAAATGCACGASCAGGCACGGGGTCTGTCCCTGGGATCAGTTCTGCTCCATTTGCATCTTGCAGTTCATTGTCCCATYCCAGCTTTAGCCCCTGCAGTCCCACCCTGCTTGTTTTTCTCTCTCCAGCCCACGGTGTTTGTGCTCTTGGGGCTGAGATTTGGATCATTTGTCCTTGGTGCCCAGCTGGAGCAGGAATTGTTTTGTCTCCCTGCTCTGTGCACAGAGCTCACCATCCCTGAATATGAAGCCCAGACCCTCACACTAAAGCAGCGCGGAACCTGAAAAATAGAAAAGCCAAACCTGAGGCACCAGGTTCACTCCCCCTGATGCTCCAGGCTCTGCCAAAGGCACAGCTGAGTTACTGGGGTTAATTTTCCAGCTATGGATGCTGCACCCAGGCTGTGGGCACCCAGCTGCTGCAGGGCTGGCAGTTCACGGGGCAGGTGGGAGAGGAGCAGGATCCATGGGGATCCATGTTGAGTGGAGGGTGTACCCAGTGAATAGAGGGAATCAGTGGGTAAAGCCTGCTAGGATTGCAAATACTGCTCCTATAGACAGTACATAGTGGAGGTGGCTACCACGTAGTAGGTGTCGTGTAGTGTGACSGTGTTCACAGGGGTCCCMGGATGAGGAAAGAGACGAGGATCTGACTCCRTGTTTCAGAAGGCTGATTTATTATTTTATTATATATATTACATTAAAACTATACTAAAAGAAYAGAAGAAAGGATTTCATCTGAAACCTAGCTAAGAATAGAACAGCAAAGAATGGTAACAAAGGCTTGTGGCTTGGACAGAGAGTCTGAGCCAGCTGGGCTGTGATTGGCCATTAATTAGAAACAKCCAACATGGGCCAATCAAAGAYCCACCTGTTGCATTCCACAGCAGCAGATAAYYATTGTTTACATTTTGTTCYTGAGGCCTCTCAGCTTCTCAGGAGGAAAAATCCTAAGGAAAGGATTTTYCATAAAAGATGTCTGCRACAGTGTAGGGCAATGTTYAGTGAGGAGTTTGCTAAGACAATCCCTGGGGGGGATAGCCCATGGGGGGGCTGTCTGCGCTGATGGATGTCTCAGGATGCATATCACTGTTTCCTCTTTCCCTTCCTCACCACCTCCCCCTCTGTTTCCCCACAGAGCTCTGCCGACCAGGGGGAGACGAAAAGCACCCAGAGCAACCCCCCATCCAAGATGATCCCTCCCAAGCAGCCCATGTACCCCATGCCTCCTCAGGCATCCTCTCCCTACCCCGGCCTGGGCTCCTTCCTGTCCCCATCCGAGCTGCAGAGCTACCGTGGGCACCCCCACGCGGGGCTGCCCCGCACGCTGCCCTCCAAGCCCCTGCTGCCCAGCATCAGTGCCTCCCCACCGCCCTCCTTCCAGATCAGCCCCCCGCTCCACCAGCAGCTGTCCTTGCACCACCCGCAGAGCTCGCTCCTGCCCCAGCCCCTCAGCATGCAGCAGGTCCCCCAGCAGCCCCTCCTGTCCCCCCCCATGGCACTACAGGTACAGCCCCCCATCAACGCCTCGCCGCCCGGCCAGCAGGTCAGTGCTGGGGCTGCCCGGGGACGGGGGGATGGAGCACCAGGAGGGGATGAGGGAGATGGGGAAGGGGCTCCGCATGGAGAAAAGGAGGCTCAAGGGGGAACTTGTGTGTGAAAAATGCCAATCGCTTGGTTTTTAAAATTTTTAAAGCTTCATGATAATAAAATGGTTATAAAAATAATGGTTATAAAAATAACTCTAATATAATTAGAGTAATAATAATTTGGACAATTAGGATTGGGACAATAGGAGACAATAAAAACAGAGAGTTATGGATGGTCTGGGTACCTTTTTCTGGGCAAAATAAGCCCSAAAAGGGACCCACGTTAACAGAGGATTAACCCTTAAAAGCAACAGCCTGTTGCATATTCATACATCTCATAGATGATGCATAAATTCCATTCAAACAGAGGATTCTGTCTGGTCATTGTCAACTTCTTCCTCTTAATCCTAACTCGSTCTGAGTGAGGCAGGAAGAAGTTCATTTCTTCTGATAATGGGGCAATAAATTCTCTTTCTCTGAAAGATTTAGGTGTCCTGTGGCTGCTATCTCAGTGCGAGTCCTTTCTTTATAAAAAGTATCTTACATAGCAGAGTTTCTATTTTAACATTTTTTATAACCTAAAACTATATTTAACACACTACTTAAGACAATTAACACAGCATAACTGTCTAACTTAACACATATAATATTCATTTTAATATTTGCCAAAAGCCAATCATAAAATCGACAATTTTCACACTGTGGCTCTGCACAACTCCCTGACAGAAGGGAACAGCCCCAGGTTGGGCTGTGCTCACAGGGAACAGGGACAGCACAAGAAGAGATGGCCTCGAGTTGTGCCAGAGAATGCTTAGATTGAAAATTAAACAAAATGTCTTTGTTGAAAGGGTTATCAGGCCGTGGAACAGCTGCCCAGGGAAGTGGTGGAGTCACCATTCCTGGAAGCATTCAAAAAATGTGTAAATGTGGCAGTTGGGGACAGGGTTTAGTGGTGGGGTGGCAGTGCTGGGTTAATGTCTGCACTAAATGATTTTGGAGGTCTTCTGCCGCCTGAATGATCCTGACTTCTCCAGCACAGGGACTGGGCTTCAGCTCTGCACTGCCAAAGTGGCTTCTGTAATTTGGTGAGGGCATTATTGGGGATCCTCACAATCACTCACTGGGATAGGAGCTGTTGCTGAATGCAGCATTTTGTGAAACTTCATTCCACATAGTTTGTGAACAAAATATAAAAATACCCCCCATTGCCCTAATTTGGCTGTTTTGGAAAAAGTCATGTTCTTTGCCACGTAACTATCACAAATCTGGTTTATATACATTGCCTAATGGATATAAATTCAATTTAATTACCCCAAATCATGACAAAAAAATGGGGAAAACTGATCAGCTTTCAGCTGGAGCAGCCCCTCAGTGTCTTTGCAGAGTTGCCAGTGGTGGCAGCAAAGACACTGAGGGGCTGCTCTAGCTGAAAGCTGAGCAGTTTTGCCCATTTTTTTGGGGCAGGTTTAATTAAATTTATAACCTAGGCAGGGAAAAGGGATGTCAAATGTGCTGCTGCATTGACACCATGTCTGGGCTTGGACCCCCCTCTGTCCCTGGGGCTCCTCCTGTGCTCTGAACTGACAGGTTTGGGGACAATGCCTGTAAATGTGATTATGCACTCTTATTAAATCTACACTTCTCCTGCTTTGTATGCCCCTGTAACCCTCCTTTTCCTCTCCACCCTGCAGGACTTCTCCCATATTTCATCTGAGTTTCAGAACAGTGTTGGACCCCGTTCTCCTGGTGCATCAAACCCCCCAGGAAGCACTGAGTGGGACAGCGACTACCCCAGCAGGGAGTGTGGGGTCAACCACTGCAGGCCAGTAGACAAAACAGCTCCTTGCTCGTGCACATCTGGGCTGGGACAGTGACAGTGCCCCACAGCTCACTGCCTGCCCTGAAACGTGTGGCCACTTGTGCTTGGGGGAGCTCAAGGCTCCCTCAGCTCTGTAGGCTCACTGAAGTGATGCTGTGGAAGCAGGTAGCTTAAAAATCATGGATAAATTCTTCACTGGATATGAAAAGTTGTCTTTTTTTTTTCTCCTCTTTTTTATTTATTTCCATTCCATGGGAGGGTTAGACACATTTCTTTCTGGAGCAGTCCCCCAAGCAGAGTCCTGGAGGTCTGAAAGCAGCCACGTCCATAAGGGCAGGCTTCAATGTGGCCTTCCAGTGCTTGAAGAGTCTTAGTAAAAATTGGAGAGCAGCTAATTGCAAAGGAAGGTAGCTACAGGACAGGTGGGAATGGTTTTAAACTGAAACAGAAGAAATTTAGATCATATGTGAGGAGGAAATTCTTCCCTGTGAGGGTGGGCAGGCCCTGGCACAGGGTGCCCAGAGCAGCTGGGGCTGCCCCTGGATCCCTGGAAGCGTCCAAGGACAGGGACAGGCCTTGGAGCACCCTGGGACAGTGGAAAGTGTCCTTGTCCATGGCAGGGGATGGATTGAGATGGGCTTTAAGTCCCCTTCCAACCCAGACTATTCTGTGGTTCTATGATGAGCAATGTTCTTCTGTTCCTAAAGCAATTGCTCTAATCACTGAGGCCACAACCTCCCAGAATTGTCTCTACCAGCAGGACCCTTACCATTCCTGGGGCTGGTGTACAAATCCTCCATCCTCCCTAAAGCCACACAATGCTCCATCCCCCTGCAGCAGGCAGGAAAGCCCCACTGACATCTGCACACATCTTCCCTTTATGCCCTGCAAGCTCTGACATGAATGTGCCAGCGTGAAGGTCCCTTTAATGCTGCTTGAAATCCCCAGGAAATTAAAATATCAGGGTAGTCTTAAAGCTGGGCACCAGGGAGTGTGTGGAAGCCATTTCCAACCTCTGCCTGGCCCCCTGCTCTTGGCTCTGTTGTGCYCTCCAGAACACTCCTGGGGTTCTCTGTGGGAGCAGGCTGGGAAGGAAGCTGGATATGGTTGGAGTATTGATTTCCTTCAAGTGCTGGAACACAGTGCTTTCACCAGAAACAATAAAATAATAACCAGCTCCCAGGCTTTTCAGAGCACAGCTCTGTCTGTGCCAGCAGAGCACTCACCACTGCTGGGCTGGGCACAGRGTGTACAGACATTTATTTCTTCCAGGGCAATAAATAACTGCCTGATCCATTAGAAYATCCCTGCTGTCTGCCTGCCCCAGGGGCTCAGGGACATGGATAGCTCTGACCTTTGCATGCTCCTTCCTGAAGTCTCTGCAGACAGCCTGGAAGAGGGAACATGACCAGGACCTGATTGTAAAAGTCGCTTCACATGTCATGGGCAAARTGCTGAAGGTGTTGGGGGGCTGTGGCACATGGATCCCAATTTCCAGAGGTGCTGGGCAGATCCCAGGAATGAACTCCCCTAGAAATAAGCATCACTTCTCAAGGGATCAGCTGGGAAAACATTTGATTCCCTCTGCAAATCCCACTGCCTGGGTCCCATGCAGAAAGCCCAGGGTACCCCAGAAACAAGTGAAATGTTCCCACAGCCATGGGGAATGAGTTCTGTGTTGCTAAAACAAGCTCTGTGACATCTGGCTGCAGTGCCACACTGTAAGCAGAGGGCCCATGCAATTCATGATCAAAGCTCATGCATTTCATGCCTTTGTCACAGCAGAAATATCAAATTTCATGGGTTTATCACAGCTTCCTGGAAAAAAAAAAAAACTCATTCTAAAACCAGACAGATTATGCAGAGACTTCCAGATAATTATTAGAGTAGATAACAGCAAGGAACCCGGATGGATAGAGATCAGTCCTGCAGAAAGTGCTTAGTGCACTGAAAATGTCATAGTGTCTGCTGAGGAAGGAGCCATCTCCTGTGACTAAAGGCAGCCAGTGCCCAAAGCTGGACACCATTATTTATTCAGTTCTCATTGATTGTAAAGCCTGGTGTGCCAGCAGTGCCCTCACCTCCCTCTTCTGCTGCCCTGGGATTTGCAGCCTCAGTGCCCCCTCTGCATCACCTGGAGCAGCCCCAGGCACCTGCAGCCTCCTGTGCCTCAAGGCTGCTCCCAAGCCAAGAGAAGAGATGATCTGGATCTCCTCAGCCAGGGCAAGGAGGGATGGGACAAGGGGGAATGGCTTCCTGTTGTCATTACAGTGCAAAGGTTCCATATTGTKGTCTCCTTATTGCAAGAGTTTTGTACCTCCTTGATGTTCCTCATGGGCAGCTCCTCTAAGCACCARCTCTTCCTTCTTCTCAYAGTARCCAACCAACTCCAGTTCCCTTCTCAACCAGCCACCCCRCTCTTTTACAGCACTCTTCTTCTTATTGGCTACAGCTGTGGCCTCTTAAGGTCAGGCCTGCTCCTAATCTTTAATAATTAGCCCAGCTGCAACTCCTTAGGGGTAAGATTAGATTTCTATAAGATTTTTATACTACCTTTATTTTCTTATATTCTCTCCCCCTACAGCTTCCCAGGGCAGGGTTAGATGGGATGTTGGGAGGGAATTGTTCCCTGTGAGGGTGGGCAGGCCCTGGCACAGGTGCCCAGAGCATCTGGGGCTGCCCCTGGATCCCTGGCAGTGCCCAAGGCCAGGCTGGACAGGGCTGGGAGCACCTGGGACAGKGGAAGGTGTCCATGGGAACAAGATGAGCTTTAAGGCCCATTCCCACCCAATCCACTCTAGGATTCCATGATCTCCCTGACTCTTCTCCTTTCTCCAGTGCACTTTGCACTAATTTCCAAGTGACATTTGAAGTTGTCATTGGGCTCCTCCACAAAACCTTTCATTAGCTGGGTGGGTCCAGCCCTCAGCAGATCTTGGGCACAGCAGTGATAAAGGGATGTTGTCTCCATGGGTTTGGTCCATCAGTGCTGCCCTAGGTATATTTGGGCAGTCTCTGGASCATGTAATGGCCCATTTCAACCTCACATGTGCATTCAGCTTAATTGCAATTAAAGCAGCACTGTGAGGAACAAAAGCTGGCTGGAAAGAGAAGGGATTGTTCCTTGATGGGATGTGACTCAGCTGCAGAGCCCCAGATTCCTGGCAGAGAGGATCATCCCAGCCTCCCCAGCACACAGACAGCCCTGTTGGGTTATGAATTTTATTTCATGTCTAACCTTGATATTTCTTTAGCTCCCAACATCTGTTGGCRCTGGGTTAGCTGGGGTAAAACCTCCCAAGCCTCGTTTTCTTTTGTGTTTGTCATCCAGATAACTTCAGAAAAACTGACAAGGTTGTCTTTCTCTCTGTCCTTCTCTATCTAATCAGGGAACTGCTGTAGGGATTTTTGTTTCCCAGCCTATGCTTGCTAGTTAAAATGCCATCAAATGACACTTCTTCCCTCATGCCCTGCAAATTCTGGGATCCTGTGAGCAGACACTCCTTAATTCATAACTCAGCCATGCTGGAGAGAGAGTTTTAAATGTTCCTTACCTCCAGCTCTCCCTATTCTTAATGACTTTGTGCTTACTGACTTCCATCCAATTTCCCTGGCTCTTTCTGGGCTGAAGCCCAAGCTGTCCTAGATTGTGAGCAAAGATGGGGAGCATTTCTCAGCTCCTGCTTGGTGTTTGACTATCACTTCCCACAAGTGACTGCAGCACACAATTTCAGTGCTTTTTTGCCACCACATCACCAACTCCTTTCCTAGTCCCCTGTCTCCCTCACCTGACAGCCTGATTCTGGCACTTGCTCTTTCCCAGGCACTGAATTCCTCTGTTCCACAGGGATTTTCTCCAAGGGAGCTGCCTCACCTCCATCAGAGGTGCAGCTTGGTTTACAATCACCTGCAAAAGTTTCTTAATCCCTAATTCAATTTTATCTCCTCAAAGCACCTCCCTTGTTTTTTCTGCCTTGTTTTCTGATTGCAAATCCCTCCACAATCTCTTCTCTGATTACAAATCTCTCCAAAAAAACTTTCTCCAGGGGTTGTGTCTCTTCCATCCTAAAACATTCTATGATTTACCTTTGTCTCCTCCCATTTASGTATTTTTGGGATAACACTGAACTGGATTAATCTTTCTATGAATTTCCTCTTGTTTAAGGCA
This sequence comes from Cardinalis cardinalis, assembly GCA_014549065.1. Taxonomy (NCBI): domain Eukaryota; kingdom Metazoa; phylum Chordata; class Aves; order Passeriformes; family Cardinalidae; genus Cardinalis; species Cardinalis cardinalis. The sequence continues at coordinate 331,028 of JACDOX010000226.1, read as the reverse complement.
TGGATTATGTTCTTTTTGTCATCCTTTAGCAACTTTTCCCCCCTCTTCCCACTCTTATTTAGGCTAAAAGATGGGGCACCGTCCATTACACCTTGTCCAGGCATAAAAACCAATGTACAGCCACTAGATCCAGACATTTATAACCTCCCKAATTCCTTCCAACAATGAACTGATCCTCTCCAAAGAGGGGAATTTTCCAAATCAGCAGCTAAATGAGCAAACACTATAAAAAGGCAAAGATAACCCATCACAACTGCACTTAGTTTGGATTCAATTATTTATGGTAATACTTTGTAATGAACTGGGAAATGCTCTGCAGCGTGCTGTGTAAAATTAATGAAGTTTTAGGACTGGAATACCTCGCTGCTGYTCAGTGGCATTAAATCTTTTCTGAGTGCAGGAGGGAAGACTGTGCATTTTAAATRCAGATTATAAAATGTGGGGATTAGCAGAGGGTGGGCTCTTGACTCTATCAGAAGACAGCTCTATCAACACCAGCCCTGCTCTGCTCTCTGCCCCTTCCCTCTTATTCCACTCACAAACAAACCCACACCAGAACCTCCCAAGACTTTCAACTTTAACTTTTCACACTTTCTAAGGCCAAGATGTCTTTATGGAGCTGGTGTTTTTTCCAATGTGTACGTCCCATTGAAAGTCCTGAATCTCAGCAAAAACCCCACAGATCATCAGCCAGGGGAGAGRGACTGCAGCCACTTCTCTCTCTACTATGTCCCAAAAAAAAGAGTGTCTGGGCTCCCTCTTTGGGCTCTCCTTATGTAGTGTGAGAATGAGCACATTTGATCCAAAATTAACTCTCTGAACCTGCTTGGCTCAGCCTCAGGTGTGGTGAAGCAGGGGATGGTGGCCCTGGGGCTGATCCCAGGCACAGCATTCCAACATCCTGCTGGTGGGATCTGCAGGGACCCCCAGAGCTGGCCCTGCCCTGCAGCCCCACCAAGCCACAGGAAGAAACTGATGTTGTAGCCCTTAGAGCTGAAATTCAGGAAGAAATAAAATTGCATCCAACTCTCAGGGGGACTTTCTCACTCTCCACAACTACAGCCTGAAATTTAGGGTTGGAGTTAGGGTTACCCCCTTGGGTTAGGGTTAGCTCAGGGCTACGCCCTGGTAGGGGATGTAGCCAGGTGAGGGCTGGGCTCTTCTTCCAGGTAACAAGGGACAGGACAAGATGAAACAGCCTCAAGTTGCACCAGGGTATTGGGTACCCTGATTAGATTGGGTATTTGGAAAAAAATTCTTCAGGGAAAGAGTGCTCAAGCATTGGAAGAGCTGCCCAGGGCAGTGCTGGAGACACCATCCCTGGGGGAGAGCCATGTGGATGTGACACTTGGGGACATGGTTTGGCAGTGCTGGGAGAATGGCTGGGCTTGATCTTAGAGGGGTTTTCCAACCTGAATGATCCTGCTATGATCCCTCTGTGTGCAGCTCACCCTATGTTTTGTGCCTTTGATGCCTTTTCCAACCTGTACATGAAACAACACTCACATTTGAGATAATATTAGTACAGGAGGTGGTATGAAAGCTGGTCTTTGTTGGAGGCCTTCAGGGGCAGTTATGGAGAAATGTCCACAAAAGCCCAAAAAGCAGGCAGTTTTATAAGTTTGGTAAATTAGCATCATTGACAAGAAGCACCAATTAGGAGCTCAAGTGGTGATGCAATTCCCACCCATGGGTCAATCCCCTTCTAAGTCATGGTCTGGTACTTTGTTGATGGAAATGTCTCTGAAGAGCTGCTTTTCTACCTTGGTTGCCAGGGAGAACCAAGATAGGACAGGGGCTTTGGAATATGTTTTGTCTTTCTACCAAGGGAAAGAGCATGGAAAACTACAGGGAAAACTGACCACTAATACAACAGGTTACAAATATATGTGTAAAGAATACAGAGAACATATTGATGCCTTGGAGAGGCTACCTAAATAGAGATTAGGCAGAGTTAAAGAAATAAAGCAGGTATTTATTGAAGGCCTTCAAAGGATACACTTTGGGCAGTGCAAGAGCCTGGCTGAGGCTACACCCAAGATAGATAAAAGTCACGAGTTTTTCAGATATAAGTTTGGTCTATTTGCATATCAGGGGYTAATTGTCCAATTACAGCTTCAGGTAATGAAGTCACATTCYCCCTGTTTGCTCCCTCCAATTCACTTTTGTTTRTACTTTTTGGGCCTGAGGCTGCAATGWTGCCCTTGGTTCCCATCTGGAAAAGGATTGTTCTGTCTGACCAAAATGTGAAGAGAGCTTACAGACACTCTRTGTGGAGTTCAGAGTTATWCACTAATGCAGGATCTGGAAAGTATAAAAGCTAAAAAMTTCAGGCATCAATATGAAAGAATAAAAATGAAAACRGCATCACCCTGAAAGCCAGGGCATGGCACAAACCGTGTGCCAGCTGTGCCAGCCCCTTCCCTGCYGTCTCACTGCCTCTGCTCTCTCTTACAGCATGCTGCCAAGGGACAAGGCACTCTGGAAAAGGATTGTTCTGTCTGACCAAAATGTGAAGAGAGCTTACTGACACTCTACAAGGAGTGTCGCTAGAGTTATACACTAGTGCASTACAGGGTCTGGAAAGTATAAAAGCTAAAAAYTTMAGGYATCAATGGGAAAGAATAAAAGGTWAAAATGAAAACAGCATCACCCTAGAGGCCACGGGGTKACACARACCGTGTGCCAGCTGTGCCAGCTGTGCCTTCCCTGCTGTCTCACTGCCTCTGCTCTCTCTTGCAGCATGCTGCCAAGGGACAAGGCACTCTACAAGGAGTGTCACTAGAGTTATACACTAGTGCAGTACATGGTCTGGAAAATATAAAAGCTAAAAACTTAAGGCATCAATATGAAAGAATAAAAATGAAAAGAGCATYRCYCTGAAAGCCAGGGCATGGCACAAACCGTGTGCCAGCTGTGCCAGCTGTGCCTTCCCTGCTGTCTCACTGCCTCTGCTCTCTCCTACAGCATGCTGCCAAGGGACAAGGCACTCTACCTCACCTAAGGCTCAGCACCCTTTGGAGGAGGCTCACAAGAAGGACACTTGAGAGGGTCAATGCTCCAGCCCCCGGAGGCACAAGCGGGTCGGACGGGCGGCACGGCTCCACCGCACCTCGGCGCTGGCTTCGTTTCCAGGCTCTAAGAGCAGTTTTCTTTTTTTTTTTTTCCCTTTTCTTTTTGAACTCTAAAAAAAACAAAATAGGTCTACTTTCTGTGGAAGTTTCCCCCCTCCCACCCGCCCCCCCAAAAAAAAAATTACCCCACCTCGTAAATCGCAAAGAACAAAAAAATCAATAAAGAGAGAAAATTCAAATAAAAATAATAAAATAAGTGCAAAACCAACAAAAAAATAATGAAGTTAAACTAAGGACACCGTTTCTCTGCTTGCCATCAGCTTAGCTACGGACTATTTTCCTAGTGAACTGCTTTTAGACGCAGCATAAACCCAGGTCTGGTGTCCTGCAGCATTAGGCCAGCTCAGTAGGAGGATGCACTCTTTTGACTTGCTAACAGCACTAAACTTTGTGCAAGAAAATGTGAAGTTTGTGTGAATATTGTACATGCAAAGGCCTTGAACGGTCTGGCGAAAAAAAAAATTACAAAAATAAATAAAAACTATTGCTACGTAGGTGGGGGAGAGAGCAGAAGGCAAACTATGAGAGGACAAATGTGAAAGAGATCATGAAAATATAATTTGTTGGATAGTTGTAAGTAGTTTACTAAGTGTTTTAGAGCTGTGCTAAAGACATCTTTAAGATTTTTTTGTGAAAGAAATTAGTAGTTTACTTTATAGTAAAAGCATTTTATATTAATTGTAGCACATTTTTTAGTTATACATAGAAGGGAGATGTGTATAAAAAAACAACAAAAAAAGCCTGCCAAACTTGTTTCTATTATTTGTACAGCAAGAAATGGACAATTTATATCCATGTTGTATGGCATTATTATTTTTTTGCTGGCCATATGTCCATCTATTTAAAAAATTGCTGACAATGATTTTTGTCTATTTATGAAAAATTAGAGAGCATAATTACAGTTTCTCATAAGGTGCATTTTTGGGKTTTTTTTATTTTTTATTTTGTTTGAGGGCGCTGCTTTGGCAGCACCTGGCACATTCGGTTCACAATGCTTATCTTACCTTTCTTTATAATAAAACGTATGAAAAGTAGAGCTGAAGCAGTCTCTCCTTTTTCTGGGGGACATCCTGGATGTGGCCTCTGCCTTGTCCTCCTCAGCTTTCCAACCTTCTCTCCTCTCCCACCACATCCTCACCTGCCCTGCCCTCTTCTCACTCTGCAATATCAAAGTAATTAATTTCATGATAAATACACAATGGTTAAAATAAGGGGGGGAAATTGAATATTATGAAAACCTTTCTGGAGTTATCATGGCAAGGTGTGAYGGTGTTCACAGGGGTCTCAGGYTGAAGGAAGAGATGAGGATCTGACTCCATGTTTCAGAAGGCTGATTTATTATTTTATGATATGTATTACATTAAAACTMTACTAAAAGAATAGAAGAAAGGATTTCATCAGAAGGCTRGCTAAGAATAGAATAGAAAAGAATGATAACAAAGGTTTGTGGCTCAGCTCTCTGTCTGAGCCAGCTGACTGTGATTGGCCATTAATTAGAAACAACCAACATGGGCCAATCCCAGATGCACCTGTTGCATTCCACAGCAGCAGATAACCATTGGTTACATTTTGTTCCTGAGGCCTCTCAGCTTCTCAGGAGGAAAATCCTAAGGAAAGGATTTTCCATAAAAGATGTCTGTGACAGCAAGGAGACAGGATTTCCTCCAGGGAGAGCTTCTGAGATTTATTCTTTGTGTGTGTGGCAGGTCAGTGGCCCTGAGGCTCTGAAATCACAGAGGAGGTTTCCAGCCCTGGGAGAAGGTCTGGAAGGGGTCATCACAGGAGGTTTTGGTGCCACCAGGTGCCCTCTGAAGGTGGTTTGTCCCCTCTGAAGGAAGGTGCCACCCACGCTGTCCATCCACCTGATGTCCAAGCCCAGCTCTGTCACCTTTGGGTCACTGTGGCCGTGGGTTTGGAGCCCTTTGGAGGCCTCCCCTGAGAAGGTTTGTCAGGGAGACACTGCAAGGTGACCTTGCCAGTTTAGGGGCAGCTGTGCAAAGCACAGACACCCCATTTTGACAGCCTTCTGGCCACCTCCCCACCTTTCTGCAGGGTGCCTCTGCTTCTCTCCAAGGGCTGGTGGCTGCTCTGGGGCACCATGAGGGCACAGTGACCCATCTCCAGCCCTGGGATTGTGGAGCCATCTGGGGAATGGAGGCCAGTTGGCTATTAGAGAGCTTGGAGCATTAATGAGAAATTGTGGGGCTTTCCAAACCACTTTAATCCCTCCTAATCTCTAAATTTGCATGATGGCAGCTGTGCTTAAATGGTATTCCAGCTGTTGGCTAATTGTCATGGAGCTGGAATTGCTCCAGGGAAGTGACTGGGAGCTGAGCCTGCCACCCACTATCACAGACAGAGACAGAGTGGTTTGGGATGAAGGGACCTTAAAGCCCATCTCAACCCACCCCTGTGGTGGTGTTCACAGGGGTCCCAGRACCAGGGAAGAGATGAGAAACTTCACTCCCTGTTTCAGAAGGCTGATTTATTATTTTATGATATATATTGTATTAAAACTACACTAAAATAATAGAAGAAAGGATTTCATCAGTAGGCTAGCAAGGAATGGAATGGAATGGAATGGAATGGAATGGAATGGAATGGAATGGAATGGAATGATAATAAAATCTTGTGACTGACCAGAGAGTCCAAGGCAGCCAGGCTGTGATTGGCCATTAATTAGAAACAACCACATGAGACCAATCACAGATGCACCTGTTGCATTCCACAGCAGGAGATAATTATTGTTTTTCTTTTCCTCTGAGACCTCTCAGCTTATCAGGAGAAAAAATCCTAACAAAAGATTTTTCATAAAATATGTCTGTGATGATGTTTTCATAAAATATGTCCATGGGCAGGGACACCTTCCACTATCCCAAGTTGCTCCAGCCTGGCCTTGGGCACTGCCAGGGATCCAGGGGCAGCCCCAGCTGCTCTGGGCACCCTGTGCCAGGGCCTGCCCACCCTCGCAGGGAAAAAAATCCTTCCCAATATCCAACCTAAATTTCTTCTCTTTCAGTTTAAATCCATTCCCACCTGTCCTGTCACTCTCTGCCTTTCCAATTAGCTGTTCTCCACTTTTACCTCTCCTCAAGTGCTGGAAGGGCACATCCAGTTCAACAAAGGGGTTCAGCCCAGCCTGGAGGGTCAGGACCTGGAGCCCTGGGCCAGGCAGGGCTGGTGTRGCTGGGGGAGCTTCCCCCTGCTCTGAACCCTGGGTCTGTTATTAACAGCACTGGAAAATTCAGTAGCAGGGTCTCAAGAAGCCTCAGGGCAGGGTGAGCTCTCCCTAAACCCTGCCTGTGTGCCTAACCTCCCTTYAAAAACCTTTAAATTCCAGGCAGATAACCTAAATCTCTCTCCCTACAAAGCAAATCCCTTGCTTTTGAACGTGGGGAAGAATTTATTGCTTTCCTTGTCGCGGTAATTTTTTTCCATATTTGAAGAAGGATATTGGCTCCCCTTCACCTCCTCTCCAGCTGCCCCAAAGGCAGGGTGATGTTCTGGGGCAGGGTGAGCTGTGGAGCTCCCAGTTCAAGTCAAAGAGCCCTGGCTGGGTCCTCAAAAGGCTCTGGAGCAGCTTTGGGGCCAAGGTTTGCAGGGCAGGGAGCAGGAATTCCCAGACTTTGGGCTAATGATGGACAGGGATGTGAAGGGGCAGGGAGAGCCCTGGCTAATTGACTTTGGTKAATGAACACATAATTAGCAGTGCTGCAGGGTGTAAAAAGGGGTTTAACAGAGCTCAGCAGCAGCACCTCAGTGCTGTTAACCCTTCGAGCACTGCCCCGGGTGGGTGCCATGCCTGGCTCCCACAGAAATGGGGAATATCCACAACATCCCACTGCCCCAGCAGACASAGCCTCTCACACAGCCAGGGTGTGTGGGGAGAGTCTGCTCCCCACCTGTGGATCCTCCTGCGGCACCACCCTGAGCTGTGGGGCCACCAAGGCCCCAGCAGGGCTGGGAGGGCACTTTGCTGCATCTGTGTTACCATTGCTGAGGTGATGGAATGGAAGGGAAAAGAGCCCTGACGAGCAATGCTGAGAGAAGGATCAAAGGAAAGGACAAATGCCAGGTAGGTCCCTGACAGCTGCAGCACGTGCTGGGAGCAGGGGCCTTGTGCCAGCCTTGGGGAGGTCCTGGTCCCCACCCAGAGCAGACCTGAACCTTGGCARGTGTCCCTGTTCAAAGGTGCTGGAGTCTGGATGCAGAGTGAGTCCATGGTGAAGGAGTGTCACAGAGACATTTTATGAAAAATCCTTTCCTTAGGAGTTTTTCTCCTGAGAAGCTGAGAGGCCTCAGGAACAAAATGTAACCAATGGTTATCTGCTGCTGTGGAATGCAACAGGTGCATCTGGGATTGGCCCGTGTTGGTTGTTTCTAATTCATGGCCAATCACAGCCCAGCTGGCTCAGACTCTCTGGTCAGTCACAAGATTTTATTATCATTCCTTTCCTGCCTTTCCTTGCTAGCCTTCTGATGAAATCCTTTCTTCTATTCTTTTAGTAGAGTTTTAATATAATATATATCATAAAATAATAAATCAGCCTTCTGAAACATGGAGTCAGATCCTCGTCTCTTCCCTCATCCTGGGACCCCTGTGGACACCACCACAGAGGACATGAGCTGCAGCCCTGGGAGGTGGCTCTGGGCACCAGGACCCTCAGGCTGGGCAGTGCCAGGCACAGGTTGGGTGTCAGACCCAGCAGGGGCTGCACAGCACCTCCAGCTCCTCCTCCTCCTGTGCCTCACCAAGGTGGGGCCATCAGAACATCCCCACTGCCACCAGAACATCCCCACTGCCACCGTGGCATGGCCCAGCCCAGAGACAAGCATGGGATCATAGATCACTGGATGGTTTGGGCTGGGAGGGACTTTACAGCTCATCATTTAAAGCTCACCTTCYACTGTCCCAGGTGCTCCCAGCCCTGTCCRGCCTGGCCTTGGGCACTGCCAGGGATCCAGGGGCAGCCCCAGCTGCTCTGGGCACCCTGTGCCAGGGCCTCAGCACCCTCACAGGGAACAATTCCTTCCTAACATATGATCTAAATCTCCCCTCTTTCAGTTTGATCCCATGCCTCTTGTCCTGTCACTGCAGTTCCTGAGGAAAAGTCACTCTCCCCTTCCCTGTAGCTCCCTCACACCCTGGGAAGGTGCTGGGAGGTTTCTCCACAACCTTCTCTCCTCCAGGCTGAGCAGCCCCATCTCTCTCAGCCTGTCTCCACAGGGAAGCCTCAGCAACTCCATGGCCTCCTCTGGACTTCTCCAACAGTTCCACATCCTCCTTATCCAGGCACCAGAGCTGCACCCAGTGCTCCAGGAACAAGGGCTGGGATGGGAACCTCCTCAGCAGGACCAGCTGTGCTTCTCCTGCCCTCTGCCCACTGCTGTCCCCAGGGCCTGGAAGGGCTCTGCCCACCAAGCAAACACGACAGGAGGCACCTTTGCCATCCTTCTGCAGACTGGAGAGCCCAAAAAGGAGCCTGTGTCTCACAGGGGTGAAGCACAGGCCGTTTGCTTTCCCTCCATGTGCTCCACCCTGCASCAGGAGGTTTGTGAGTCTGAGCCCCAAAACCTCAGCATCCCCTTGGCAGCTCATCACAGCGTGCAGGCAAAACACGAGGAGTGCAAAATTCCCAGTTTGAATGATGATTTTTGAAGATGAAGAGAGGAATAACAAYTGCTCTGGATGAAATACTGTGCTGGCCAGGAGGGTAATTGAGAGTCAGAGTTGAGATCAGATGTTTTATCACTGTCTCCTCAACTCTTCTTGACTTTCAACTGCAATTTGATAAATCAGCACAATACCTGGCACGGTAATTGCTGGACATTTTATTCCTAGTAGGGTTACTTTATTCCAGCTGCAAGCACATTAGAGAACTTTCTGTTGCTCTGCCATTATTATTGTGGGGACAGAGGTCACATAAAGCAGGGCTTGGGAGGTGCTGTTTGTGCAGATGAGACTGGTGAGCTCATTTCAGGTGTTTGTGCAGCTSAGTGCCTTCAGCAGAGCTCAGCCTCTCCCTCTGCACCTCCAGGGCTCCTGCCCACACCCTGCCTTGCTCCTCTCCCTCTGTTCATGCTCCCATCGTGGCTCTGAGGCAGCGCACCCTGGGAACACACAGGAACAGCAGCAAGGACGGGGAGATGCTGCAGTGCTCTCCCTCCTCCTCTAAGGCCAGCCAGGTGGGGACCTGCAGCTGCCTGAAGTCACAGCCAGCACGCAGTCACAGAGGCAAAATGCAATTCCTCAGCCTGTGAKCCCATTAAAATTTTATGATGAATGAAGCTTCTTGCACTCTGAGTCTGTGGRAGAGAGAAACACTTCCACTGCTCTTCAATGGGTAATTAATGCACATTTCATTGCTTCCCAGATGAATTTTTGGTCACGGCAGGTGGGTATGGCTATAAAATGACACTTACTTTAGATGGGATACAGACCAAAGGTCAGTGCCTTGTGCAAAGCCAGGAGAGCCATGCGTGCCCTGGGCCGTCCATCTCCCTCAGAGCTGCTGCTTGAGGAGGGAAGGCAGATGGAAAATGTGGATCCATCTGTCCCAGAGGGTCTGCTGGAGTCTGGTGTGACTTCACACCAGAACTGCCCCACCTCTGACAGGTGGGGATAGAACACACAGCCCCAGCSACATCTTGCATTTCCAGCCCAAGACGACCCCTGATTTCATCCTTCCATCCCTGRTTTMATCCTTCCATCCCTGRTTTAATCCTGTATTTCAGCCCCATGGGGAGCAGCAGGACCATTGGATGGAGAGAGCCACCTGGGTCCCCTCAACTGCAGCCAACCTCATCCAACATCCCTTTGGGCTCCATGCAGCAGGAACACCCAGAGTCAGCCTCCCTCTCTCCATCCCCCTGGGCACATGGAGCGTGTCATTGTCTCTGGTCTCTCTCTCCTGAGTAGGAGCTTGTGACTCCCACAAGCCAGAGGAGGCCTGGAAGAAGTCCCAGGGATTTGGGATTTCTCCAGGAGACAGACTGGCTTGGGGGAAGTTAGCAGAGAAACAGGATAAAGGCATTTCAGACCATATTGCACCCTTTTTTTCTCTTTCTGGAGTGCACAGACTGTCAGAACACAAGATACCATCTCCAGAAGCACTACACTGCAAGGAGATTYATTGGCTTGGAGCACAGTTTATACTATTTTTTTTTTCTCAAGCAATTTACACCAAATATTTCAGTAGTTATGCAGGGGAGTTTTTATAATTAGAGCTTTATTTGAGTGCTTTAATTGTGGCTGGTCTTTTGAGTAGTCCTGCCCTTTAGGAAGCTCATCCTGTCTCCCACTCACCTCAGTGAATGTGGGGTACAGAGRGAAAAAGGCCACAGGCACTCCCCCAGTTTCCCTACCAACACTCTGGAAATGGCCCATGGGGAGGCTCTTCCAGCTTCTAAAATTATCCAAGGAAAAAGGTKGGGCAGGATGGATTTGAAGGCCTTTCCCACCCTCAGATCTCATCTCCTGGGAGTTCCTCCTTTCACCTCTCTCATGGATTTGTCCCCCTTGCTGATGGCACCCAGGTGGGCAAGTCCCAGCTTCCTCCTGGAGCTGCAGCAGTGCCCACAGGAACTGTCCCCTTCCGTGGAAATCAGAGGGAAATAAAAGCCAGCCACAAAAAAAAACCCTAAATTTTTGAGGGTATTTCTGCCAAAGCACCATGGACACTCAGGGCCTCTCTCAGTACTCAGTAATTCCATTGGGAACATTCACAAAATCTACACCAGGTTTGGGCTTCAAATATAAAGASGAAAAAAGCAGCTAAATATCTTATTTTGAATAATTGAAAAGCAATCTAAAGTCATGTTGCAAAACAAATGCACGGTTCCCATTTTACAGATTAGAAAAATTTGATTTCTTGACATGCCCCACCCCCAGTAATTCAAACTCTCMATCAAAAGTTTCATGAGTTTATGTTGTTTTTTATTTCCTTTGACCTCTTCAAAACACTGAATTCATTAAAGCAAGAAATGCCCAAGAATTGATTTCTTTTCTTTCCTCTGCACTGAAATGTCTCAACACTTCACTTTTTCCCTTTCAAGTTGCCATTTTTACACAGTTTCAGGCATTATTTAGAGCTGTAGAGTTGAAAAAACTCAAAAACCTGAGAGAGTACATCTCCTCTTCCCTATAAACATTTGCCATCCATCCCTTTGTATTCTCATTTTTGGCACAGAGGAAGAGAAAGAGAGAAACGAGCGAGAGCGAGGGCAGGAACTGGAGACATGAATAATTTCTTCTTTCTCAAAACCCAAAATGAAAGGAATACAGAATGAGACATAAACTTTAAATTTCTTTCTTTCATCTATGAATTTCCCATGAAAAGATAATAGCACAGCTCCACTGCATCCTTTCCTTCAGCTCCTCTGATGCACAGATCCCTGGCAGGAAGGCAGGGGAATATTTGGGTTCCCAGGGGAGTGACCAAAACCSTTTGGGGGGTCTCTGGATTTGCAGAGACAGCAGCACCCTGGAGACCTGGGCTTTGCAGGATGTTCCAGGTAGAGCCATTCAAATAATCAGAGCAGCTCTGTGAGGGTGGGGTGAGCAMAAAATGGGGCATTTCTGCCATGCCTGGATGTTCTCCTTGGGGACACGGGGCCGCGCTGGAGYGAGCTGTGGAGTGGTTCCTTTTGGAGGTGGAAATAGCCACATTCTGCTGGATGTCAGAGCAGAAAGATGAGTTCCTGAAGGGATTAGCACAGAGAATGGTTTGKGTTGGGAGGGACCTTAAAGCTCAGCCCATCCCACCYCTGCCATGGCAGGGACACCTCCCACTGTCCCAGGCAGCTCCCAGCCCTGTCCAGCCTGGCCTGGGACGCTGCCAGGGATGGGGCAGCCATCCTGTGCCAGTGAACACCCTCTGAGTAAAGAATTTCCTCCTAACTGCTAACCTAAATCTCCCCTCCTTTCATTTTAAGCTCTTCTCCCTTGTCCTGTCCCTGCTGGTGTAAGGAGCTGCTGCTCTCCCTCTTTTCCACAAGCCCTCTTCAAGGCTGCTCGATGGCGTCCCCAGAGTCCTCTCTGCTCTGTGCTGAGCCACTCCAGCCCTCTCAGCCTTTGCAGGACCATCAATAACAGCAAGTGAGGGTTTTATCAAAGTGCCCCAGAAGGAACAGCTGATCCTTAATGCTTTTGGAGGGCTTACATCAAGCCAGCTTTATGTTGGAGCATGATGAGGTGTAGTTTAACTCTGTTTGTTAAACCACCAGGCAGGTTTATGTCACCAGAGGCCCCCAGTCAGGTTATAATTAACACTGACTCCATGATTCCAGAAGGCTGATCAATTGCTATATTATATTATATTATATTATATATTATATTATATTATATTATATTATATTATATTATATTATATTATATTATATTATATTATATTATATTATATTATATTATATTATATTATATNTATTATATTATATTATATTATATTATATTATATTATATTATATTATATTATATTATATTATATTATATTATATTATATTATATTATATTATATTACTATGTCATTAAGAAACTCATCCCCTTACAGACAGTCTGATACACASATGGATCCAATTGGTCCTTGAAATCCAAACACCATCACCATTGGCTAATTCAGAAATCACCCTTTGGTAAACAAATCCCCATAACACATTCCACATGTGCACAACAACAGGTACAGCAAGAGGAAATAAGACTTGTTTCTCATTCTTTTCTCTGATCTTCTCACAGCTTTCCCCAGGACAATGCCTGGGGAAGTTGTGTTTCTCTCTGTGGCCAGAGAGCTGCTGCCACAGGTTTATTCACCTGGTCACAGAGTAGGTCAACCTATCCAACCCACACTCAACCCAGCAAAGCCCACTGGTGTTTGGGGCTGTCTGGCCTTGGTTTCGTGGCAGTTTTGGCTCCTGGAACTGAGCAGTGCTCAGCATCAGCTCATCCCAGCACTCAGGGCAGGCCATGGCATGGGATGCTGTTTGGTCTCGATGACCAGAGCTGGGTTCTGCAGCTCCCCTTGGCATTTCTGCACAGCACTTGAGGAGGACCAGTGGGCTTGGGGAGCAGAAGGAGTTTGTCTTGTCAAACTGGCAGCTGGGCTGGATTCTGTGTCCCCAGGAGGGGGCTGGTGTGGTGATGGTGCCATCCCAGCATTAAAAAGGGCTTAAAGGCACTCCTGGCAGCACCCCATAATGCAGGCTGAGAGGAGCAGCACGTCCCCACATCCATGCTCAGCACTGTGCTGGGGACTGCAGGGTCCAGCCAGGCCCACAGCCAGGCTGTCCCAAAGCAGCAGCATCACCCTGGGATCTTTTCAGGSTCCCCAGGACGAAGGAGGAATTGATGGATCTGACTCCATGTTCTTAGAAGGCTAATTTATTATTTTATGTACTTATATATATTATATTAAAGAATACTATATTAAAACTATACTAAAAAATAGAGAAAGGATACAGACAGAAGGATAACAAGATACTAATGAAAAACCTATGACTCTTCAGAGTCCCAGTACAGCTGGCTGTGATTGGTCATTAAGTTAAAACAATTCACATGTTGGATAAACAATCTCCAACCACATTCCAAAGCAGCAAAACACAGGAGAAGCAAATCAGATAATTATTGTTTTCATTTTTTCCTGAGGCTTCTCAGCTTCCCGGGAGAAAAATCCTGGGCAAAGGGATTTTTCAGAAAATATGACAGTGGCATCACCCAGCCCTGCTCCTGGGGACAGCCCATGGCCCTGACCTGCACAGAGAGCTCCAGAGGCACTCCAAGCTCTTTGGGAGCCCTTTGTCTTGTCAGTACCTAAGTGTTTGCTCTGGGATGACCTCCAAGAACCAAACCCTATTAAGAGCTGCCTCTCTGGGAGCTGGTTTGACTTTGCCAGGCACAGGGGAAGAGTTTGGCTGTGAAAACCCAGCAGGAGTGAAGGTTTTCCTCGAAGCTGAGCGATACAAAGCTCAGCTGCAGTTCCTGGAGAGCCACAAGAGCCTTCTGTTCCTGCAGCTTTGCACCATTCCTCCTAATTATGATGTTTCAGGCATGAAATCTGCTCTGGGGTTTGAAGCAGCAGTGAGGATCATCCACTGCCAGCATGACACTGAATGCACAGCAGGACAGGGCTGTCACAGGAGCTTTGGGTAACACAGCCCAGCAGATGTTTTATCCCCACATCCCTCCCTTGCTGATGGTGGGGCAGGGATACATTTCCAARCCCCAGCAGTGCATGTGGAGACACCCAGAGCACCTGGTGTGGCCACAGCAGGGTTTGTTGTGTGTTTATAGAACCATGTCACACAGTCACAGAAGGGTTTGGCTTGGAAGGACCTTAAAGCTCAGCTCATCCCATCCCTGCTGTGGGCAGGGACACCTTCCACTATCCCAGGGTGCTCCAAGGGCAAGAGTGACCATCCCTGTCAGTGGCCATCCCTGTCTGGTGGCTGTCCAGGCCACAGCGTGCTTGGGGCTGGGAGAGCCATGTTTTGCACATCTGGGCACATCTGCAACAGTCTCAGGATGAGGCCTGGGAGATGCATTCACTCTTTTGTTTGGGCCTTGTCTCTGTGAAAACCCTGAGGAGTTTGTGAGGCTGCTGTTGATGCTCTTCCTTCCTCACAGGATGGAGAGGGAGAAGAGGAACACAGAGACAAAATGCTTCGGCAGGACATGTGAAAAATGCCAATGTCCCATCCATGAAGGTGTCCAAGACCAGGGTGGACAGAGCTTGGAACAGCCTGGCCTGGTGCAAGGTGTTCCTGCCCATGGCAGGGSGAGGACGGAGCTGAGCTTTGGTGCTCCTTTCAAACCTGGATCAGAGGTGGCCACCAACACCCGGGGGAGAGACAAGACTTTCAGAAACTCAAAAACAAAAGCTCTTTACTAAAATAAACACCGGTGAAAACACAGCAAGGAGCTCCCAGGAGCAGAGCAGCCCCACAGCGAGGAACAGATGACCACAGACGGCTGGACAGGTTCAGGGCTGCCCTTTGGGGTGAGCAGCCCAGGCCAGTTATGCAAGCACAGGACAGAGGTTTCCGGTGGTATTTGCAGTGCCCAGGGGCCAGATGACCACAGAAGGCTGGACAGGTTCGGGGCTGCCCTTGGGGTGAGCAGCCCAGGCCGGTTATGCAAGCACAGGACAGAGGTTTCCGGTGGTATTTGCAGTGCCCTGGGCGCAGGGTCCGCCTCCCCCCGCAGACCTTTGCGCTCCCGGCTCKGCTGCTCAGTTCATTATCTTGCGGTTTGAAACAATACAGGAAGGATGTAGGTGTTTGCAAGAAGAGGAGGAGGAGGAGGAGGGGGAAGGGAGGGAGGCAGGCTCCAGAGGCACGGCTCTGCTCAGAGCGCTCACCCACACACGCTGCTTGAGGGGTGACATTAATTTGGGGCAGAACAGGGCAGAAAAGGGTCAGGTTCCCACCAGAGCTGAACTGGGAGGGGCAGAGGTGCCCTCCTGTGTCACCCACGGGGATGGGTTATTGGTGATATTTTTGTCCAGTGCCTCTGACTCCATTGATATCAGAAGGCTAATTAATTACTTTATTCCATATTATATTATATTATATTATATTATATTATATTATATTATATTATATTATATTATATTATATTATATTATATTATATTATATTATATTA
>JACDOX010000226.1:289239-305852 GCA_014549065.1 Cardinalis cardinalis | reverse complement strand
GATGGATGGATGGATGGATGGATGGATGGATGGATGGATGGATGGATCTGGGTGGTTATGGTGACAACATGGCTTGGAAGAAGGTGCTCCTGTCCCAGGGCTGGGGCTGTCCAGACACTGTGCAGTCTCCAGGGGGGCTGAAATAGCAGAAACACCACCCTGATGTGGAAATCACCCCTGGATTTGCCCCCCTGGAACTCCAGGAGTTATACAGGCAGTGAGGAGTGTTTAGAGGGAGTTGGGAAGAACACAAAGCTCCCTTTTTGGGGCCTGTTTTCTGTACTGACTCTAAGTGTTTGTTGGATGAAGACCACGCTCCTGGAGGTATGGACCTAATGGCTCTCAAGGAGCCACCATCTCTCTGCTGATGGCTCATAAAACTCAGCTCTTCAACCACCAGGAAAACATGAACAGAGGCTTCATAAAGGCACATTTCCAATATACAAAAAAAATTAATGAATTTGTCCGGTCTCCTGCCTGCAAGACACATTAATTTCAATAGACAGCACTCAAGGCTTTAAGAGCCAGTGCTGCAGAGGGGGGACAGAGTGAAAGCAAAGGAGAGTAAACAGAAGAGAGATTTCTAAGTGCCCATGACATTTGTTCAAATACTTTATTTCAATCAGCTTAAAAGGGAAACATAAAGCTGAGCTTGCTCCTAGGAAAGGGAATGAAATTGAAAACCCAGTAATGCACTGAGAGCAATTCAAAGGGAGCCGAGAGGCACCATCTGCTGCAGAGAGGGCACAGGCAGCACCGACAAGGGCTGGCTTCTGCTCTTCTCATGATATTTTTGTCTCCAAACACCATCTCTCATTGTCTTGTCTGGAGAAGAGAAGCCACTCCAAAAAGCAGTGTCTGAGGAGCACTTGGGAGAGTTTCACCTGCACAGACTAAGGGATTTCACATTTATTTTGCCAAATCCTTGGGGGTGAGGGTCCARGCCAGACCCTGCTCCTCAGGAGACCATCCAGGGTTCAAAGCTCGTGTTTGATTCAGTCTAGAAACACCAAGAACCATTAGTAAGAAAAAGGGAGGGGAAAAACCAAGAACTGAAATATCATCTCAGAAAAGGGGTGAAATTCCACTTCAGGGCTAAAAATTCCTCTTTCCAATTCTCCAGCCTCTTCCATGAGCACACGGAGGGGAGGAGCAGTGGTGGTGTCTGATCTGGGTGCACTTTCCTGGGCAAAACCTTCTGGTTCCACTGGGGAGCAAGATTTGGTGAAAGCTGCTCTGATCCAATCCCAACCCCACGATATCCCCTCTCCAATTCCCATCACAGCCCCACCATGTCAAGGCAGGGCTCTGCCTCCAGGGCATCAAACCACAGCTCCAAGGGAGATAATGAAGTGGAAAAGTGGATTTTGGGGCAAAGTGATACCTGTGGCTTGGTTTCCAAAGAAAATTGCGATTTTTTGTTTTGTTTGAAAAATAGAAACCGGTCAAGCTGATGAAGAGGGAAGGCTTTTTGTGACCACAGTAGCCTGTGGGGTAAAAAGTGTATTTGTTCAGCAATGTAATTTACTTTTAGTAACAGAAGAGAAAGGTGAGGCTATTGATTTATCATTATTTCCTATTYGTTTGCTGCTTTTTTACATCCATTTCACTCCCTGGGTTTCCTTTATCTGAAAGCTGTCTCTGACAGGACCCAATACATCCAGCATTTCTATAAATATGTAAATATAAGATCTGTATGTGTAAACACACCCGCATAAATCAAATGGTAATGATGTGTGTATCTATATTTGTGTACATATAAAAGCCAAATTATCTCCAATTTATCCAATGCCCTTTCTATCTCCTATGTGCTTCCTATGTATATACAGTCTTCATATTAATATGAAAACAGCACCTATGAGGAATACAGATCAAAGACTAAAGAGCCTTCCTGGTGGATAAGTCACTCCTAATTCCTTAATTTCTTTCTGCTTGTTCCCCAGAGCAAGCAGTGGAAGGTACATAAATAAGTCTGCAGATGTTTATTTAATCTCCTTGTTCAGCCAGTTTTCGTGGGGTTTGTATCTGAGATAGCTGCACTGGTGCCAGGAGGAGACTGTGGTTATCCCAGGAGCTGGGGCTTTGGTCCTGATCCAGAGCAAACCTTGGAATCAGGAGCAGGAAAATAAGGATGCACCAGGTAAGGTGAAGACTGAGAGGAATTAAAACATAGAGCAAACCTTGGAATTATGAGCAGGAAAATAAGGATGCACCAGGCAAGGGAAAGGCTAAGAGGAATTAAAACATCCCAGGGAGATCTTGAGCTGAGCGGTCCTTGAGAGGAATTTTCCTTGAGCTGAATTTTTTCACCGTCCCCTTCCCCAGTGCACAGAGTTAATGCTCAACCTTCTCTGGCTGCAAGGAAAGTAAAGCAGGGGAGAAAATTCCCCCTCCTTGTTAAAAACTGGGAGATTCCCAGCAGTACACTGAGATCCAGATTTTGTCCCAAAGGGAGTCCTGGGGTCTCTGCTCCCCCTCCACCCTCTGCTCATCTCCCAGAAGTTTTTACTGGAGGGAGGAGGAAAGCTCCTCCCATAAAGGGGAGCCCAGGGTTTGTGGTGTTTTGTGTCAGCAAACACTCAAAGAGCCAAATGCTCCTTCTGGAAAYGGGCACAGGAGCCCAGAAAACCAGCAAGGTCAGCTCAGATGGTGCCTGAGCATCTTGAGCCTAAAGCCTGCAGCTCATTCTGGCTCTTTTCAGGATTTAGCAGTGCCCCAGCCAGGCTGAAGCTCTGGATTCATCACAGAATCATCCCAGAAYGGTTTGGGTTGGAAGGGACCTTAAAGATCGTCCCAATCCACCCCCATGGGCAGGGACACCTTCCTCTATCCCAGACTGATCCAAACCCCATCCAGCCTGGCCTTGGGCASTSCCAGGGATCCAGGGGCAGCCCCAGCTGCTCTGGGCACCTGTGCCAGGGCCTGCCCACCCTCACAGGGAGGAATTYCCAATTCCCAATSTCCCATCCATCCCTGCCCCTGSCAGTGRGAGCCATTCCCTGTGTCCTGTCCCTCCATCCCYTGTCCCCAGYCCCTCTGCAGCTCTCCTGSAGCCCCTTYAGCCCTGGAAAGGGCTCYGAGCTCTCCCTGGAGCCTCCTTTCCTCCGGGCTTTCCCAGCCACAGCTGCTGTTCCCCTCCGGGTCCGTCTGTCCCGGGCAGCAGCGGGACAATCCGCAGCGAGACCCCCCCAGCCTCCACTTCTCCTCAGTGACAGGCAGGATCTGAAACTGGGGCTCAGCTGAGCCAATTTCCTGCGAGCAGAGCAGCAGCAGCAGCTGTGCAGTGGCAGCAGAGCAGCAGTGGAAGTGCTGCAGCAGCAGCAGCAGTGCGGCAGCAGCAGTGTAGCAGTGCAGCAGCAGCAGCAGTGCAGAAAGGCAGCGGCAGCAGTGCAGCAGTGCAGAAGAGCAGCAGTGCAGCAGCAACAGTGCAGAAGAGCAGCAACAGCAGTGTAGCACCAACAGTGCAGAAGAGAAGCAGCAGTGCAGCAGCAGCAGTGCAGCAGCAGCAGTGCAGCAGCAGCAGTGTAGCAGTGCAGAAGAGCAGCAGCAGCAGAGCAGAGCAGGAGAGCAGCAGCAGAGCAGCAGCAGCAGCAGCAGCAGAGCACCAGCAGCAGCAGCAGCAGAGCAGCAGCAGCAGCAGCAGCAGCAGCAGCAGCAGCAGCAGAGCAGCAGCAGCAGAGCAGCAGCAGTTCAGAAGAGCAGGAGAGCAGCAGCAGAGCAGCAGCAGTGCAGCAGCAGCTGTGCAGCAGCAGCAGCAGCAGTGCAGCCGCAGCAGCAGTGCAGCAGCAGCAGTGCAACAGCAGCAGATCCCGCGAGATGCGGAGCGCTGGAGCTGCCGCACTCCGCGAGCTCCCCCTGCAGCGCCCCGGGCACAGCGGCTGCGGGACCGAAGCCAAAATCCCCGTTCGGAGCCCGAACCCGCCCCTGGCCATGGTCCCCGCGCCAGGGCGGAGCTCGGGTGCCCCGTGGGGTGGCAGGAGATGCTCGGGGGTCTCCGGCCCCTCTCTGTCCCATTTGCGGGGCCCGTTCTCAGCAGCATCTGAAGGAGCAGCAGCCAGAGCTGCGGGCTCTGCTCAGCGGGTCCCTCAGTGGGGCTGACAGGGACAGCCCAAGCCCCACRTGCCCCTGCTGCCCCCTGCCTCCAGCTCCCACCGTCCTGCCCTGGCCAAGCTGCCCGCGTATTTGTGTAAACTGGGCTTATTCTGCTCTCTGTGTCCATAGATCTAATGGAAGGGGGGAAAATCACTGATATTTTGGGATGCTTTTTTCAGAAACAGACGTTCCCAAAATTTCCAGAGGCCTGGGATCGTTTTAGCTGGAGAGCTGAACTCTGGCCCATTGCTGGTGGCTTTGGATGCAAGTTTGGATTTGCTCTCTGWTGGAGAAGGGAGCTATTTATGTATTTATATATTTATAGCTCTGCTGGGCTGGGCTGGGCATTAACATCATCCTGGAGCCAAGAACAATGGCTTTATCCTGCTTGAGGCTAAAATGGCATGGAATGTCATGGATATCAGAGCCACCCCACAAGGGAAGAGGGCAGGTTTAGGAGGTTGGGAATCATGGCCAGAGGAAATCCCCCTTGGCTGCAGGATATGGAGGTGGGGCTGGAGCCCAGGTTGTAGGGCTGGGATTCCTCAGCTCCCTGGCCCCAGTGTTTGGGTGGGAATGTGAGCAGAGCCACAGCAGCACAGGGAATGCTGGACATGCAGTGGCACTGCCAGGGGCCCTGCAGGCAATTTGTGCTTCTCTTGCTTCCCTCTAAACATAAAGGTTGCGGGAATTGCCATCCTTCACCCTCACTGCCCTGAGCYGGGACAGCATCCCTGGGGTGGGGATGGGCAGTACCCAGCCCTGTGCTATCCCTGGCTATCAGGAGATCCAGGATATTTCCTCCAAGATATCCATGGGATGAGTTCTCCCTGCTGCAAGGATATCCACTGATGCCTTGGGAGGGCTGACCTGGAACAGAGGCTGGACAGAGCTACAGAATAAAGCAGGGATTGATTCCATGGATCTCCTCCATGGATCCACCTTGGGCAGCACAAGAGCCCAGCCAGGGCTGCACCCAGGATGAACCAAAATGGCCCCAAAATGCACGACCAGGCACGGGGTCTGTCCCTGGGATCAGTTCTGCTCCATCTGCATCTTGCAGTTCATTGTCCCATTCCAGCTTTAGCCCCTGCAGTCCCACCCTGCTTGTTTTTCTCTCTCCAGCCCACGGKGTTTGTGCTCYKGGGCTGAGATTTGGATCATTTGTCCTTGGTGCCCAGCTGGAGCAGGAATTGTTTTGTCTCCCTGCTCTGTGCACAGAGCTCACCATCCCCTGATATGGAGCTCAGACCCGCACACTAAAGGAGCACAGAATGTGAAAAATACAAAAGCCAAACCTGAGGCATCACACAGAGGGTTTTCTCCGGGCAGCAGATGACTCCAGCCCCAGGTCTGTGCTCTCCCCTGGAGAGGGAGCACAGAGTGCCAGCAGCATCCAGGGATGCCATCTCCCTTCCCTCAGCACTCAGGTGAAGCCTGAGAAATATTTTCCAGGTGTTTTTCCAGGAGATATTCCCTGGGACAGTGCTGCCAGCCTGCCCTGGCTGGGTGTGGGCATGGCAGGTCACCACGGGCAGAGTGCAGCAGCAGCAGCAGCAGCAGCAGCAGCAGGGAGAAATAACAGCTCACAGATTGATGGAGTCACAGAACATCCTGAGGTGGAAGGGACCCACAGGGATTATGGAATTCCAGCTCCTAACCCTGCACAAAGCTCCAAGGATCCCCTTAAGGCATCCCAGCAGCAGAGCTGTCACAGCAGGGAGGGTGCAGCCTGTGGTTTTGGGTCAATTTTTTCCCTTTCTCTCTCTATTCCCGGGTCAGGGTCCCCCTCCCCAGGGCAGAGAGCACCCACAAGCAGGATCCAGGCTGGGGTACCCCCAGGGGGTGTTTTTACCCCACACCTCAGTGCTGTCAGCAGGCAGGGCCCTGAGATGCCCCAGACTGAACCCCCAAACCCAGTGAGAGCCACAAAACAGCCCCAGAGCCCTGAGCAGCCCCAGCACTCACAGGCTCCTGTGGCTGCCAGGATATCCCTCCCTGCCCTGTGCTCCAGATCTGCTCCTCCCTGGACAGTCCTGCAGCCACCAGGACACAAACTGTCCCTTGTCTGGGTGTGCCAGGGCGTGGGGACACGGAGGTCCAGCTGCTCCACACCTGCAGCAGGGTGGTTGTCCCAGGGTGTCCCAGCCCTGCCAGGCAGGTTCRGACACCTGGACTTTGCCACTGAGGAGGTCACCCCAGCCTCTTGCTGGGTACAAAGCCATGGGTATCTTGTGGGAAAAATGCAGCTTTTTTCTTCTCTCCCTTTTTCCAAAGTTTTCTGCAAACACATCCTTTTTTCAGCACTGGGGAAATGCTGACTCACCAGCACTGTTTTTTGGATTTACAAAATTCAAACCCAGGAGAAGTTCAGCCAGCATGCTTGTTCTCCATGATTTTCTCCTTGCCAAAAGCTCAAAGCCTCCCCCAGAAGCTGCTGCAGCTCACAGGACTGCCCGTGTCCCTGCGGTCCAGGGGGATGCGATGCCATGGGGATGTCCCTGCTGCCACTGGAGCTTTGCCTGCTGCCACCAGGCCCCAGCGGGGTCCCAGGGCTCCCCTGCAGCCCCCCCTGCCCTGCACCAGCCCAGCCCCTCCATCTCCAGCCCTTTCCAATGGATGGGGAGGGCTCCAGGTGCACAGCAGGGCTCAGCTCAGGGCGCTGCTCCCAGGCGTGGTGCATATAGAACACAGATATAGAACAATTCTGGTTTCTACTCCAGCATTTCCTTACAGACAAGTGCCATAACATTTACATATGGAAAGGGATCACTCATGGACAAGGACGTTACAGGAATTTTCCCAAAGGTTTTTATCCCTTGGGATATTTGGAACATGGAGGGGCTGGAGGCAGCTCGTGGATCACAGAATATCCTGAGCTGGAAGTGATGCCTCAGGTTTGGCTTTTATATTTTTCACATTCTGTGCTGCTTTAGTGTGAGGGTCTGGGCCTCATATTCAGGGATGCTGAGCTCTGTACACAGAGCAGGGAGACAAAACAATTCCTGCTCCAGCTGGGCACCAAGGACAAATGATCCAAATCTCAGCCCAAGAGCACAAACACCGTGGGCTGGAGAGAGAAAAACAAGCAGGGTGGGACTGCAGGGGCTAAAGCTGGAATGGGACAATGAACTGCAAGATGCAAATGGAGCAGAACTGATCCCAGGGACAGACCCCGTGCCCRGCCGTGCATTTTGGGGCCATTTTGGTTCATCTTGGGTGCAGCCCTGGCTGGGCTCTTGTGCTGCCCAAGGTGGATCCATGGAGGAGATCCTTGGAATCAATCCCTGCTTTATTCTTTAGCTCTGTCCAGCCTCTGTTCCAGGTCAGCCCTCACAAGGCATCAGAAGGGCCCACAGGGTCAGCAAAGAGCAGCTCCTGCTGTGGCTGCCTCCCCATCCTCCTGCCAGGGCTGTGTCCCCATCCCTGCCTGTGAAGGTGGCAGAACTGCTGGCATCACTTCCTGGGCCCCTCTGGCTCGTTCTTCACTTTGCTGCACCATATTTCATCATCCACCTCACTGAAATGTATATTTCCCTTTTAAGAGCTCTCCTAGAATAATATATTTTTTTATTATCGTGACAGTGAGGGCTCCTGTTGCCATGGCTACATGCCCTTTGCTGGAGCAGGAGCTTTCTGGGTATTGGAAATTCCGCAATTTTTCCTGATCTACATGGTTTGATTTTATTTTATTTTAATTTGATATTTATTCCTATTATCATCTGCTGAAACAACAGGTCATTTATATTGCATATGGATGTGTCACCAGCACAGCAAAGCCTTCAGAAACAACCTTCTGCTTTCAGAAGGAATTATTTTGGGGAGGAAAAGATCTCCCATGCAGCATTGATAATACATAATATAACAGAACCACAGGAACTCTGAATAGGTCTCATCTGTATCTCACCACATCTTGCATTAAATCCCATTTCGGGACTCCTGAATGAGTGTTATAAAACCAAGCCAARTTTTCTGTGCTTTTCATCTCATTGCTGTAAAACAAACCTTTATCTTCTGGCTGTCAATTGAGCCCCACTCTGGACTGAGCCTCTTGAAACCTCATTTATTTGAGAACACGTGGAGGGAAATTAAATGGATGTATTAAATTGAGATACAGATGGATAGAGAGATAGATAGATAGATAGATAGATAGATAGATAGATAGATAGATAGATAGACAGACAGATAGAGAGATAGATATAGAACAATTCTGTTTTTTACTCAATTCAGTTTTTTATTCTGGCATTTCCTTTCAAACAAGTGCCATAACATTTACATTTGGAAAGGGATCACACATGGACAAGGACATACATGAGCTTTTCCCAAAGGTTTTCATCTCTTGGAATATTTCATGGTGCAGGGTTGTGCTCTCCTTCTGCTGTCAACACACACTGGGAGGGGGCAGGGATGTGCTCATTATACAGAAAGGGAAACTGAGGCACAAAGCCAACCCATCCCTGCTCCCAAAGAAGATGAGTAGCAGAGTTGGGGTGAAAACCTCTGAATTTCTGCTGAATTTTTCCCAGTGTTTTTAGTAAGAGCATCCAAAGCATTGCCTCCTTGTCTCCTGGTGAGAAGGATGGTCCAGGTGTCACCTGTAGGTTCTTTTCCTTGTTTTATCAGGACCAGAGATGCTGCATGAGACACATTTGCTTCCCTCCCTCTCTACTCTCRGCTTTTATTGTATTTTATTTTTTAACTAAAAATAGTAGGAATAAGAGAGCAAATAGTCCAGAAACTTGAAGATTTGCCTACAGAAAGGCAAAAGGTTTTTGACTGAAGTCTTCAAAGGAAGCGGGTGAAGTGAGGCACTGAGTGGATTCAGCTGCAGCACGCGGGACAGTCCTGGGAGGGTAAGGCTCCTGGAGAGAGTGTGACGGCCAGGAAACAGCAGCTGGGGAAGGGAAACAGGGCCCAGCCCAGGAAAAAATGGGAATGTCCTCACCAGGGGATGGGAAATGAGGGGAAAGGAGTTTRTATTCCCACCTCAGCCTTGTGGAGAGGCCAGGAATGGAGGCAGGGAGAGGCAAGGGGAGGTGCCAAAGGGACTGAGGAACTCAGAGCTCCAGCTACACTGAGGCCTCACCTGGGCACAGCATCTCCCTGCCCACACCAGCCTGCTCTGGGTCCCCACAACAAGCTGCACCAAGGGCAATACAGGCTGGAGATTGGGAAAAAGACTTTACAGAAAGGGTGATAAAGTGTGGTAGTGTTCAGGAGGATTTCCAGGATGAGAGAGAGACGAGAGCCTTGACTCCATCAGAAGGCTTGATTTATTATGTTATTATATATGTATTTTACATTATATTAAAAAGAGAAGGAAAGGGAGAAGGTTTCTCCAGGAGGCTGCTAAGCTAAGAATAGAATACAGAAGAAGTCAAAACAATGGGAGCTCTCTCTGACTCTGTCCCAGAGAGCTCATTCCTTGATTGGCCATCAATTATAAACATACCAGATGGGCCAATCACAGATGCACCTGTTGCATTCCACAGCAGCAGATAATCAGTGTTTACATTTGTCACTGAAGCTGCAGCGCTCAGAAATCCTGAGAAAGGATTTCTCATGAAGGATGTCTGCGACAATAAAGTTCTGGAATGTTCTGCCCAGGGAGGTGGTGGAGTCCCCATCCCTGGGTGTGTTTAACAAAGCCTGGATGTGGCACTGGGGGCCAGGGGTGAGTTGAGGGGTTGGGGCTGGGTTGGACTCAATGATCTTGCAGGTCTCTCCCAACCTGGGCATTCTGGGAATTCCGTGATCCYGTGAACAAGGAGATTCCCACCAAGRACACACTGAAAACTTCCCCCACCAGCTGCCCTGTTATTACTGGGGAGAGTCTCCCTGAGAATGTCACAGGTTACAACATCTTCCCCCAGTTTGATTTGCCTCCAATTCCAACAGAAGAGGGTTATCCATGACTCATTTCTTCTGCCATCCATGAGATCCCACAGCATGTCCTGTTCCCATGGAGATGTCACATGAGCCACCTGGAAGGGACCCAGCACCCGGCACTGGGGAGGCAGMAAAGGAGGAGCAAGCATTTTCCAGAGGGAATGAGAAGAGCAGGAGCATGGGAGAAAGCAGCAGCCCAGTGGGCACAAGGGAAATTATCAATTATCAGGTCCTGCTTCCCATCCCTGGCTCCCATGGAGCAGGATGGGGTGTTTGGGTACCCTAAGCACCAACCCACATTTGAGAGCTGGCCACATTTAAAGTGCAACTTTTAGGTGCAATTTAATAAAGGTGAGAAATAAGCCTTTAAAAAAWTTTCTTTCCATAGAATCATGGAATATCTTGAGTTGGAAGGGACCCACAAGGATCATCAAGTCCAGCTCCTGSCCCTGCACAGRACAGCCCCCAGAATCTGTAGTTGTGACACAAATGCTGATCTCAGTTCTCATATCAAATCCTAATGGGATGTCCCTGCACAGAACTTTGGTTCTTCAGGAAAGCAGCACATGGAGCAACACTGGRAAAATATAAGAAGAGTGTTTTATATAGCTCAGGTTCTGTGATTAAAACAAATATATTCATTTATTCAAGTATTGTATTAGCAAAGGAAGAAAAAATTCAGAGTATTTTGGACTGTTTAAGGCTATTTCTGGGATGAGGCTGTTCCCASGCAGGGGAGAAGGAGCTGTGCTGTCCTGGTTTGCAGCCTGACTACTCTGTTTGGAGGAGACAGGAGCACTGAACATCGAGAGCAGCAGTCCAGACATTTCCTCAATGGATTTAACTTCATAAAGTGGGAATCTATCCATGGGAGAAGACACTCCATGAGGACAAGGGGGATGGATGTAGGACCTGGGGGCTCCCAGGGGTGTTTTGGCTCCTAGAACACCCAAATGTCCCATGGGTTTATCCTTACCAGGCAAACATTGGGCTTGGTTCCCCTGGAGAAAGGTCTGGAAAAGCCCATCCCTGTCCAGGGATGTGCACGAGGATGGCACAGCCAAGCTGCCACCATGGGCACATGTGGGGCTGTGGGTCAGGGATGTGCCATGGGATGCACTGAGGGATGTGCCAAGGGATGCACTGAGGGATGTGCCATGGGATGTGCCATGGGATGCACTGAGGGATGTGCCAAGGGAGTGCCAAGGGATGTGCCAAGGGATGTGCCATGGGATGTGCCATGGGACATGCCACAGGAGGCACTGAGGGATGTGCCATGGGATGTGCACAGGAGGCACCAAGTGCTCACTTTCCAGGCAAAGATTCAGCCAAGGCTGAGAGAAAACATCCTCATTACAGCCTCGGATCCCTAACATTTAACACAGCTTCCCCACTCCCCCAGGGCTCCCTCCTGGGGAAGATCTCTCCTGTTTACACCCAGCAAATGCCAAATCCAGTTTCTCATGCCCTGATGGGGTGATGTGGGTGGGATGACACGAACTCCAGGTGAATATTGACTTTCCAGTGACACTGTTCCAGCCCAAACACCACCCTCTGCACCAGGCAGCCGAAGGGGGCCGGCATGCCAGCGGTGCAGCAGAGGAATTATTTGATTCCCCTGCCCTGCAGCATGCTGTCTGCCAGGAAATTTTCATTTGGTCTCTTCAACTCGAGAACCAATTGTAAATGTCAGTGCTAAGCACTCAGATTTAAGTGTTGGGTTGTCTTGTTTGATTACAGCACTGAAAGGTCAGAGCTGACTAATGGAAGTACAAGCGGTGTCAGGAGGGAAACTGTGTTCTGATGGGGGTGAGCAAACACCTGGGGACAACCTAATCACTCTTCCTGCTGYATCTCTCTCTTCCCTCTCCAGCTCCTTCAGTCAGGGCTGTTTTTCAGGTCTTACAACCTGGAAAAGCCATTTCTGGGGAAAATTCCTGCTCATGACGTTGCTGCCGGGGATGCTGACAGCGCTGGGTTTCCCTGTGGAGGGAACAGAGCTCCTCTTTGCCTGGCTGGATTTTCTCCCARAGGGGAAGGGATTGCACCAGAACTGGGCTGCTGCCACCCCCACTGGCATCACCCACCTCTCCCCATGCATGGCTCGGGCTTTGATGCCAAAGTCACTTCCATTCCCCATTTCAGCCCTGCTCTGGCAATCAGCATCCCAAGAGCTGCACAGAGGAGAGAGCAGAACAGCGCCGCTTTCCCTCCTCCCTTCTCACCCCTCTGAATTCCCCTTGCCCTGAGCTGTTCCAGTTGTGGTGACCAAATAAAACTCCAGCTGCCTCAAAGYGACCGAGCTGAGGAAATCTGCTTTAACCTGAGCCCATTCCCATCATTCCAGCTCGGCAWGCAGAGTTCATTATATTTATTTTAAAGCTGCTTTTAAAAATATTAGTCCATCTGCCTGGCAGAATAAAACCCTTAGGAGCTTCTACTCCTCTCCGGAGAGCAGAGTGGAGGTCCCCAGGACTGGGATCCAGTCCCTGCTGCCAACCCCAAAATCTTCCCTGGGCAGAGAAATTCAGTGATTCCAGATGTCTGAATGTTTCTGGACATTTACATCAATGAGCATTGGAAATCTTAGGAAAACTAGGAGTGCTATGGAATACCTGCAATGGTTTTTCCCCAAGACTCTGGGGTCTGTGATGAGCACAGCCTGGAAAATATCCAGGGTGCTCACAGCACCTCTCCAGACATCTTCCCAGGAATCCARGATCCTGCTGGATTCTTCTCCAGGCTTTTTCTCCAGGCTAAGCCCCCCCAGCTCCCTCAACCCCTCCCAGTGCTCCAGACCCTCAGTATAGGAGGCAGTTGTCTATTGACAGGCCCCTTTGCAGGAGCATCCCTGGGGAACGGATCCTGTTAAGTGAAGGATGGTGCCAGAAGGGTGAAGAGGATGAGAAACCATCATGAAATGTGTAGAAGGGGRAAAAATCCACATACCATCACCCCAAATGCAAAGAAAGCCAAGAAAATAAATATCCAACTCCAAATGGAGCTATTTCCTCCCTGGCTCAGGCATGGAGCAGCAGCACAGGGAAAGTCAAAGCAGTTTGTGGTCCATAAGATTAATAGGAAATCTGCTCTGGATTGGGAACGATTCCCTCTTTTATTGCTATGAACCCCAAAGAGTAATGGCTGCAGGGCAAGAAGAGGAAGGTAAATTGCAGTAATAATGTGTTTCCTTGTGCTGACATGCTTTTGATCATAGAAAAATACACCATCTGTTTCTAAATTACTTGTTGTATTGATTTAACAGTTAGGAATGGGGGCGGAGGGGATCTCTTTTTTTTCTTTTGCAAATCCATTTTGCGAGGTCTCCTGGAAATCTGACAGTTATGTGCAATAAGAAGTAAGAGCTTGTTCATCATAAAAGRTTCCTGCTGTCAGCCATGGGGCTGTGCTGGGAGGAATGGGACATCCCCTTSCTCTCCATCAGCCTGTCCTGCCAGGAGCTGTGCAGCTGAGTGCTGATGTTCCCAATAGGAATTTTTTGTTACACCAAATAAACTCCTTCTGTGCTGCTGCTTCCCTGGCAGGGTGGGCAGGCCCTGGCACAGGGTGCCCAGGGAAGCTGGGGCTGCCCCTGGATCCCTGGCAGTGCCCAAGGCCAGGCTGGACAGGGCTGGGAGCACCTGGGACAGTGGAAGGGAAGGTGTCCCTGCCCACRGAATGAGATGAGCTGTAAGTTCCTTTCCAACCCAAACCTGTGGTTCTGCAGTTCCTCCCTGCCCAGATCACACACACCTCACTGCCCTTGTTGCTCTCTATTTCTGTAGATTTCCTTCCTTGTTTTGCAAGTCCTCCCCCTGCACCCCAAAGGCTGCCACAGCACCAGGGTCCCTGCCTGGGGAGCAGCTCAGCAATGGCAAAAGCACCTGTGTCACTCCAGTACCTCCCCCAAGGCTCTCCTCTTCACAGGGCAGCAGGGTACCTGACATCATTAAAAACCACAGAATGAGAGAAGGTCTGGGCTGGAAGGAAACTTAAATCCCAGCTCATCCCATCCCCTGCTTCATTCCACACCTCCCCCTATCCCAGATTGCTCCAAGCTCCACCCAGCCTGGCCTTGAACACTTCCAGGGGCAGCCACAGATGCTCTGGTATTATTTTGCTGCTGATCAGTTGTTGTTCCTCTGCCTGCAGCCTGAGTGTTTCAGTCCCTGGCTAATGGCTTTCCTGGGAGACTCCAGGTGTCCCCATGGACAGGACCAGTCCAAAAGGAGAAGGTTAACGCAGAACTTGGCACTGCAGTGATGCAAACAGAGCCCTTTCCTGTGGCCCCAACAACTTTCCAAGCCTCTGCTGCTGCTCAGCCAGGCAGCTGCTTTTACTGCAAAAATGTAAAAAACAAAACACAACTTTCTTGAGTTTGGAAATGACACCCACCCTCCTGTGAGCATYCTAAAGTGTGGGGAATTCAAACTCATCTGGTATCACCAAAGCTGGTGCTGGCATCAGCTTGTCCTTCTCTGCCACTCCCAGCACAGTGCTGGGCAYCCTAAAGATGTTCTGTCCCCACCTGAACCCCTCACAGTGTCCCCAGCACCACCAGGCAAATCCCTTYCTTCCCCTGGTGGAAAACACCCCAAGGCTCAGCCCAGGCACCACCCACAAACTGATTTTCGACTTCTCCAAGTGAAACCAGGAGACAGATYTTGGCTCCTGCTGGTTGTGATCTGCAAAGTTTATTTAACCCCCCAAAAAAGGCATTTCCATGCAGAATCTTTTGGTTCATAAAAGAAGTCATTCCGCAGCAGCCACCTGACAACCCTCCCCCCAAACCGAGAAATAAAGTGACCCCAGAGTGCACAAAACCAAACGAACCGCCCAACTCCAACAGAGAAAAGTGGTTCCTATCATTCCATACAACATGGAAAAATTTGGCAAACACAGCTGATCTTGCAGTTCCTGTCCCTTAAGCACTTCAGAACTGGTTTGTCCTCCAGCCCTTGGGGAAAAAAGACACAGGGGGTCCTTGTGCTGCAGGACTGGGGACTCTCCCAGGGGTCCAACCCAGGTGTGGAAGAGCTGCCACATCAGCGTTTGGAAGTGGGCAATATAAATATAAAACATGRATACAAATGGGTTCTTTGTACAGAAAATATCATCTCTCAAGGCACTGGGGTGATGGCCACCTGTCCACTGGTGGGCTCCCAATGGGCTTCTCCAGCCACCAAGGAAGGAGAGGAGGAAGGCACCGGAGAAGTCCTGGTGCTGCCATCCAAGAGGGGTTTCACCCCACAGCTGCCCCTAAACGCCCCAAGAGGGGTTTTTCCTGGCTGGATGGTGCTTTTCCTTGGTGGGGTGACTGATCCCATGGGGGCTGCAGTCTCCTTGGGATGCCTTGGGGCTGGGTTTGGCCAGGAGGGAGGTGCATAGATGGGCCAGGGGCTTGGGCTGCTCCGGCCGCTGCTGGGCTCCCTCRTCACGCCAGCAGCCCCAGCCGGGTCACCTTGGCCGACAGGAAGGAGTGGATGATGAAGACRATGGTCTTGGGGCAGGAGTGAAGGTCCAATTGCTGCAAAAAAAGAAAGGAAGAATGTTTGCAATGGGGAGGGCTGTTCCTGCAGCAGCCAGCTTTCAGGCAGGTACCACCCCGAGCTCCCCAAACCCATCACAGCTTTACAGGGGCCCTGGCAAGGGCTGTGCACCCTGGCTGGGGTGGGCAGACGGGGCCATGGGTCACCCCTGTGCCAGGCAGGATGGGTGCCATGAGCAGGGTGGGTGCTCTGTGGGTGGGGCTGCTGAAGGCAAAGCCAACTCACAATCTCTCCCTCTGGTCCACCAAAGTCCAGGTAGAGCATCTTGGTGCCATCATCCGAGGACATCTGCAGCTTCTCAAAGGGCTGCTGCAGCAGGATGGTCCTGCTGAGCCCGGGCTCGCTGGTGGAGATGGTGAAGCCCTTGTCGATGTGGACAGTCAGGGTGCAGTCCTGCCCCTTCCACGTGCACGCTGGGGACAGGAATGAGATAGCGGTGAGCCAGGGCTCCCGCCGCACCCCCCGGCCCYCCCGGGCCCCCGCTGACCTGTCGAGACCTCCTGGGCCAGCTCGGCGGCGCCGTGGGTGCCGTCCACCAGCAGGCGCGTCCACAGGGCGAGCTCTCGGGGGCTCTCCAGGCTGAAGAGATGGGTCTGCACGCCCAGGCGGCCGCCGGCGCGCAGCGCGAAGGAGCGCTCGGCCTCGTACAGCGCCGAGCCCTTGGCCGGCCCCGAGTGCACCAGCCTGCGGCACGGSCAGCGCTCAGCACCGCGCCCCGCAGGGCTCCGGCACCGCCACAGCACCGAACCAGCACCGCACCCTGCAGCTCACCCCGCACCACGCCAGTGCTGGGCCGCCCGAGCGCTGCATCCCCACACCGCAACATCCCCGCGCCAACACAGCACCACACCCTGCACTGCCCCGGCACCACGCACCGCACACCCCAGCACTGCCCATAGCACCGCACCGCCTCAGCACCGCAACTCTGCATCGCTCCTCACGCGCCTCAAGCCCCGCTTCGCATCCCGCACAGCCCCAGCAAAGCATCCCACACGGCACAGCCCCAGCATTGCCCCGCATCCCGCACGGTCCCAGCATTGCCCCGCATCTGCCCCGCATCCCGCACGATCTCGGCACAACCCC
>JACDOX010000226.1:269862-288338 GCA_014549065.1 Cardinalis cardinalis | reverse complement strand
GAGCAGGAGGGCACTGAGCTGGTGGCCCCTACCTGGTGGCGATGAGGGGGTAGCTGTGCGTGGGCTTGCCCAGCGCGTCCCGGCTCTGCGGCAGGCTCCCGTACAGCAGCAGCTCCTTCTCTGTGAGCACGGCCAGGAGGTTCCTGGTGCCGGCGCTGGGGAGCTGCAAAGGGACTGGGTCAGGGCCACCGCAGCATGGTGGCACGGGGTGGCGGGGGACGGGGGGTACCTGCTCGGTCAGCCAGCCCACGTGCTTGACGTCCCGTCCGGCCACCGTGCCAGCCCCCGCCAGCTGGGCCCGCAGCTCCTCCTTCACCCGCGGCAGCAGCGCGGCCGCGTTGGCCTGGATGGCGCCGAGCCACGACTGCGCCGTGGCCTCATCCTTGGCCCGCAGGAAGAGGGCGACGCGCCCGTCGGCCGAGCACACCTCCAGGTACCTGCAGGGACACGGCCCCGTGAGTCCCGGCCCGCCCTCGGCTCCCCGGGGCACCGCGGGGGCATCACGGACCTGTGCTCCGGGTCGGTGGGGAGGCACTTGCGGGACACGTAGCACATCTTCAGAGGGACACTGCGGCTCTCCCGGAGCTCCCGAGGGGGCAGCAGCGGGGATGATCGCTTCTGCTGGGCGGCAGGAGAGGGGTCCCAGCTGACTGTCGCCCCCGCCGAGGAGTTCTTGAAGTAGGGTGAGATCTCCTTCATGTACTTCACTGGAAGAGAGGCAGCGCCGCTGAGGACACGGCACMGGCCAGGGCAGCCTCATGCCGTCCTGCTGAAACCCCCACACTCCCCCTGCCCCAGAGCTGCTGATCCCTCCATTAGCTCCACAGAGCTGCCACCCATGCTGCTGGAGGTGGCACTGGTGGGCAAGGTCACACAGGGAGTGACACAGAATCACAGAATGGTTTGGGTTGAAAGGAACCTCAAAGATTATGCCATTCCAACCCCCTCACTGCATTTCCTGGGGATTTCAAGCAGCATTAAAGGGACCTTCACGCTGGCACATTCATGTCAGAGCTTGCAGGGCATAAAGGGAAGATGTGTGCAGATGTCAGTGGGGCTTTCCTGCATGGTGCAGGGGGATGGAGCATTGTGTGGCTCTAGGGAGGATGGAGGATTTGTACACCAGCCCCAGGAATGGTAAGGGTCCTGCTGGTAGAGACAATTCTGGGAGGTTGTGGCCTCAGTGATAAGAGCAATTGCTTTAGGAACAGAAGAACATTGCTCATCATAGAACCACAGAATAGTCTGGGTYGGAARGGGACTTRAAGCCCATCTCAATCCATCCCCTGCCATGGACAAGGACACTTTCCACTGTCCCAGGGTGCTCCAAGSCCTGTCCCTGTCCTTGGACACWTCCAGGGATCCAGGTGCAGCCACAGCTGCTCTGGGCACCCTCACACGACACCTTGAACACTCACAGTACCTCTGCCCCACCAGTSCAGCCTGGGGAGCTCTGCAACAGGGATAGAAATGGCCTTTCCCCCCTTTTTCCTTGCCTTTAACCCAGATCAGCTCACAGATCCAGGCCTGAGCAGTTCCCTGGGGCAGCACACACAGCCAGGGGTGGGGAATGGGAAAGAGTCCCAGGCCAAAATTACGCAGTCCAAACTGTGCTGGTACAGCCAGTCCCGCTGCCAGCTGAGGAACAGTGCTCAAATACCCTGGCTTGGCCCCAGGAAAAGCCCTGGAGAGCGTGCTCTCTGCTTGCACAGCCCTGCCCCGTGAGCCTCAAACCAGGGACAAGAAATCAGTCCCCACTGAGCCTGGCTCCAGAGCCAGAGCCCTCAGAGCCTTGCTGGGATGGCAGTCGGCTCCAGAGGTTTGGGGAAAGGGGGAGATAAAAGGCACCACAAATTGATGGGGCCCCACAGCCACATCCTGAAAATGAGTTTGGCATTGCTGGCTGAAAAGCTCCAGCTGAGCAGGCAGGATGCCAGTCCTGGTCCTGCCCTGGGGCAGCAAGGGACCAGCTACTGACTCCAGGGAAGGGTTTCCCTTTGGAGGCCCTTAGGAAAACACCACGGAACAGACACGTGCCTGCAGCCACGTCCCCAGCCATCCTGGCTGGTTCCACACCAGGTCCAAGCCAGCAGAGTGGGTGGCAGGATGRGGGACACGAGCTTGGCTTTGCAGCCAACCCTTGTAGGTGGCTGGATGGGCGCAGCTCCATCGCTGCGGCCAGGCCACAGCAGCCTGATGTGCTGCCAGGAAGGAGCCCTTTTCCCACCAGGAAAGAGTCTGCATGCACCCACTCCCAAACCTCACCTGGCCAYAAGAGGGGATATCTCCCACCCATCTTCCCCCAGGGTCACGGCCCCAAGGCTGCCAGAGCTCCAGGAGTGTTTGAACAACGCTCTCAGGGATGCACAGGATGAGATTGTTGGGATGTCTGTGCAGGGCCAGGGCTTGGACTGGATGATCCTGGTGGGTGCCTTCCAACTCGGCCTATTCTGTGCTCTCCCCTTTMATTCCTACCCCATGAGCTCCCTAAAAACCCCTAAATCCCGATGGCCCGGCAGGAGCTGCGTGGAGCCAGAGCCCCGCGGGTGCTGAGTGGGACACAGCTATAAATGGCCACGGAGCTGCGCCACGCGGGCCGGGTCACCCCGCGGTGGCCCCGGGGCCAAGGCGGCGGCGGGGGGCCACCAGCCTCGTGCCCYGCGCCTCCCGTTACAAAAATAGCCACGTTCCCGCAGGCATCCGAGCCGCGCTGGATCTCACCCGAGCCATTAATCTTGGCAGCGGGGACCTGCCATTATGCCGGTGCCTGGGAACTAATTGGAGTTCAGAAAGATGCCATTGAGCCGCTGAAACCCGAGCGGCGTCCCTGCGCCAGCCCCCGGCTCCCCGGGCACGCGGGGGACGTCACCGGCATTAGCGGGGCGGTGGCGGGGTCACGTCCCGAGGGAGCCGCGGAGGACAGCAGCAGTGCCCAGCGCGGGACAGGGCACGGAGAATGAGGCAACAGGCAGGGTCTCATGTCTCGGCTACGTGGCTTTAAGGAGGCTCTCAGGCTGGTCGCAAAGCACGGGGGGTCCTGGGCCAGCACGGGGAGCTGGGAGGTGCTGCAGGCTGTGACAAGGCCCGGTCACCATCCCATGGGAGCTGCTGTCCCCTCCAGTGACCCCAGCACTGGCTTCMCAGCGGGCTGACTTACACTTCTGCCAGTGCCTTCACTGCAGCTGGTATTGRATGGATTAATTAATTACCTCCATCTCATTAAATCAAACAACTCAGACCATATCATGCAGCACCTCTGCCAGTGGTAACTGTAATTCTTGAACTGTTTTTTCTTTTTAATTAACACCTTGCAGTGCTGGGCTCCTGCCTGCTCCCTGGCAGCCTGCATCCTCCAAAAACCACTGGGCAGCAACACTGCCCGGCTGCTGTTGATTAAAGTCACCTACAGCAGGCACACAGGCCTGGGTGGCTGCTGGGCTAATCCACGCGGCCTCCAAGGCCATGTGGGCTCTCCAGGAGAGAGCCTGTCCCACTGATCCTCCCCAGAACAGAGGACAGGGGACAAATAGGACCTTTAACTGCTCAGGGCTTTGCACCAAGGTAAACTTTATTCCAGGGTTATAGTCTCTGGGTGTGCAGCCACCCATCCCATGCCAGGACGGTGCCTCTGCAGGGGGCCAGGTGGTGGCACAGGGGCTCCCAACCACTGCAGCATCCCATGTGTCCTGAACCCTGCAGTGAGCTGCACCAGGGACGTGTTTAACCAAAGGCCCTGGGTCTGCTCTGTGTTGCAGATTTTTGTTTTTCTCCCCAGCACACCAGAAAGGAGCAGAACCATCAAAATTCCTTGGTTTGACTTCTTGGGTAGAAATTCTCCCTCCCCATCAGCCCATTCCTCACAATGGATGGAGAACAATCACAAACCAACCACTCCTGGCACCCTGGATCCTGAGTCAGCACAACCTGCYCCACAAACCATCACTGCTCAGAGCCAAGCCTGACCCCACAGGGCTTCACTGAGGAGCCACAATGCTTCCTCCAGGCAGGAAAACAGACATGGACACCCAGAGCAGGGTCAAGAACACCCTCTCACTGCTTGGGTCAGCAGCACACTCTGCTTCAGCCTGGAGATCACAGTGTGGATTCAAAGAAGAGGTTCCAGACTCCATTTCTGGTCAGGGGTAGGATGGTGCTGCTGTTTCTCCTGCCATAATCTTCCCAGCAGCATCTACACAGCTCAGCAAGSCCATCATATCAGGAAATGCTCCAGAGAGCTCCTGGAGATTCAGTGCTGGCCCTACAGAGATGCTAATCCCACCTCCAGCTGGTCCCTCTCTGCCTCAGGATTAACGAGGCAAAATTGGCATGTTAAACTGGGGGGCTGAGCAAACACACACCCCAAAGAGACAGCCTGAAACAACCTGCCAGCTCCAACCCCATGCTCTGATGTGCTTCCAGAACAGCCAGCACAGTACCCCACCCTGGGACCATGCCCTGCCCCTGGCTCCCAGCATGAACACGACAGCAGCTCCTGTCCCAGCTGCCTCGGCTCRAGTCCTACCCCAGGGAGGAAGATGCCATGGGATGCTGCAGGGTGAGGCACCATTGCTGTCCCTCCTGCCCCAGGATCCTGTCCCAGCACTCAGTGCCACATTCCATGCCCCAGCTCTTTGCTAAACATTCCCCTGTGCTGCACTGTCAGCAGGCAGATCATGGGACAGCCCTCTGTGTTTCCAGGGAGGAGAAACAAACCCAGGAAACTCCCCAGGGAAAGCAAAGCCTCAGAGCAGCGAGGTGTGGAGGTGGCAGATGTGCCCCATCACCTCCTGGCATCATCCCCAGGGCAGATCCAAAACCTTCCTTCCCACGGTTATGGCAACCAGCATTCTGGAGAATCCCCAGCCCCACTCGCTCCCAGCACCCATTTTTCTGAATTTCAAACTTCCAAGCAATTACTTGGCCAAGCAAGTCCTAAAGAGCAGAGACAGCCSCAGGAGCACCCCTGTGGCAAGTAATTATGGATGTGAGATCTCCAYAGCTGCCCCAACTCCTCCTCCCCACCACTCCCAGTTCTTCCCCCATGACCATACAGCACAGGGGCCTCACCAGGAAAACCCMTCCTGACCCCAGAACCCTTCCCAGGGCAGCTGGAAGGATGTTTACCAGCCCTCTCCCTGCCATGGAGAGTCTCTGGATTCCAAGCAATGAAAATAAGAAAAAAAAAACAGGGAAAAATAAGGCAAGGGAGAGTGACTCTCCCTGAAATAACAATGTAATATAAATACAGTCCAACTCCTCCTGTAAATACCAAGAGAGTAGTTTGGCACATTCAAAAAAAAATCTTGGCAGGACACATGGAGAGGTATCTGCATGTCCTCACGCCTGGGCAGCAATGACACCCAGGAGCCTGAGGCCAAGCTGAGCAGCCCAGGGTGAAATGTGGCACGTGGAGCCACTGCTGATGCTCACATTAAAACGCATCACCTCCCAGCTCTGCCGCTCTGGGGAGGGAGTCTCAGCCCACTCACTGCCCTCTGAGGAGGTGCCAGCTCTCCCAGGTTTGTTACCAGCTGCAATGCCACCTGCAAACCACCCTAAAAACTCCAAACCCCAGGAATGACTGCAGCCAGGAGCAGCAAGGAGTGAACAGACACTGGCTGTGCCAAATACTCTGGTTTAGCACTCAGAGCACCATAAGGAAAGCTGGAGTCACACCTGGCAGGAAGTGGGAGCAGGAAGTGTCTAAGTAATGTTAAGATGCTCTTTTTTAAGCTCTGCCTTCTCCAAGCAGAAGGCAGCAGGGAATGCCCCAGTTTAATACCCTTCAGGCACTTAAAGGCCACCCCCTGCCCCTCAGCCCTGCCACCTCTCCCTGGGGCAGGGGGTTTGGAAGCCAGCTCCCAGAGAGCCACAGGGGTGGCAGGTACAAAGCAGGGCCACCACCTCCACAGGACAGTGCCAGCCTGAGCATGGCACAGTGCCAGCCCCACAACCCCCATGGCAGAGCTGCACTGTGCCAGCAAACCCAGAAACAGGGAGGGGAGGGAAATGTACCACGTTTATCAGCGGCATCAGTGGTCAGATGAGCAGCAGAGATCCCTTCCCTGCTCTGACTGGACCCCAATAACATCAGATACAAACTCATTGCAGAGATCCAGAGTGCTGTAGKGGGAGCCAGCCCAGCCCCAGTCTCCTCCCAAGGGGACCTGTTGGGAGTTTGAATTAATTAAGAAGCCCAGGAGGTCATACCTGAGCTCAGCAAGCTACAGCAAAGGCCCTGCCTGAAACTGCCTCCCAGGAGGGGGACCTGGATCCCAGGGGATGGAGGAGGAGGAGTCCAGTGAAAGAAATTGTTCTCTCCAGAAAGGGCAGCTCCTCTCCACCTCTTGCAGGAGCTCTGGCAGAAGGGAAACCCACACCAAAGGATGAACAGAAAATAATGGAGGGAGGGTGGTCCAAGAGCAGCGGCTCCAGGCAGGAATTTCACAGACTCACAAAGAAAGAAGCTCTTGTATTTTTCTTTGGTCAGAAAAAAACAACAAAACCACCCCACCACCAACCCTATCTGCTCCCAGCAGCTGTGCAGAGCAGCACATTCCTCCAGCTGAACCGTGGTCCTTGGGCTCCCAGGAGAGGAGGAACCCACAGCAGAAAGGGCTGAGCAAAGCTAAAAATGAAAATCTGGAGCTGAGACAATCTGGGGAAGGCCCAGGAAAGCTGGAGCCACGGTGGTCGCTGGCAGCACAGCACACAGAACTGCTTTGTTCAGGGACAGCCCTGAGCACTGCCCCCAAATCAAACCTCCCTCTGGGACCCAGGAAGGGTCTCTGGTGCCAAGACCCCCCCATTAAGCTGGGTGACCCCAGGGACTGGTTGGARGTGAGGGGAGGGGAAGGCTCCTTTCCTGAGGGACAGATCTGGGATSCCCATCCCAGCCTGGCTGAGCTGGCAGAGGGTGGGCAAACATGAACAGATGTGAGATGAAGGGTAGCCAGAGAAGAACGGGGTCTCTCCCTCAGGACTCCCATGCTCCCAACCCACCAACCCTCACCCAGTCCTCAAGTAGGGCTTGAGGGGCTCCTACAGTGTGCAGCCCCCTCAGGGCTGGGAGACACCAGGSACCATCTGCCTGGTACTGAGAGGGAGCCCATTCCCAGGGAACAGCCTGCTCCAGGGTGCTGAAGGCTGCATCCCTGGGATGTCTGTAGCCTCAGCTTCCAGGGATCCCCTCCGTGGGCAGCATCCCCTGGATGGGAGATTCCTGAGCAGGCCCTGCCTCACCCTCCACCTGCCCAAAACCCACCCAGCAAACCCCAAGGTGCTCAGCAGGAGTGGGCCCTCCCCACTGGCATAAACCTACACCAGCCAGGGCTGTGGGTTTAAATTAAAATCACGAGAAAAGCAGAAAATGTTTTCTCTTGCCCCAAGAACTGCAGACGTGGGGGTGATGCTGTGCAATGAAAGAATCCYAAATCCCAGAAACTTGTCCCACACGTCCCACTGCTGCCTGCCTGAGGTCCCATAGCGGGGAGACAGAGCCTCTGGGCACGGAGCACTGGCACACACTCYGGAAGGAGACAGGGAGATCCCAGCAGTTACCTCCAGCTCTCCGGATGAGCAGACAAATTACTCCGCATATGTTGTTTTCCATTTGAAAGAGTATGMAAATGCAGCTGCAGATGATATGCCACCCCTGTATCACCCCAGAACAGGAAGGAGAACCCTTCTGCCCCCATCACATCCTTGTCTCCTACCTTCCAAGATCACTTCCTTGCCCGTCTTCTTCAAGGCCTGCACGGCCTCGTCGTGCGTGGCCTCGGACAGGTCRGTGCCATTGACGGCGAGGATGGCATCCCCCACGTACAGCGCCTCGGTCTGGTCTGCTGCCAGCCCCTTAAAGATCTTGGAGATCAAGATGGGCATTTTATTCTCTCGGCCACCTTGAAACAGAAGAGAGGGAGCGGTTGTGGCTGTAGGAGCGCTTGGAGGAGCGGGTGGGGAGGGGGATGCTCTGGTACCAGATGGTCCCAGCAAGGCTGAGCCTTTCTGCTGGCACTCAGTGCACTGTGCCAGGTCAGCCCACTGCCCGCTCCCCCGGATACCCACAGGACACCTGTACCAACCATAGCAGCCAAAGCACCACGAGGCTGTACAGCTGATGAAGTGATTGCTCCAAAACCACTCAGATTGGTCACAGATTATTCACAGAGCGAAC
Source organism: Cardinalis cardinalis (assembly GCA_014549065.1). Classification (NCBI taxonomy): domain Eukaryota; kingdom Metazoa; phylum Chordata; class Aves; order Passeriformes; family Cardinalidae; genus Cardinalis; species Cardinalis cardinalis. The sequence goes on along the minus strand of JACDOX010000226.1, from coordinate 280,162 downwards.
ACATAACCTGGCCATCTCCCCATCAGTTTTGGCAGGAAAGTGTATCGTTATTTGCATTATTAAATCATGTGTGCTGAGCAACTATCCTGGCTCCAAGGACTTCATGATCTCAACACATAAGACAGCTGAATGTTTTTGGAGAGGCCAAAGAGCCAGGGAGAGGTGAACCAATCTGGCTGCATGTTCCTGTCCACACAGCAGCCCTATTTACCGGCTGCTCCCCGCTGTCCTGACTAAAAGAATGCTATTCAAACTGCCGGCGGCTTCAGGAGATCAATTTGCACATCGACTCTTGAACCCGCAGGGAGATCCGAGCTGCCTCCGTGCCAGGGCTCAGGGATGGAGCAGCCACCGCCCGTGGCAGCCGCGGATCAGCAGCGCCCGATGCCCCTGCGCCCCGGGACAGCCTGTCCCGAGGAGTCTCCAAGAGATAATCCTCATCCCAGAGGGAGATGCTGAGCCCAGCCCGCTGTCACTGCCCGCCCCGGGCTGCTCCCAGCCGGTGCCACAGGCATTTCCTCGCTCAGCCGCTGCCAAGCCAGCGAGGGCTCCGGTTATCAGCTGTCAGAGGCCCCGGCGGGGGCTGCTCCGTCCCTGCGCCAGTGCCGAGAGCCCTGCCAGAGCTCAGAACCTCCGCCAGCCCGGCTCTCGCCCGGCTCCCCGCTGTCCTGCCAGCCCCAAGCCACGTCCTGTGGCAGGACACTCACCCCCCGGGTGGCACCCAGTGTCCCTGCGTGAAACACGGCTGGTACATGCCAGCAGCCTGGTGAGGAGTGATGCCCTGCCCTACCAAGGCTGCCCCACCCTCCACAGCACCTTCCACTGCCCACTTTTGATGGCAACTACTTCTTTTCCACATACGTCACTGGAAAAGTAAAGTTTTAACTGAACCAAGGGAAGTTTCTCCTTTCCTGGGAGAGCCACAGAGCAAGCAATAACTTGGCAGCCAAGGGGCTGTTACGAAAGGGGGTTTGTGCTTCCCAAAAAAAAGGCTGGCACGCTGGGCCACCCTGCAAACACGGCAGCAGTGTCGATCAGTTCCAGCACCCGCACATTCACATTGCAAAACCTCCCCGCTTCCAGAGGGAGCCGGAGGCTGCGTTTGTGTCCCCTCTGAGCTGGAAGGAGAAGCCACGTCAGGAGGCGAGAGCTGCCCTGTCAGCGCCCCCGGGGCGGCCGAGCCCGCTGCCTCTCACAGCCACGCTCTGACAGCCCTGTCCCTGTCTCCGCGCTGCCCTTTCCATCCTGCTTTCACAGCTCCCAACACGCTCGGAGCCGCGTGAAAATCAAAGGCAAGCAGAAAGGCAGGAACGCCATCCCTGCCCTAAGAAGTTTCCAGCCTGAAGTTCAGGCGAGTCACCAAGGAGCGGGACAGCTCGGGAGGGAAAACAGACATTGAACAGGGAGGCTTCCCGCTGCCTGCTTCCCGGGAGCGCACATCTCCAAACCCGAGCGCGCTGCTTTAACACCGCACCCAGCGCCGGCAGATCTCCAGGGGCCTTACATCGCTCCCTTCGTTTTGCKGACAGTTTTAAAGAGGCGCTTCCCAACTAAGGAACACGGTGGGACAAGGACACGCCGGCCCAGCCCTCACTTTGACTGCAAAACGGCAACTTTGGTGTAACCGGGTGCCCCCCTGCACCCCAGCTGCCCCGTGAGACAGCACCCTACCCGTGGGTGCGGGGGACAGGGGGTGCCCCGCCGGCTCACAAACCCTGGGGTCYCTCACCCCGGCCGGGGCACGGCGGGCAGGCACTGGCCGGTCACTCCGCACCSCAAATCATCGCTCTTTCCGTAGGCTGGCAATGGTTCGGGTCCCGTCACTGCCACGCATCCCCCTCCCCGTCCCGAGCTGGGGCCGGGGGATGCGAGGACTCCGACCCCAGCCCCGCTTCCCGCAGGGTCCGCTCCGAGCGAGCCGCGRGACGGCAGCAGCAACAGGTCCCGGCGCCGATGCCCGTCTCCCCCCGCCGCTCCGGGACCCCCGGGCCCGGCCTCACCTTTGATGCTGATGCCGAGCCCCCCCACGTCCTGCTTGACGACGCGCACGGTGCGCCTGATGTTGGCGAGCGCCTCGGGCGCGGCGGAGCCCGGCTCGCCGCCGTTCAGCTGCGCCGCCGGGGCCTCGGGGCCGGGCCCGGGGCCGTCTGCAGGGCTGACCCCCAGCACGTCCTCGGCCAGGGTGAGCAGGACGCGGAGCCACTGCCCGCTGGGGCCGCGCAGCTCCAGCAGCCCGGTGCGCGGGGCGCGCCTGCCCGCCGCCATCTTCGCGCGCTCCGCGTCCCACACCGCCACGCGCCGCCCCTCAGCGCCCCGCGCACCGCCCGTCCCACACCGCCCCTCACCGCACCGCCCGTCCCCGTCCTTCACCGCCCCTCACCGCCCGTCCCACACCGCCCCTCACCGCCCCTCCCTGCCCCGCACCGCCCCTCAGCGCCCCGCACCGCCTGTCCCTGTCCCCGTCCCGCACCGCTCCGCCCATTGCCCCGCACCGCCTCTCCACACCCGGCACAGCCTCTCCGCTCACACTCCGCGCCGCCCCTTAGTGCCCCGCACCGCTCCACGCCCCGTCCTGCCCCATCCTGCCACACACCGCCCCGCCGGACCGGGACAGAGCCCTGGGAGAGAACGGGATCCCGGTCCCGCCCCATTCCCCTCCGGACGGGACACCGGGATGCTCCMCAGTGCTCCCCGCACCAACCCTGGACGGGGCACCAGGAGGGGACACGGCTCCCCGGTGTTCCCCATCATGGAATGGGGCACAGGGAGGGATAGAGGGCTCCCCACTGATCCTAGGACAGGCACCTGGAGGGCCCAGCGCTCCTTAGCTCTCCCCGTTCCAGCCTGGGATGGAGCAACAGGAGAGATACGGCTCTGGCCTGGATGGAGCGTGGGGAGAGACCAGGACACCAGGGCCCCACTGCTCCGTCCTGGGATGGGGCTCTGGAAAAGCCTGGTTCTCCCCTCACCATCCTGGGATGGGGCACCAGCAGGGACACAGCTCCCCAGTGCTCCCCAGAGCTCCCCAGTGCTCCTCAGAGCTCCCCAGAGCTCCCCAGAGCTCCCCAGTGCTCTTCAGTGATCCCCAGAGCTCCCCAGTGCTCTCCAGTGCTCCTCAGAGCTCCCCAATGCTCCTCAGTGATCCCAGAGCTCCCCAGTGCTCCTCAGTGCTCCTCAGTGATCCCCAGTGCTCCCCAGAGCTCCCCAGTTCTCCCCAGTGCTCCTTGTTCTGGCCTGACACAGGGCACCAGGAGGACCTGGTGCTTCCCAGCGCTCCCACTCCATCCTGGGACCAGCATGGGGAGGGACACAGCCCCCAAGTCTGGCCCTGGACRTTTTGGGTGTCCCTGTGCTGGGCTGTCACAGGAGGAGCAGTGGGAGCTGGCACAGGGCTGTGGCTTATCCCAGCAGCCACAGCCAGGGCAGGAACCTCCCAGGGGTCCCAAYGGGTTAAACAGGAGCCAGGCAGGGGGAGATGGTGTCTGCAGACATTCAGACAAGTCTGCATTGCTTTTTCCTTACTTGCCCTGGATCTTGAAAAYGGGAATATTTTTACTTCCTTGGCAGATACCCATTTTTACTGCATTAATTAGGAGTAGAAAATACCTTCAGGAGTAGCAAACCACTCTTGGCACATCCCCTCTGCCCCTTGCAGAGTGCTTCAAGCAGCGCCAGGAGCCTCTGGGACAGGACTGCTGAGGTCTCAGGCCCTCTGGAAAGCACAGGGATTTGTAAGAATTCTGTAACATTTCTGGCTGGCTGGGAAGGGGGTGGAGAGAAGCTCTGGGCACCTGGGGCAGGGGGGGCTGCAGCATGTGCTGCTCAGCACAGCCCTTCCTGGCCAGGGGCTGCAGCCAGCCCTGAGCATCAGCCTCACACAGAGGAGAAAAATGCTCCCTGGGCTCCCTCCCACGCAGTAGCAGCTGTGGAATTTCTTGAGGTTGCAGTAGAGGAAACCCTGAAGGTTATTTCTTTGCAAAACAGACTCTTTACATATTCCTGATTTTCTCTTCGCTAAAATGTCCTGGGTTTAAGTGACACTTTGCCTTTGCAGTACAGTGCTGCTCACTGTGGCAAGCACTTCTACATCACCCCAAGGATATTTCCCTCTGATCCCACCCCCTGTCCAGCCCCACTCTGGCTGCCAGTGCCTCTCGGTTTGGGAACAGCAAGGGGAATTTGGTCTTTCAGCCCCCAAGTGCACACAGAGCTCATTCCCCCTGAGCCACATGCCCTGGGAGCACTCACTTTATTTTCCAGCCAGGCAGCTGCAATCAGCAATTTGTCCGGCTTTTTTTCATTCCCAAGAGCTGCTTTTGATAATTCCAGCCTCTAAGGGCCCATTCCCATCTGAGCTAGCAGTGGGATCACTAAATATCTCTCTCAGTGCAGCAGAACTCAGTGCTCCGTGTTTGGGTTGTTCCCTTTCATTTCTCAGCTCTGTGCCCYGAGGCACGGATGCTGATAAGCATGGCCTGGATGAAGGAAGCCATCCAGATGGTTCCAACCCTTCCCTGTCCTGCTGCTGGGATGGAGAAAGCACCATGGTCCTTGGATGCAGGTCACAGCACTCTGACTTCACCTCCTTTKGGGGAACAGCCTCACCCTGTGAGTGCAGCGAGGCTGAGGCTCAGTGACCCCAGCACAGAGCACGGCCCCAGCCACCACTTCTGCCCTGCTTCAGCGATTAATATTCCTATGACACAGCAATTAATACTCCTATGACAACTTATGTGGGATAGAGACCCCAGGCAAGTACTGCAGGTGGTGTCTTCTAATGGAAACAGGGAATCCAAAGTGCCCTTGAGACCCTGGTCCCAAACTGGGAGGCTCACCCTGAGCAGGGGGTCCATCAGGAGGGTTCAAATAGGGCTGACAGACTGGTGAAGGACTGGGGCTTGGCTCCAGGTTTAATCAAAGACAGGAACCATTTGCTGGCTCCTCTGCACAGCTGGGCCTGGCAAGAGCAGTGGCTGAGAAATTGGGACATGCCAGGAYGTTCTCGGAGGTCCCAGTGCCCCCCAAGCAGAGGTGCTGCTGTTTTGAGCTTTTCCAACAAGCTTGGCTCCCYCCAGGCTTCCCCACTTCTTTTTAGCCCTTTCCTGTCCCAGGGCTCACGGTGAGCCCCAGGAGCCCAGCACACGGAGTGGTCCCAGCTCGATTTGACCCTCCCAAGACACCGTGAGGATAATTCCGTGCCGTGGAGCTGCAGGACCGCCGCTGGGGTGGGATGGGAGGGCGGAGGGCAGAGGCTCCGGCCGGGGCTGGCCCGCAGGRGTGAGCCGCAGCTTCCAGGCATGCCAGCGGCGTTCGTCAGGGCTCCTGTGAAAGCCAGCGGGCGGGGGAGGAGTTGCTTGAAAAATTGCTATTCACAGAAATAGAAACTTCCCGCAGAAACACGCGTGCGTCGGTGACAAAAGCCCAGCTGGGAATTTCTCCTGGCAGCAGGAGCAGTGGGAGGGAAAGGGGCTGGGGAGTGCAGGAGGCTGAGGTGCAGGACTGGGGGTGCTGCCAGGGCCCTGACCTTGGCCCTGAGGGAAATTGCTGCTTTTTAGCTGGGAAAAGCATTTCTTGGCTCCATTATCCTCCAAACGGTCCCCAGGAGCTGGCAGTGTGGCAGCGACGGGCTCCGTGCCCCCCACTCTGAGCCATCCCCTCCAGCAGAGCTTCCTCCGTGGCTGTTGGGATCCTGCAGAGAGTGCTGAGGCCCTGGCACAGGGTGCCCACAGCAGCTGGGCTGCCCCTGGATCCCTGGAAGTGTCCAAGGCCAGGATGGACAAGGCTTGGAGCAGCCTGGAAGAGAGGAAGGTGTCCCTCCCCATGGCAGGGGGTGGGATGGGAKGAGACTTAAGGTTCCYTCCAACCCAGACCATTGTGGGATTCTGGGATTCCACACTTCCCCAGCTGATTTTCATGGCAGGTTTCAGCCATCCTGGCATTTTCTCTGCCTATTCTCTCCAGCCCCCTGAACCCTGCAGTTTAGCAGCTATTATTAGTCCCATTTCTTGGCATAGCCAGGAGCTGTGTCAAAGCCCACCAGTCTATTTATAGAGTGCTGTGAGCTGGTTTGTTACTCGTGTTAATTGAATTAATCCCTTCTGAAGAAAAGAAAAGACTTGAAGAGCTCGAGTTCAGTCTCTGGGACAACATTCCCAAACTGTGGGGATCCAGGGAGCATCTCAGGCTGCTGGATGCCCTGACGATCCTTAGCCCTCAGCACCAGGGAAGGGCTGCTGAGCTCAGTGTTCCAGGAATTCATGGAAGGGCATGATACCAATCCTGCCCTGCAGGACTGACACTCGAGAAACCCTGCAAGGGATGGAAGGGAAATAGCTTTTATTATCTAGATAGATTTTAGTCTAGATATTAACAGATTTAGATATGCAATATGTACTTAACAGATGGGTTCATCCGTCACTATGCGGGAAACACAGCAAAAAAAATGTGATTCTAAAGTACCTGACTTTAGAATCACTGGGGTCTCCAAGTCCTTTAGAGTGTTTCTGTCTGCTTTGGGGCATAATTAGTCCCTACAAAGTTTCTTCCATCTCMTGCAGGCTCTTCCCTTATGTATTCCTGTAAGATAACCACAATCAGCTGGGCTTTCACAGTGGGAAAATGCTTATGCCACTGCATGGCAGCTCATATGTTATCAGGGCAGGATCATTTAATCAAGGAACAAGAGACTGCATGGGAAAAAGCAGCACCCAGAAGCTAAAATAATTTCAGAAAGGCAAAAGTTGTCGCACATTAATGCCCAGTCACTACCTCCTGCAGCTTTGGCTCTCTGATGCTCTTRATACCGAGTGGTATCAGTAGCAGGGGTGTCAATCAGATAAAGGACATAAATTATTAATAAAATCAGCACATGAGTTGCAGAATGTAAAATCCACCATCATGTCTGCAGTTCGACTGGGCCATTTTTTGGTTTAATTCACAGCTTGCAAATGAARATGCTGTTTCCTTCCTGCCTGGCACTGGGAATAAACTTCTCTTGGACTGCAGAGTTGGTGGGATACACTGCCCATGAATCTGGATTCTGCAGCTCTCCTGGGGTTTTTATAACTCAACAGGTAGAGCTTTGATAAATGSCACTTCTCTGCTGCTGCCACCTTTCTCTGATGGCCTGTCAACGTGACACCACCAAGGCTGGGAACACCCCATGCCCAGAAGTGTGCAAGGCCAGCTTGGATGGGGCTTGGAGCAGCCTGGTCTGGTGGAAGGTGTCCCTGCCTATGGCAGGAGGGTTGGAGCTGGGTGAATTTTAAGGTCCCTTCCAACCCAAACCAATCTGTGATTTATTATTCCAAGAGGTTGTCTGAAGCACAAGGAGACCTTGATGGATGTGATTTCATTCCCTGACTCAGAGGACATTGCAGGGAGAGCTTCCTGTGCTAAGCCYATAACAGGGGCACAGGAGGGATGGAAGAGACTTGTACCCCAGGAAAAGGCTGTGTTTGAAGCCTGAGGGATGTTTCCCCACTTCTAGCTGGAAAGCCACCTTCAGCATCAGGGTTTGGAGTTAAGTGCATYCCTCTGTGGGGCTGCACCTTCCGCGCAAGGCCCCATCCCCACGGGGCGCTCCTGGCAGGTGCTGGGTTACAGCCCACGCTCCAGGGACCTTCCCCTTCCCAGGAGCGGGCTCAGGGCCATCTCCGGGCCGAGCCCCAGCGTGGCTCCCTGGGAGGAGCTGCAGGATCTCCCGCTGTCAGCAGATGCCAGCAAAGAGCCGCTCTGCGGCCAGCGGCGCTGCCGCGGGCTGGGGGTGCCGGGGACCCCCGGGCACCTTCTGTCCCCACCCCACCGTCCGGGTCGGCGCTGCCTGCCGAGGGACAAAGCCCTGTGGGGGTCCGGGGGGGTTTGCCACCAGCTGAGAACCCCCAGGCTCAGCTCCCSAATTGCAGCATCTGCGGCTGCTGCAGAACTGGTGGCAGAAGCCGAGGAACAGGACGGGGTGACCCTCTGGCCATGTCACCGCTTCGTGCCACACGGGGCMGGGGACACGCTGCCCGCTCAGCCTGCTGGCTTTGAGAGTCACAGACTGGTTTGGGGTGGAAGGGACCTTAAAAACCATCTAATCCACCCCCCTGCCACTGCAGGGACGCCTCTGCTAAACCAGGCTSCTSGAAGCCCCATCCAAGCTGGCCCTGATGTCCCAACTCTGGGGCATCCACGTCTCCTCTGGGAAACCCTGTCCTGTGTCCCACTGCCGCCGCTGTACCAATATTCCCTCTTTATCTGGGCTAAGAGGGCACTGGGGAGGAATCCTCACCTCTCCTCACTGCTCAGTTATTCTGGACCCTGGGTCAGCCCTAGCTCTGTTTTCGGGGGCCGGTGTCCAASAGGATCCTCCCACACGCCCTTTCTGCTCAGCACCCAGGGCACAAACCCCACCCTCCCTTTCCTCACCCTATTCCCCTCCTAAACACTTGGGAGGCGCCTCCTGCTCCCTCCCAGCTTGGCAGGCGTGTGTGACGCCCCTGCTCCACAACAAGAGCTATTTTTATCTKTAAAATATTCACTCTCCCCCGGCTCAGCCTCGTGCACTGCCCGTGTCCCCAGTTCCTGGCTGGGTCCCCGCTGCAGCTGGGATCAGGCTCTGCTTGTGTCCCCAGGCACCCTGCAGCTGAGGGGGATGCAGGAGGAGCCCATCCACTGCCCCATRAAAAGCTCTTTTTCCAGCCTGACAAGTAGCTGGAACTTGTTTTATAGGAGGATGTACGCATACATATATGGTTCCCGCTATTTCCCCTTCCCTCCCTGCTACTTTCCCCTTCATCGTGGTCTTCTCAAGTKAGCTCAGGGCTGACCAGGAGAGCAGTGCCAGCAGCTTTGCCAGGTCTTTCTGATGGTCAGGGAAGGGTACTGGACCTGGAAAAGCCTCAGTTCCTTGGATTTGGGTTCCAGGAAGGGTCTGTGATCACTGCCCATCCTCTCCTGAGCTGCTGGACCCCACGTGCCTTGAGGGAGCCCAGCACTGTCCCAAGCCCTGGGGACACACTGCCCATTTCAGTGCTGCTTTGTGGGGCACCCTAAACCAAACAGCAGGGCAGCAGCTTGAACCCACAAGGCTCCAGGAGGGCTGAGCAGGGAGATACCCCAGTATTCCAGAGTGGATGCTCCAGGCACGATCCTCAGGGGGCTTTTGCAGGGGCTGGAGGGGCTGCAGAAAGGGAATGGGGGGCATCATCCCTGCTGTGAGCTCCCCATCCAGCCCATGGCATCTCCCCTGGCATGAGGGGATGGCAGGGATGGCAGTGACCCCCCCAGGGGAAGGACACCCGTGACCATCCCCCCTGCCCCAGGCTGGCCCCCTCTCACCTCTGCTCCAGCCCTTTGCTCCTCTCCAAAGGGAGGCTTTAATTTCCCCTCTTGGCTGGTGAAACCCTATCCTGAGCAATTCMCCAGCCGTTCCTCCCAATCGCAGTAACTGCCTCATTACTTTGATATTAATAGAATTCATATGGCCTGCAGAAGATAATTGAAATTAACCTCGTGGYGAGGGGGAGCCGAGGGGCCGGGGGCTGAGCTGGGCGAGGGCGGGRGGTGAGCCCTGACCCCTGGCTGGATCCTGGCCTCCAGAGTGGGTCCTGGGGCCAGCAGTGCCCACAGGCATGAAGCATTGCCTGTGGTTTGTACAAAACTGGGGAGCAGGATGGACACCCATCCCGCTGYCCATCAGACTGTCAGGATGCCCAGCCAGCCCTGTCCTGGCTGTCAAACCTTTGACCCTCTCATTGTCCCCTGTCTTGTCCCCAGCTCCAGGCCAGGGAATGCAATAACCTCCATCAGCATCTCCATTGCCATTTTTTCTGGGACCAAAACGGGGGGGAAAGGTTCATTACGTGCAGAAGCACAAAGGCAGAGCGAGTGGCTGTCACAGGCCATGCCACTGCCCGGCAGGGCCCTGAGGGAGCCATCCCGCCGCCCCTCCGGCCCCGTCCCTGKGCTCCCACCCCACCTGCTCCCCGTCAGATGGGAGGTGACCCCCACAAAGGCCTGGCCGCGTCTGCCCCCTCGGGCTTTGCCCTGACACGTGTCACCTTAACCTCTTCCTTGGGACCAGCTGCTGCCAGGGGAGCCTCCTTTGTGGCCCCGGCGAGCGGCAGACGAGTCTCCCTCCCCATCTGGCCGGCGAGGCCTCGTCTGTTGGAGACCCCCTGCCCCGGCTGCTAACGGCATTAACCTCGCCCTGCCCCGCTGCCACCCCCTCAGCTGTCACCGAGCGCCCCAGGTCCCCAGGCTGGGACAGAGTGCATCCCACAGGGACTCATCACACCCCTCACCCACCCCTGGCACC
>JACDOX010000226.1:222645-269317 GCA_014549065.1 Cardinalis cardinalis | reverse complement strand
ACCTCCAGCCTCCTCTCTCTGCACGAATCGGGCAGGACAAGGCAGGACAAGGAATTTGCCTCCAGGGGTTTCAAAAATTCCCGCGCACCTGTGACTGTAGGTGGGATGAGTCCAGCCCTGGGTCTCAGGACCAGCACAGGGGCTCCATCCCAACCCCAACCACCGACCCACATCTCTCTGCCCCTTGTTGGGTCCAGCATGGGCTCCCGTGGGGAGAGGGGGATGCTGCAGCACCCAGGGGTGCCCGGCMAGCAGGGGATTATCGGGGATGGGCTGTGAGGAGCAGCAGGGTCAGGCCCKGCAGCAGGAAGGAACAGGAGATGACGTGAGGGAACAGGAGAGTGGCAGGATGGATTCGGTGAAGGAGGCAGAGGCTGGCATTCCCTGGCTGCCCTCTCAGCGAAGTCCCCGGGCCAGGACAAGGCAGGCGAGACTCCCCCTCCGCCCTTCCCTCCCTCCCTCCCCAGCCAGCCATCCCCGAGGAGTTCTTATCTGCCGCTAATGCTTCGCAGCAGCCGCCCTCCCCAAAGCTTGTGGGCTTGGCAAGATGCTCCGAGACTGCATTTGCTCCAAATGGATTGTGTCAGGGGGAGAACAAAGCGCTGGAGAGTTTTCAAAGCGGACTTGCGATCGCACAGGCGGCCGGTCCCCTCCGGTGCCACCTCACAGGGGACACTCCGGGCTCCAGGCTCTGTCCCAAAGCCCACAGGCAGTGGCTGCTGCCCCTCAGCTCAGCGTCCCRGCCCTGGCTCTGCCATCCCCAGTGATGCCCGGGCAGGGGCCGTTCAACAAGTGCTGGCCAGAAGACAACAGCTCCATTTTCACCAAAAAATGTTCTGCTGCAAAATCTGGCCTTGCTCCAGCTGCAAATGAAAAAATTAGGTTGTTTTTTTGTGGTTTTTTTTTTTCTTTCCTGCTGCAGAATTTCTTGGAAAGCTGATATGGGGCAGGCACTGGAGCAAACACTGACCTTGGCATCATGCCCTTGCCCACTTGTCTCCCCATCCCTGGTGCAGGAAGCTCCAGGCAGAGCAGCTGGCAGAGCAGATTTTTTTCTCTAACACCCTCAAGAGCCTGAGGAGAAAAAGGGAAATATTCTGTCCTGTGTTGATGTGAGCATAAATTGCAATCACAGCCAGGAGGGGTGATAGTGTAGAGCATCCCCTGCCCAGCCTGTCCCTTTGGAAAGGGATACAGGTGATGGCAGGACTGACCCAGGGCACGACCCAAGGAGTGCTCCATGCTCGTGGGGAGGTGTCCCAAGGAAGCACTGGCACACAGGGAACCTTGCCAGGAAGGGCTAGAGCAGAAGGAACCAAGGGATGARACCAGAAAGTCATGTTGGCTTGGCTTTCCCTCAGATCCTCAGAAAAGGTGGTGTCAGCAGTGAGTCAGCTCCTGGAGGTCTGTGAAATCATAATTAAAGAATGCTGAGAAAACAGCTAAATCCCACAGGAAAAAAAAAATTGTGGGGGGAAAATATCCCAAACAACCTTCAAGTAAAAGCAAGTGTGGATCCTGGAGCCTCAGTGCTGGGCAGAGTCATGAAAGAAGAGCGGTTCAGCAAGTGGACACATTTCAGGGAGCAAAGGGATAACTGTAGGATTGCATCAGGGATGGGGAAGAAGGAAAAGCCAGCCCTGGGGCAGTGGCTCTCTGCTGTGGGACAGTCACAGGGCACCACATGGCCCCACAGGAGATCCCAGAGGCTCTCCCAGTGCATTCCCAGCCCATGGGAAGTGTCACAGGCACGAGGACTCCTCTGGACAAGGGTCACAGAGAATCTGAGGAARCAATGGAGCCACCCAAGGCCAGGCTCTGTAAGTGTGACTGTCCCATCGTGAGGGACACAATCATCTGTGCCACTTTAGCAGGAGGGACAGGGCAGGGGCTGGGCCAGGAGGCTCCAACATCCCCATGGCCATGGCAAGAGAGACTCAGAGCAAGCAAGGAGCCTTCTGCAGAAGGCATGGGGTGGCTCACTGGGAGCCAGAGGGGGAAGAGGGGGAAAATCAAGCAAAATGTCACAAATTCAGAAGCTTGAAGGAAAAGAAGGTGTGTGTGTCCTGTGAGGAGATGCTGAGAGGGGAAGAGAAGCTCAGGGGGATCAGTCCTGGATGGTGGGATTGGGAAGAGGAGTTCTGCCCATTGCTGCTGGGGATCAAAACCAACCCAGCCTTCCAGCCCTCCTGGAAAGGCCCCAACACCTGGCCAGGGAGGGGAGCTGGGATCAAAGGCTGGGATGTACAGTCCTGGTGAAAATGCAGGGGAACGACAGAGCCAAACTCCAAGCAGCAGAGTGAACTTTGACTGGGTGTCCATGTAAACAGGGCTGTGAAACCTTCCCCTGCACACTGGAGAGAGCCTGAGGGTAGGGAAAAACCAGATGGAAACTCCACATAAACCCAGCCCATGTGGGTACCACAGGTACCAGCAGGGCCTCAGGCTTCTGCCCCATCACAGCAGCACCACGAGCTGCATCAGGTGAGATGAGGGCACAGCTGGGGGTGGGAATTCCTCCATGCAGACAMAACCTCCCCTGCCCTCTGGGACAGCACCTCATGCCCGTGTGTCCCATGGGAGTGCGAGCTGGCCACCAAACCATGGCTGAAGTGACCCAGGTGGGAACAGAGACTGTGCTGGGAGCCAAACAAGTGTGAAACAGCAAGAAAAAAATGTTATTTTGTTATCACAGATAAATCAAACAGTCCACCCAGTTCACTGTACCCTTCAAAGTGCGTGCACTGCRTCAGACAAAAATGATGGCAGTAAGGAATAGCTGTGTCACAGGGGCTCCAGCCCTCACCACAGGTAGGAGGAGCACCATAACCTGCACTTCCCCTGGGCRAAGGCACTGCAGTGGGGATGCTGCMCTGWCACAGCTCTCATTGAGGGATGCTGCTCCAGAGGCCTGACACATTCCCTGTGCTCCCCTCTGCAGGTGGGCACTGCCCACAGCTCTGGGAAGGAGCAAAGCCCCTGGCACAGCTGGGCTGAGCTTTGGTTTGCTGCTGGATCCTTGCTGGGCTCCCAAGAGCTAACAGCAATGAGGAAACTTTGGGACAGGGAGTCAGGGGATGTCCTCCTCCGGTGGCTGGAGCCCCGTGTCACCATCTGTGCAGCTGCAGATGTCCCCCCCAAACTGTCCTGGCCCCACAGAGCTCTTTGCCCTTGACAGGGAGGATGAACAAAGAGATTTTGCATAATCCCCCATGATCTGCATAATGCATGGCCCCAAAAGCTGCTGCTCTCACCCGCCACGGCACAAGGAGCCACTGGACCTTCCTCTCTCTTCTCAGCCTGATTCCTCCTCCCTGGTGATGTATCACTGCCAGGAGTGAAATCCTGCACCGAGCAGCTCTGCCAGGTGTGGGTGCCCACAGCCCAGCRTGTTTGGGGTGCTGCTGGAGGCACCCCCATCCCAACAGGAAGCTTTTGCTCCASCTGGGGAGAGAAAAAACATGGAAGTGTGCAGAGACATTTTCACAGGAACACTTTGAAAATGCATTTTCACAGGTGCTCATGGCTCACCCTGAAAGGTCTCCACTCCACTCGCCCCATCACCTCTATCCCACCCCCAGGGAAGGAAAATCCTGCTGGAGCTCAGGTGCTGAGCTTTAGCAGGAGCTGAGCACTTCAGAGCCACAAAATCCTGCTGCTTCGAGTGAGGAAAGAAATCCTCTCTGGGTGATGGCTGATTTTGCTTAAAAATACAAAAGCAAAGCAAAAAGTAAGGCCCAGCAGTCCCTGCAGCCAGTGGCTGTGGTGCAGTGCCTGGATGTGTTTGCAGGGCTGGGAATGGCACACGCAGCACAGCCCTTTCCCTCAGCACCRTGCACAGTGACACTGTGACAGATACACCATACAGTGGTGCCACACAGAGGTGGCCAGGCACAAAATCGCCAGAAATCACCTCCAAGGAAGAGTCCATCCAGTTGGGAATCACCTTGGGATTCTCCCAAGCTCCTGCTCACYACAGGATGGGCACGAGCAGAGCCAGCAGCATCTCAGCATCTCCAATGACACCACCCGTAGGCTCCAAAATGTTGGGGAAAAAATAAATATAGCTCAAAGGAGGCTCAGAGATCGAAGGGAAATGGCCATTAGCAACCCTCCATCTGCAGTAAAGAGCCAGCCATGTCCGGCACTCCGGATCTAATGGGTTTTTAATATTCTCGTGGCACGCACTGGGGTATAGATGGGAAGAGACACTTGGAGGTCTTGCATGAGCACCAGGACTCGGGGGGCTGCTCACAGAGTTCAGGCTCTTCCTTTCCCTGCCAGCTGCCTCAGAGACGTAGATGTTTCAATTATTCTGTCAAGCTGCATATTCCAAATTGAGGCCAGAGAAGTGTCTCTGTCTTATATAGAAAGAAAGGAAAAAATATATCCCTAAAAGGAAAAGAAATGAACTCAGAAATTAATAAGGCTGATTGACAATGCTGCTTTGGAAACTCTGGTACCATATGGCATCCTTGAATGGCTGCAGTGCTGTTAGGATGGAGCTGACCAGCTGGAGAGTTACTGTGGGTTGTTTGTAATTGTAATAATGGATATCAGATGGCTGGTGTGGAGCAGTTTATAAATGAGAACAGACAATGAGCCGCACTGTTTGTCAGGAAATCATTGCTGATATGGGCTTTGTGCTCCCCACCACTCCCGGGTGGAGCTGGCTGCTCCCAGGGCACCCTGGGCTGCCCCTGGGTCCGGCTCTGGCCAGGAAAGGCACAGGCCTGGGGCAGGTACCRCATCACTGATCCACCAGGGTGGTCCAGGACTTCCAAAAACACCCCTCAGCCTCCTGGTGCTATGGGCAGAGCCCCAGGTGCCACTGGGAGGTGGCAGCAAGGCTGATGTCCTTCTGCTAAAGATGTGGGGTGCAGCCAAGGGGCCTCTCTGCAAAGCCAAAGCAAAAGGGACCCGACAGGATCCACCAGTCAGGACCACAGGGCTGCTGGGGGCTCGGATACTGACACTTCCAGATTGGTTTTTGTGCTGAACAGCCGGAAAAATCATGACATTTCAGAATTTGCCAGTTAATGGATTTTTTTTTTTTAAAGTCAGTAACAGTGAAATTCATTATTTCAATTTCTGCTGATTTCCAACTCCACGGTTGAGCACATAAAGCGAAGCCTGAGTTTGGAACGAAAATGTCACACACTTGTTCCCTCCTCTTTTCCAAAATGAACTTCCATCCAAATTGACACAGGACATTGCCCAGCTGGAATGTCCCCTTGCTCCAGCTGAAGCCACCCTGTGCCACATGGCCTGGCAGCCCCAGCCCAGAGAACCTAGGGCAGGAGAARGCTGGGAGGGAAAGCTGCCTTCAAGGCTCAGCTATTTCAACTATTGTTAATTCCTGAGTGGTCCTGGATTATTTTTTACCCTAAAAGCTGTTTAAAAAGAAATATTTTTTACCCCAAAAGTTATTAAAAAATAAGTGGTAACCAACGTGTGTTTTGCATATTGCCTCATCACCTGAAGCCCTGTGGCAGTGCCAGGTGATGTTGCCTGGCAGGACAAGCACATCCATGTGTCCATCCACACTCAAACCCGAGCACAGCTGGGTGCTCCAGCAGGTCTCATTTTGGGATCATCAGCCCCTGGGCAGGGATGGAAGGATCCTGGCACTGCTGGGCCCCCTCCTGCTTGCCTTCAGGCTGATGGCATCTCTGGTGAGGGGGCCAGGGCAGGGCAGCAGGCAGAGCTTTCTAGGAAAGCCATCTCCATGGGAAGGAGGCCAGGCCTGGAGCTGCGGCCAGGGCACGTGCCAAGCGCCGGGCAGAGCATCCCCGAGCTGCCATGCCCCTCTGCAGGGCATCTCTGCAGCCTGGAAACGCTCCCAGTGCTCCTTCTGGCTGCACAGAGAGACTGCAGGTGCTCAGGGAACCCCCAACCTGGACAGCAGCTGCCCCGTGCCCTCCTGGGCCTGGGGCACAGGGGAGGGTGGGCAGAGGTGCTGCAGGTGCAAGGGAACRGCCTGGGGGGATCATATCCAACTCATCACCCTCAGCTAAACCCCTCCCTCAGCTCCATCCTTTTCAGCCCTCACTACCTGTAACAGAATTGCTGCTCTCTGGTTTGGTTTGGATAAGAAATGAAATCTCTCATATCTATATCTAATATATCTATATCTATATCTATATCTATATCTATATCTATATCTATTCTACATAAATTATATATTCCTGTCTAAATGTTTTATATTCTTATATATAAAGGTTTTTTTAATATTATTCTTTTGTAGTAGAAAATTATTCCTTGGACACCCCAAGGTGCAGAAATCCTCACGCAAAACCCTTGGTGAAGCTGGACATGGGCAGGGCAAAGTGACTGAAGTCCATGGTCAAAATCAGCAGGCAGGAAACCTTTTTTAATCCATCACTCCTAACCAAGCTCTGTGGTTAATTCCCTGAAGAAATATAAGGTCCTGCTCTCTGCCAGTTCTGAAAACATCCCTGTTTATATGGGGCATGGCTCCTCCTCAAAACTCCAGTATTTCTTTTTTCCAGTTCAGAGAAGATTATTTGAATCTGCCTATTTGCAGCCTTGGTTTTTAGGGTTTCATGTAAAATGCAACTTATTCATTCATTTTAATAGCAGAGATTACAGGTCTGTTTTTTATATATCAGCCACTACTTAGGGAAAATTGACACCCCATTACCATGCACCAAACATCATAACTGAGTTTTAATTTATTTGTAAAGGRTGCTGAGGTGTGGTGCAGACACAAGAGTGTTTTGGACACCCCCTTTGGAGCTGGACCTGGGAAGCAGGAGGGCTATGGCATTCCCCAGACCCCTCATGGTGTCCCGTCCCCCCCATGTCCCCACAGACCTGCCAGCAACCCAATCACATCCTCCAACTTTTAGCCTGAAGTTGTCGCTCAGTAGAAAACCTCCCCCTCTTTTTCCAGCTCAACTTYGCCTGACCTCGTCAGCAAAGGGAGCTGATTGTAGGAAGGTGTCCCAGGGTGACGTTGTGATGCTTGTATCCTCATTTGTGTGTTCTGTTCATGCTGGATATCATGTTCTGTGCCTTCAAGACTGGCTMTGAAGAGTGAAAGTTTTGTTTTGTTATCAACCTGCTCCCCCATGGCTGTGGGACACACAGACAGGGCAGTACATGGTGCTGCTTTGGCTTTTCTCTTTGCTCTTGCTTTTGCTCCTGCTCATTAGTTAGTTTAGCTAAGCAGTCTGAATTTCCCTGGACTGTTTTTCCTTTCCTTTTTTTTGAACTACTCGAGCCTGCTCCGGACTGGGACCTGGGAACACCGAGAGTTTGCCCCTTGTGGCTGCAGCAGCTGCCCCAGCACCGGGGGGACTGAGAACAGAGCGAGCACCCCCAGAGAGACTTTCTGAATTTGTCATCTTTTCCAGAGCAGTGACAGAGTGGTGTCACCCAGTATTGTTCATTCTGTGTGCTGGGGGTGCTGTGCCTGTTAAATAAACAGGTTCTTTCCACTTCTCTCCAGGGAATCCTTCCCGACCTGGTTGTGGGCAGGGGCTGTGTGGGTTTGCTTTCTGGAGGGGCCCCTTTGGAGGCTTTCTCCCGAGTTTGCCCTAAGCCAGGAGGACAGCAGTCGGGGAGCAGCCGGGGTGGGGCTGTCCCAGCGCCTCGGTGGCACCGCCAGCCCCGCTGCCCGCGCCGAGCCGCAGCTCCCGTGTGACACCGGCGGGGCTGACGGGTTCCTTAGCGCTGCTATCACCTTTTAAATCACCGCCCTGCAAGCCCTGACAAGCACTGTCAGCGGTTCCAATGCAAAGAGGATTAGGTTTCAAAAGAAAGAGGTATTCAACACGAACACAAACACACTCGTTTTTCCAGCACGGCCACTGTGGAAAGGCTGAACACCCCAGGCTGGCTGCAGCCCCTCCCTGGCACCTGAGCACCCTAAACTTCGTGTGGTTTAGTGAGCCTGCCTTGCTGTCACTTTTGGGGTGTCATCTGTTTGATCAGCCCCCATCACCCCCGCGGCCGTGGCAGGGCCCCACGGCAGCCAGGCTGGTGTCGTTGCTGGTTTTTGTTTTACAGGGGTGACAGARCCTGCCCACATCCTCCCTCCCACGCACTGCCACTGGGTTTGCTTTGCCCTGCCTGGCAGGTAACAACCCCCAAAAGTGCTGTCACTTTGTCATCCCATGACAGGTGTCCCGTGTCCCATGTCCCCTCACACAGGGTGCAGTGTTTGTGGGATCTCTGTGCTCCTGGAGGGATGGATTTGGGATTCCCAGATCTGCTCCGAGCCCTGGTGCATCCCTGGCCCAYCAGCATCCCATGTCTCCTTTCTCCCTTTCCATGGGAGGTTGAAAAATCACCAAGAATCTGCTGGAGGGAGTTGAAAATCCAAAGTAGGAGCCAGCTGAGCACCAGGACAGGCACAGGGTGGCTGTGGGCATGGGCCCTACACAGCCACACCACCCCAAAATCCTCTGGGGAACGTGCACCCAGAGGCAGAGGCAGGATTGTGAGGGCATCAGCACCCTAGACAAGAGGGAAGAGTCATCCTGAGCTGGGAGGAGGAGGATGGAAGCACCATGGGATGAAGGTGTGTTAGGAGCAGAGAGCTCAAATAAAACCCAACAGGGAATGATGGTAGAAGTCATGAGCTGCAAAATGCACCAAAAATTCCTTCTGCTTCAGACATCTACAAAAAATATCCTATTAAACTCAAAATCAGGCTCCTACCCCAGCCTCTACTCATTTGCTGTTTACTGCCAAACACCTCCACGGTGGCAGCTGACTTTGGCTTTGTGGCTGTGGYCGCTCACATCCTGTGGCTGGAAAATGATAAAAAATGTTTTAAAATAACATAGCAAACCCCAGAATCTGCTGGGTGCTCACATGAGGATGGGCATGGCCACAATGGAGGAGCAGCAGAAGCCCCAACCATGCCCAAGGCTGGCTGTGCTCTGGCAGGGGCTGTGGCGGTGATTTGTAACACCATCTCTCCTTAGTGATGGGATTGCCCCACAGGCGCGGGTCTGGCTGGAAGGGGAGCACAGCAGCCAGGCTGAGGAGCACCACGGGACCGCCCTTCTGCCTCCCCAGGGCTCCTGCGGGCCAGGGACTGCTCCGAGCATCCCCAAGCCTCCATCCCCAGCCCATCTGCCGCTCCACTCCCGCTCCCCGCCTGCGACGTCGGGGTGGCTCCCGCTCCTCATTAGAGGTCGCAGCCCCTGAGCAAGGATTAATCTGGCACTTGTGCGAATTTGTCTGCCTGAAAAGAGAGGGACTGGCTCTGACCTCGCAGTCTGGAGACTGGTGGGGAGTTTGCTGTCCCCTGAGCTGTCAAGCCAATTCCCTGCAGTACCAAGCTGTTGTTCTTGGCATCTGCTAGGCAGAAAGGCTGTGAAACACCCCAAATATCTGTTTGTTTTAAAAGGTAAATATTAATTTCAGGATGCTGTTTACATAAGCAGACTCTTGCAGCTTGAACTCACTGCCTTTTGCTGGTGTCACATGGCATTAGTGTGTATTTAACATTTATTTAACTCTCCTTGGCCCTGCTTGTGCCAGATGGCAGGCAGCCTGCACGGCCAGGCAGGGCTCAGCTCGGGGCTGCTCTCAGCGTGACAAGGGGCTGGGTTGAGCCTGCAAACTTAAAAGTTTGAGCAGTTTTGTGGCTGCAGGTTCCTGAATGACACCAAAACACGCTGTGGGTTTGTGTCCCCAAGGCTGGGTGGTGTCCCTGCCTCCAGACACCAAAAGCAGGGCAACCAGGGAATCACCCTCTGACAAGTGCAAACCCGTCTGAGGGCTGGCCTTTCCTCAGCTCTTGCCAGGCACTGTAGTCTGACTATCACCTTGGCCTGATCCTGCCTGGCTCTGAGCTCCCTCCCTGCTCCCCTGGGAGCAGATCTGTGGATCCCAGCAGCCATCCCAGTCTGCCTGCACTGGGTGGGACACTCAGAGCTGAAACCCTGGGCTGCACAAGCTGGGGGGTGCCTGGTCACCCAGTGACACGGACAAGTTGATCACATCGCATCACAGAGGAGCTGGTGACATGGCACAGGAGCTGGTGACATGGCACAGGAGCTGCTGGCTGGCTCCTGGGGTCCTGAGCAGTGAGTTTGCTCCTCTCAGTGCGATGCTGAGAGATCTCACAGAGTCATGCACAGCCCTGATGCACAGCTGCGACTGCTGAGTGCTCACACGTCCCTTTTCTGCCTCTCCAGTCACTCACTCTCTCAGCACAGGGCATTTTTTGGGTAATGCAGCACTGACAGTGTCACTGCTTTCTCAAACAATGAAGAAATGCAGCCAGATGGCCTCTGGAAAACAAATAAGATATTCAAAACAGTATCAGCCTCTTTATGGCTGCAGCAGGCACCCATCAGCTTGAATATACAAAYGAGGAAGATCTGAGATGGTTTCAGGGACAGGATTACAGCTTCTGAGCTGGGCTGAACACCCTCATGCTCAAACATCGGTGTTTGAAGAAAGGGACCAGCATAATAAATAATGTCCCAAGATTTTATCACGGAATTATTGCCTGTTTGGGCTCGACAGCCGCTGTGTGCTCTGCCTCCCACCTGCTGAACAGGTCTCATCCCAGCCATCCCCTCCTCCTGAAGTTTCTGCTCAATGAGATCCCATCCCCTCCCCCTGGACACACTGCCTCTCCTGGCAGTGCTGACCACTCACRCTGTGCCAGGAGAAACACTGACCAGGCACCAGGACTGACCTTGGGAAACTCCAGACCTCCCTTCTGGCACCATCTGCCTCGCTCTCCTTTCACTCAGTTCTCACCCTTGCTAATGATGCCTGCTCTGAACTTTCTCTTTTCCTTGTTTGGAAAACCAGTTCCCAGGGAAGGAAGCAGGGTGCTCTGGCCTGCCCTGTGAGAGAAATCCTTTATCTCATTTCTCACTCATTTCTATGACAGTAATGACTTTTTTTCAGCATTTTTAGAGCTGCAAATACCTGTGAGATGAGMGATTTCCAAACAATGTTCCCTCTTGCTTTTGTGCTTGCTGCTCTCTGATCAAAGCCATTAATCCTTGCCACAGATCTGCCCTCCCTGCAGAGGAAATGGAAGGACAGAGCTGGTGTGGGAACTGGGAGAGGGCAGCAATGGGGTGAGGAAGGGGCAGGAGAAGGCTGTGGGGAGCAAGGCTGGCCATACATCTTTGCCTGACAGAGCTTGTTCCACCCAGGGCCACAGATCAGCTGAGACCTTCCCTCCCTCCAGCTCAGCCTGCAGCCCCCTGTGCCTTGTTGGTTTTGTTCTGAGAGGGACTCCAGGCTATGAGGTCTCATAGAATGAGAGATTCAGAGTAAGTTTGGGTTGGAAAGACCTTAAAGATCATCTCATTCTCATCATGGGCAGGGACACCTTCCCCTGTCCCAGGCTGCTCCCAGCCCTGTCCAGCCTGGTCTTGGGCACTGCCAGGGATCCAGGGGCAGCCCCAGCTGCTCTGGGCACCTGTGCCAGGGCCTCAGCACCCTCACAGGGAAGAATCTTTTCTCAATATCACAATCTAAACCTATTCTATATATTTCAGTTTGATCCCATTCCCCACTGTCCTGTCCCTCCAAGCCCTTGTAAACAGTCTCTCCTCACCTTTCTTGCAGGCTCCCTTCAGGTMCTGAAAGGACACAATTAGCTCACTCTGAAGCCTCCCTTKTCCAGGCTGAACAATCCCAGCTCTCTCAGCCTTTCCTCACAGCAGAGCTGCTCCATCCTCTGATCACCTTGGTCTGGACCTGATCACTCCTCTGGACTCACTCCAACAGCTCCATGTCCCTCCTGTCCATGCWGCTCCCTTTGGTAGAACTCCTCCATGAGCTGAAGGGTGGGGACCAAACCCAGAGTGGTGCTTCCCATCAGTGCTCAGGTAGGGGTAAGGAGGTGGCAGGACAGCAAACAGAGCTGGAAAAAACCCATCCTCAAAGCACAGCTCGGTCAGCATGGCACGAGCTGAGCTGTGGRATGGCAGCAAATAACCAGAGCAGGGTCCAAGCACCTGCTCATACAGCAAGCACCATTCCCTGTGCACCTGGTAGAGAATTCACCACGGAAAAAGTGCCTGTGACCCGACTGCCTGAGATCCAATTCAATGCTCTAAACAGGGTGGGAGCACCTCTTGACTTTTGGAGGACATGTATGAATATTTTGGTGGTTTACTGGCTATAGATACATACCCTGTATAGTGGCTGTGTATTTATAGTCCTGAAAATGCTGTTTGCAAAACTGTGGCTGCTCACTGGAGTGTGATAGCTGTATAGAAATACTGAGAAATATATATTATTATATATCTACCTCTCCAGCATGTGTGTCCCCACACACTGCACTGTCTTTTTCTTGTCCCAAATACATGATGTGTTCAAGTGATAAAAAGAAAAGGGCTCCAAATGAGGTCCACATGCCTGTAGAGTCTCTTGTCTCATCCACCAGCCTATTTCAAGGACATGCAGCAGCATCAGCTGAGTGAACAGGTGTTGCTCGGTTGGAGGCAGCACAGAAATCCAGACTCATAAAGCCTRGGTGGGTTTTTTTCTCTTGGAGCAAATAAACCCTGCTCTGTCTACCAATGTACCAGCAGAGGAAAAATTGCATCTGACACCTTCATTTGATGGCTGCTGTTCCACAGAGCAAGAGACAAGCTCAGCTCTCTGTACAGCTAAARTCTGGGGAGGTGGAGGTGGGGAAGGAGAGCGCCCTGCAGGGCAGGCTGTGGCAGAGGGGATCTCCACGTGGTGTGTTCCCCTTRCTCACAGAACATCAGGCTCTGGAGATCATCCTCCCTGCAAGACCACGCCCGCATCTCACCCATTGTAGCACGGTCGGGACAGACGGACACGAGAGATCTCTGCAGCCAGGGCTGGAACTTGGGGTTTATTGCAAAGGGCCTGGGGCAGGGCCCTGCTGGGAGCTGCCAGCCACAGCTCAGAGCAGGCTGAGAGAAGAGAGGGGGAGAGAGGATGAGAGGGTGAGAGAGTAAAAGGGTAAGGGAGTAAGAGGGTAAGAGAGCGAAGTTCCTGTTCCAATACAATAAATCTTCTTCTGTGTTGAATATTCTGATTCTCACTAACCAATCTAATACATGATACAAATCCTTTAGCATTTATATACAGCCTGTAAGAATCATTACATCACCACACTGTGTTACATTTTAAACCCTRCAAACTCCTCTTTGGGCCCCTTCTGCCAAGCTGCAGGGTCTGCTCTGACCCTTGGGCCTGTCTGCAAGCAGAGGGTGTTGTTCCATCAAAAGGGGATCACCTTCAGCTGGCCACACCATTGTTTTTCAGTTGTTCAGTAGCTGAGGTATCTCAAAGCTTGCTTTCACTGCAATCTCACTTATAGTTTCCATATTCTCAAAATCTTTTGCCAGACAATCATATTGATAAGGCTTTCCTGTTTCATCTTCCCCAACAACCCATGAGCTGGTATTGCAATGCTGTGATGGCCCCAGCGRTGGGAGAGAATGATGCATCTGACTCCATGGATATCAGAAGGTTAATTAATTACTTTATTATACTCTATTATTCTATACATCTAAAACTGAACCTGCCAAGCACTCAACCCTGCTCACACTGCACTGAATCCCCTGACTGTCACCCAACAGTCCCAACACACACCTGGCCCTGACAGGCCAAGGAAACAAACCCCATCACTGTGGGTAAATAATCTCCATGTTGCATTCTGCTTTGGCACAACACAGGCACAGCAAATGATAAGAATTGTGCTTTCTTTCTCTGAGGTTCAGAGAATGTGAAACCCAGAAATATTCTTGRGAAGAATTGTGCCTTGTTTTTCTCTTTGAAGAGAAATGTGGGGCTACAACTTGGCACCATTCGTCTCAGATCTGAGAAAGAGCACAGAGATCCCATTCCCTGCTCACAGCGTTGTCTCTCCCTAGAAGACACTTGCTGGAGGAGCAGCAGGATAGCCACATTTCAGACATGACCCTGCTTCTGTGAGGAAGTCACATAAACTTATGGAAATGTCCCCAAAACTTCTGTCCTGAGCAGCTACACCATCAGCATTGAGGCCTGCCAGACCAAGCTTCCTGTGTAGCTTTCCCTGGTATTCCAGGGGTATTATTTAGACAACCCTCCCCTCTCTGGGGTTTCCAAAGAAGCTGTTCCATCTTYAGAAACCAAGCAGCAATGCAGACCCTGTCATGGAGCTGCCCTGTGCCCTCCATGGCTTCACCAAAGCTGCGGAAGAGAAGGGARGATGAAAATACATTTGCTGCTCCTTCAAAGCTTTCCCCAGCACATCCCAGTGCTCTGCTTTGCTCTCCCAGTCCTCATCACCCTCTCCTCAAGCTGAGCAGTGACRCTTCACACCAGGGCTCATCTCTCAGGGTTGTGGTGCTCTGGAGGGATGGGACACAGAGCAGGGCAGCCRCAGCCCCACACTGTCACCGCAGCAGCTCCATCAGCACAAAGAGGGCTCCAGCCTGCGTGAGCCCCAGGGAGATGCCAAGGAGATTCAAGYGTCTTGGGAAGCTGCTCCCATCACGGTGGGTTTAGAAGGAGCCCAGCCTGCCACTCTYCAAGGAGCTTCACAGGCTTTAAGGAGCAGCTAAATAAAAACAAAGCCYTTATCAGCGCCCCACACAATGGCCCTTTCTGCTTGACCGGTGTCGAGCTGGCTCCAGCGAGGCTGTAGATGACACAGGAATGAAGTGGTGGCAAACACAGGCCAGAGCCAAGCTGCAGCCAGCRCGGCAGGAGATAAGAGCAGCATGGGGGATGTGGGCTCTGGCAGAGAGGGGCTGGGGAGCAGGCAAAGCCACAAAGTTAATACCAGGACAATGGGACTGGATGGATGGTCGTGTTGTTCTAGTGCAAATTTGGATCTGCTCCATCCTGGGCCATCTGGGCCCAAGAGATTCCTGYTCCTGGCCAGAAAACTCCAACGGAGCCTGTGGCTCACTGAGCATCAGGAGTGAAACTGCTGAGCTGCAGGGCTGGGCTGGGGCTGCTGCCAGCAACCAGCAGCCCAGAGCTGGGGCAGGTCACACCAGTCTGCTGGGAGCRTGGTCCTGCTGGAAACTGCACTCCTGACCCCTGTGCCCCTTTGTCCCCTCTTGGGGAAGATGAAACAGGAAAGCCTTATAAATATGATTGTCTGGCAAAAGATTTTGAGAATATGGAAACTCTAAGCGAGATTGAAATGAAAGCAAGCTTTGAGATACCTTTTGTTAGTGAACAACTGGAAAACAATGGTGTGGCCAGCTGAAGGTGATCCCCTTTTGATGGAACAACACCCTCTGCTTGCAGACAGGCCCAAGGGTCAGAGCAGATCCTACTAGTTTGGCAAAAGGGGCCCAAAGAGGAGTTTGTAGGGTTTAAAATGTAACACAGTGTGGTGATGTAGTGATTCTTATAGGCTGTATGGAAATGCTGTAGGATTTGTATCTTGTATTAGATTGGTTAGTGAGAATTAGAATGTTCAACAGAAGAGATTGATTGTATTGTAATGGGAACCTCGTTCTCTTACCCTTTTACTCTCTGACCCTTTTACTCTCTTTCCCTCTCATCCTCTCTCCCCCTCTCCTCTCTCTTTCCTGCTCTGAGCTGTGTTTGGCAGCTCCCAGCAGGGCCCTGCCCCAGGCCCTTTGCAATAAACCCCAAGTTCCAGCCCTGGCTGCAGAGATCTCTCGTGTCCGTCTGTCCTGACTGTCCTACCCCACAACACTCCTACAGTCCTCGAGGAGGGCTCAGAGATCTCAGTGCCTTGATTATACAGGCAGTGACTTGAGGGCATGGACAGTGCCCTAGGGCAGCCAGGCTGGATCTCCTGCCACATCCCAAGAGCTCTCTTTCACTGGAGTGAGCTCTTCCTAGGCTGAAGCTGGGCATCCRTAGCCACACTGGTACCAGCATGACTTGGTAACTTGGTACCTCCCTGGGGCRGGAGACTGGGTCCTGGCCCTGCTTCCAGGACCTGCTGGGAAGGGAACCCTCAGCTATAACCCGATTTGCAGGCACATATCTTCCTCCCAAGCTACTCCCAAGTCTTTTGGGGCATTCCTGACCTAGCTGGCATATTTTCAGCTTCCCAGAGAACACCTAAAATGGCAAATCCTTTCATTTTCAGCAGCTGATTGAACTTCAAAAGTTTCTCCCCMCAGAGGGTGCTGGCACTGCCCAGGCTCCCCAGGGAATGGGCACGGCCCCGAGGCTGCCAGAGCTCCAGGAGCTGCCAGGGATGCCCAGGGTGGGGCTGTTGGGGTGTCTGGGCAGGGCTGGGGCTGCCCTGGGTGATCATGRGGGTCCMTCCCAGCTCAGGATATTCCATKATTCCATGAGGATGCAGCCTTGACTAACCCTGAATAGGAGTCTCTGAATAGTGAAACTTTCATGATCCCAAACTCTGGCATTTCCAGGCTTTGAGGTGTCCCTGCAGTGAAAGCTTTGGCTTGTAGGATGGGAACACATCTCACCTTGGCCAAGGATGCCTGACTGCAGCACAACTCCCTGGGACACACTGTGGATGAGGTTTAGAGCTGGGCTTGGAGTATGGGAAGCGCCAGGAGAGAGCAAAACCCCTTTGGTAACAGCACCTTGTGGCAGCTGCTCTCTCCACAGAGAGCCACAGACACACAACTTTCCCAGAATGATGCCTGGGGAAGGCTGTGAGAAGATCAGAAAAAAGAATGAGAAACAATTTTTATCTCCACTCGCTGCACCTGKTGTTGTGAACGTGTAGAATGTGTTATGGAGATTTGTTTACAAAGGGTGATTTCTKAATTAGCCACTGGYGATGGTGTTTGGATTTCAAGGACCAATTAGGTCAAAACTSTATTGGACTGTCTGTAAGGCAATGGGTTTCTCAATAAATGTAGTATAATAAATTATTGATTGATCAGCCTTCTGCAATCATGGAGTCAATGCTAATTATTACCCAGCCAGGGACATTGTGCTACAACACACCTGAGGGGCTGGGCTGGGGACAAACCTGTCTGTCCTCAGGTATTGTAACAGCTTTGGGGGTTGTGTGCGGGTATTTTAGGATCTTTTGGGGGTGTAGAGGTATTGTAGCACCTTTGGGGACGTGTATACAGGAATTTTAACAGCTTTTGGGGGTGTAGAGGTATTGTAGCACCTTTGGGGTTATGTGTGCGGGTCTTTTAACATCTTTTGGGGATGCACAGGTATTGCAGCACCTTTGAAGATGTGTGTACAGGAATTTTAACATGTTTTGGGGRCATACAGGTATTGTAGCACTTTTGGTGAYGTATATACAGGAATTTTAACATYTTTTGGGGGTGTAGAGGTATTGTAACACCTTTGGGGATGTGTGTACAGGAATTTTAACATGTTTTAGGGGGTGTACAGGTATTATAGCTCTTTTGGAGATGTGTGTAGAGGGATTTTAGCATCTTTTGGGGGTGTGCAGGGATTTTAACATCTTTTGAGGGTGTAGAGGTATTCTAGCACCTTTGGGGATGTGTGTGCAGGAATTTTAACAGCTTTTGGGGTGTACAGGTATTGTAAGAGTTTGGGGATGTGTGTAAAGGTCTTTCAACATATTTTGGGGGTGTACWGGAATTGTAACCTCTTTTGGGGGTGTACAGGTATAGCTCCTTTGGGGACATGTATAGAGGAATTTTAACATCTTTTGAGGGCATAGAGGTATTGTAGCATCTTTGGTACAGGAATTGTAACACCTTTGGGGTTGTGTACAGGTATTGTAGCACCTTTGGGGACGTGTGTAGAGGAATTTTAACATCTTTTGGGGGTGTACARGTATTGTAACAGTTTGGGGAKGTGTGTAAAGGTCTTTTAACAGCTTTTGAGGGTTTACAGATATTGTAGCACCTTTGGGAATGTGTGTACAGAAATTTTAACATATTTTGATGGTGTACAGTTATTGTAGCACCTTTGGGGATGTGTGTGCAGGAATTTTAACAGCTTTTGGGGTGTACAGGTATTGTAACAGTTTGGGGACGTGTGTAGAGGAATTTTAACATCTTTTGGGGGTGTACAGGTATTGTAGCACATTTGGGGGTTGTGTGTATTTTAACATCTTTTGGGGTGTACAAGTATTGTAACAGCTTTGGAGATGTGTGTAAAGTCTTTTAACATCTTTTGGGGACATACAGGTATTGTAGCACCTTTGGGGTTGCGTGTGCAAGAATTTTAACATCTTTTGGGGACATACAGGTACTGTAGCACCTTTGGGGATGTGTACAGGTATTGTTACACCTTGAGAGGAGCCGGAGGGCTCTGGGGAGGTGGGGCACGCAGCCCGTTGGCTCTGTGAAGGTTGCACCCCAGAACCCGGCTGTATCTCACCCAAATCCCCGCAGACCCCTGCCCTCCTCACGGCCCCTCCTGCCCTCCTCGGAGCCCCCTGCCCTCCTCACGGCCCTTCCTGCCCTCCTCGGAGCCCCCTGCCCTCCGCTCCGCTCGCCCCCGGCCCCCTGCTCGGCCCCTCCTGCCCTCCGCTCGGCCCCTCCTGCCCGGCTCGGGGCGGGCCGGGGGAAGCCGCGCCCCCGCTCTCGTCACGGCGAGGGCCGGGCCGGGCCGGGCAGGAGGCGCCGAGGATCCGGGCCATGGTGGGGATCCCGGGAAGCTGCCAGTGTAAGAGCCGGGAGCGGGGCATGGGCGGGAGGCGGCGCCGGGCCGGGGGGAGCGGGCCGGGGGAGGGGGATCCGCGCTTTGTATCGCAGTCCATAACTGCACCTCTGATTAGTGTGTGTTTCTCAGCGTGCGGGTTCATTGCCCCGCAGTGTGGGCCTGGGGACCCCCAGCCGCAAGCCCAGCCCGCAGTGGCCGGGTTTGTGCAGGTTTTCCAGGCTGGAGGGGTTCCGGAACAAGGGGTGCAGCCCCTCAGCAGGGCTGGGGCCAGCAGAGCCCCACCGCGGTGCTGCAGCCAAAGCGGGGCTTTGCTTTGCACCCTCCTGGCACTGCCCGCATTGCCTGCCCAGCGCTGGAACACCTCCATGAGGTGTCTGGGACACTTTTGGAAACACCCACGGTGAAATATCCACGGCAGAGCTGGGCACGAGTGTTTGCTGTGCTGCAAACTGCGGGCACGCAGCRACCTGGCACCCGCGTGTGCGAGCCCTGTGCTCGTAAATCCTGCTCRCAGCAGCACCTCTGCTCCGTGCAGCTGGGACGGTGGGTATCTTCAGCTCCTTTTGCGTTAATTGAGCCAAAATCCGGGTTTGTTGCCAGAAGTGTTGTGCCCTGTGAAAGCTTTGAGGTTGGCAGGAGAGCACGTGGTGCCTCTCACCGTGTTTCAGCTTCCTGAGAGTTTTTGTGGCCTGTGCTGGTTTGTCCACGATTGGGATGGAAGTTGAGCCATGCTGGATGGGGAGTGAGGTGCCAGATGGAGCCGGGATGTCTGTGTGTGCGATGGCCATCACACATGGGCTGGATCATGGCCTCAGGGTGACTCTGTGGCTAAGCCATTGTTCAGGAAAGGGAGAAAAGCTGTTAAAAGCGCATCCCAAAGCTCAGGAAATTCAGGAATCTTCAAATGAAGTGTGATTGCTCATAGGGAAGCAGTGTAAAGATAGATGCTGATGCTAATGTGGAAACCACTCTGAAAGCTGCATTCCCGATATGGAGAAGGAATTACCGAGTGACAGAAGTTGGTTTTGTACTTTATGGTGCTGCCTAGGGCAGAATGTGAGGAGATGATGGGGTGAGGCTGTTGCCCTTRAGGCAGTGGGAGATAGGAGTCTGTGGAGGCGTGTGGAGTTTAGCCAGCCGGTGTCCCAGGTGCCTGGAGAGCGCCGTGGTGGCAGAGCCGCGTCCATGTCCACGTGGCTTTGGAGAGCCCAAGCACCTGGCTCCTGACCTTCATCTTGTCAGCTCTGAAGAAAAGGCCCCACAGAAGGAGCTCGGGTGAGATCGTGTGCTTTAACCCTGCTGTSCACAGTCTGTGCCCGGTCTCCTTTCCCCAGGCTCCCTTTGAAGTCRCGTTGGAGAAGCAGGCGCTGCTGAGGGTGATTCATCCCTCCAGTCTTGGACACCTCTCTCTGAATGAGACAAATTCCTCACTGGAGGTGCCTGGGCTTTTTCATTGACTGCAACGGGGGTGCAGGAGAGCCTGGCTTAGGCTTTGGCAGTGAGGAGCTGGATGAAACAAATCCCACCCAGTGTGTGTGCTCGTGGTCCAGCTCAGTGGTGTGTGCAGAGACTGGTCACATTCCCCCCCTGCTTCCATCAGACTGAGCACAGGGAGGAGAGTCAGACCTTTGAAATCCTGCTAAAAATATTTGAAGCTAAGAGAGACAGGGATCTTGTGCTTCCATCATAGCTTCAGGGTGGGTACATGAAATGGTTCCTCTCAGCTGGGACACCTTCTGCAACATGGGACAAGTTGTTTGAATATTTTATTGGATAGCAGGAATGTATGGATGTGTATGTGGCTGTTGAGTTTTGCAATATTAAAGCATGTTTGAAATTAGGAAGARATTCCTTCCTTGTGAGGGTGSKSAGGCCCTGGCASAGGGTGCCCAGAGCAGCTGGGGCTGCCCCTGGATCCCTGGCAATGGCCAAGGCCAGGCTGGACAGGGCTGGGAGCACCTGGGACAGTGGAAGGTGTCTCTGTCATGGCAGGGTGTGGAACAAAGTGATCTTTCAGGTTCCTCACAGCCCAAACCAGTCTGTTATTCTGTGATTAGGGCTTTTCATCTGGGTCCTGCTGACAGAACTGAGCAAACATTCACTGACCCTATGGCAGCAGGGACAGTGAGGCCCCTGGCAGGAGAGGGTGAGGGCACCTGGAGTACTAGCAGTGACTCAGTGGGAGCTGAAGTGATGTTTTTTTATTCAGTTTAATGTGTCTGTGGCCCAGCATCCATTGGGGAATGCTGAGGATAAGCCTGGTGAGCCCTGCAGCTGCTTTATAAAGATAAGCACACAGATATGTGCTGAAGTTATCAGGACCTTTGTGGATAGATCAGGTGAGGATGCCCTGTTAGTGCCAGCTATTGAACAGTGTAAACACTTGCAGGAGACATCACTCGATTCAAGAACACTGTTGGGGTTTATCAAAGAAGTGAATAATCAGCTGTAGGCTCATAATTTTTWTAAATCCAATCATCTGCATAGCCCAATGATTTCTGATTTTTACAGATCCTGGCAATGTCAGGAGGTTGCTTGGTTTCTTTGGGTGTGTGTTACAGAGAAGTGGATCAGTGCTCAGTGTGAAACTCACAATAGGGAAGGAAAGAAGAAATGTGGGACTGCTTTGAAACTTTGGGATGTTCCCTGTTCATTTAAGGCACGTACTGGCTCTCATGAATATKCTCTCCTTATGTGGATATTTCCAATGGCCAGGAATTGAGCTGCATCATTCAGGGACTTAGTCTTGATTTTCATATGCTGTAAAATGAAAGGCTTTAGGTGTTCCTCTCCCTTTGTGCCAGTGTTCAGGAGA
Source organism: Cardinalis cardinalis (assembly GCA_014549065.1). Classification (NCBI taxonomy): domain Eukaryota; kingdom Metazoa; phylum Chordata; class Aves; order Passeriformes; family Cardinalidae; genus Cardinalis; species Cardinalis cardinalis. The sequence continues at coordinate 247,956 of JACDOX010000226.1, read as the reverse complement.
ATGAAATAAATTGAAATTTTAAAGCGGTCAGAGAAAAGGAAAAGAGGTTTTTTTTATTTGCTGTCACTCTGAGGATTGAAAAGAGTTTGTACTTGGGGAAGGGCTTGTGGAATTGACTCTGTTGGAAGCAGGACTGGAGTGGAATGKTGAGCAGAGTGCCTTCCATCATCCTGAGCTGCCAGGGAGTCACAGGCGCCTCGAGAGGCTGCCATGAGCCRCTGGAGAAGGGGGAACTGCTCAGGTTTCCCTCTTGCTGGCAAGAATCAGAGTGGACTCTTCCCCTTCAGAAGGAGGTTGCTGTAAGACTCAGAAAGGTGAGAAGTGAATCCACCTCTCCCTCTCTGATGTAAAAAGTCCCAGGGGAAGGGTTTCCACCCAGGCTGTTGATTTACCTGGAACTCCTCCAGAAAACCACCTGCATGARGGCATTTGTCCAGCCAGTGTCCAGGGCTTAAAACTTCTCCTGTGTCCCTGTCACCTTCCCATCTCTTTGTGCCACATCCTGTGTGTGTGCACACCCTTGTTTGATTCAGCTACAACACATCCTGGATATAATTTTGRCTGTATTTGTGCACTCCAGGTTAATCAACCCTGACTTTGGAAGTCAATTAAATTGTCCTTTACTCCATTTCATGAGAGAGCAGTACTAACTTCTACAGGTAACAACTTTTCTGGCACTCAGACTTCGAGGTCAAATTCTGCACATTTTCCTCAATGACRTGCTTGGCACACTTGGGATAATTTAAAGGATCAGACTGTTCAGGCAGGGATTTTCTCCAGTGTAGATTTRTGCTGGTGTTTAAGGTAGTCATTGCTCATAGCCCTCAGCCTTGGGTTGCAAGGGTGTTTTCACAAGATACATGGCATGCTCTTGGCTTGGCTTTGGGGCCATAGGTGACACTTCAAAGCTCGCTAAAAATATTTAAAAAATATTACAGAATTCTCTCATTACAGGTACATTACCGGAAAATGCAGGATTAGCCTTTTTTTACCTGTGGATATAAAATAATCAGACAAATACTTAGTGAATGCTTGCAGACTTATTGCTGTAAGATTGGACTTGATGGACACACCAATTTGTTTGCATCAATACCAGCTTCTCCCTGCTTATCTGTACTTTTTAGTGCTCATGATCTCTTGGGAGTTGGCTTTCACTCCTAGCAGTGCACCTGGTTGCTGCAGCAGGAAGTTTCTCCAGATCTGTCACCTGACACGCTCCCACCTGGCCTTTGTGTGTGTTTGATCCCGCCTTTTCTGCCAGGAGGAGGAGGAGAAGAGGGATAAAGCCCTAAAGGAGATATAAAATAAGGAGGCTGTACGTGTTTGGGGTGTGTGGGAGTGGGCTGGGGAGGGGTGGCTGGGTCGAGTTGCTGGCACTGGTGGGACTGGGCTGGTGGCACACAGCAGGCTGGCAGCGCTGAGGAGCCAGGCCAGGGACCCTTCCTGACCCCCACCTGGTCAGCAGAGACTCTTCAGTCGCCTTAACAGCAGCGGTGAGCACACAAATGGGCCTGACAGCTCATTGCATCCYGGCTATCTTTTGTTTGTTGGTAAAACCCAAATATTTGCTTTCCACTTTAAAGCTGTGCCTGCGGAGCCTCTCCGGATCTGACTGCAGGTGTTGGATCAGAGGTGGAACAGTGGCTGTAGTGTGGGGTACAGCTGTAGGGTCACACATGGTCCTGGGCAGGCAGAACTCCTGGTTGTCTGCTTGGAGCACAGGCAGCTTCCTTTTCTTAGGTGGGTATTGTGGCCTGCAGAATTTTGTGGCTGTATTCCTGAGAGGGAGCACTTCCCTGCGTCTTGGCTAAGCAGAAAGTTAATTTAACACTTTTTCAGAGTATGGGGACAGCTCAGCCTGCCGCATTTCCAGGTGCAGATGAGATTAATTTGCTTATCTTAGTTGAGGGCAGGTAGTTGTGCAGGGGAGGTACCAGAGCCAGGATGTTAAAACACAAAGAAGTCAAATGTTCCTCTGTTCCTCCCCCATTTGTGCGAGCTCGTTTGCATGAAAACACCCGTCTGGCAGATCTGCTGCAGGAGCCTTCCCTCCATCTCCTCCTCCTCCTCCTTCAGGATTAGCTTTGTTGGGGGCCAAGAAGCCACTGATGAATTGTGACTGGAAAGGGCTGAACTTTGAGGGGAGATGAAAAAAATCCCTCGAAACATTTGCAGCCCTGGCAGCGGGTCCGCRGGTCGCTGATGGGGTTTATCCTCTGACATCATGAGGATCTCTGACATTTCTAGCTTAGAAACAATAACTCGCCTTATCCGTCGTCATGTTTTTCTAATTAAAGACAAAGCTTGGTAAATATTTTTTAAATGATTGAATTTCCCAAGTATGGAAAACACATGTCGGGAGTCAGGCTGGCTGCGTCCGACGYGCCTTTTCCCACCGCGTCCCTCGGAGCACGCAAGTGCAAATACAGATTTAGAGCTGTGGGTGACAGGTTTATCTGAGATGATTGGCAAGGATTTATAAACCAGGAGAGGATTTACTTTGCTCTCCCTCCCTCCTCTTCCCCCTTCTTCCCCTGCCTTCCCGACCCCCGTCTCAGAAATAGGAAATTGGRATCACATTAAACCCTAATTGGTTTGGCTCCAGCGCTGGTTCGGTGGCTGCCAAATAGTTAATTTATTGCGTGAGAGTTTGGCCATGTGTTGAGAGGCAAATTTGCTCGAAGCAAGGCATCTCTGTAAACTATACATCCATTCCTGTGCCAGGTCCTGTTTACAGCATCTCCAGAGTGGGGTGCAGAGGTTGCTTTCCGTGCCCATCCCGGCAGGACAGCGCAGGGGGACCCCGCCTCCCTCGCTCCCCTGCCAAAACGCTTTCAGGAATCGTTGCCTAAAAGAGCTTAAAGTGGTTTTAGCTGGACTTGGCGCTTGGCGTTTGGAAACTGCCAGCTAGATAAGACGTGGGAGGCTCTCAGGAGAATAAATGCATCTGTTTGGGAGATAGCAGCAGGCCTGGGCTGTCACCGCGGAGCGGGGCCAGGTGGGGAGTCCCCGGGGGTGGCRAGATGGCTTTTCCTGCATTATGTCAGCAGGGCAAGTGGGAAGCTGGCATATCTGGCTGCCCCACTGAAGTCCTCCTCGTTCCTGCCCTTCTCCACGGTGTCTGTCGGACATCCAGGATTTGTTGTCACTTGCTCACAGACCCATGGCATCTAGTGGTGGTTGGCTCCTGTGAAGTTTTCTGGGAGATGGGCTCCAGCAGAGGAGTTTGCAGGACAAGCAGCCCTTGCTGAGGCCATCACTGCCTTCCCAAGCACTTGACARGGAATTATTTGGATTTGAGAGGATACAGCAGCCAGAGTTAAAGACTCACTGCTAGCACGTCTCTTGTGTGAAGTATGATTTGAAGGAGGCTGTGTAAGGAGTAAATCCATGGCTGTGRCATTTTATTTCGTTCCTCGCTGAGTTAAATAACAAACTTTGTGTAAGTGAGCTGCTTCCAGCTCTGAGGCARCAGAATTATCACCACTGTGCTCAGCAGAGCCCTTTCTGTGTCAGCTGCTATTTCCATTGTGAACTTGATACCTGAAGGCTCAATATTGTGACCCTTTAATTTTCAGCTGCTGAAACGTCCCCTGCRAGCTGGCTAAAGGGGAAGAGCTCGGAGGGGAACTTGCAATGGYTGTGCAGTAGGAGCAGTGTGTTTCTCTGGGTATTTCTTAAGTGCTCAGCGTTTAGGAGAAATTGATAGGTAGTAGSAAAGCACATTTAGCAATACTTTTCTTTCTGTAGCTCTCGCTTCCTGGGATGTAATAAAATCCATTAAGTTCTATTTATGAGCAAAGGCCCAGTATAGTAATAGTTTTATTTGGATAATTATGGCTGTTCTACCAATAATGAAAATACTGCACACTTCCAAATACTGCAGCGTTTACAGGGGTGCAGGGTTGGCACAGCCAAATGTTTGCAGGTTCTGCTGAGGAGTCAGAAAGATATCAGTTAAAAAAAACTTGGAACCAGCAGGAAGGCATGTCCTGCCCACAGGTGCCACGTTGGGCCATTCTGCCCTGGGTTTTCCAGCCACCCATGGAGGTGCAGCAGTGTTAGGCAGACCAGAAGGGGGTAAATTGGGCAGGTATCAGAAACAAGTGTGGTGTGGTTTGGAGAGAACTTTTTCATCCCCAGGTCTGAAGRCAGGTTCAACATTCAGCTGGGAGCAGCCACTCCCCACTTGTGCATCTCCTGCCTCGTTTGAAATGCAGCCACTTCTGGGATGAGCTGCTGTAATTACTTTAAAGCACATCGTACTTCCACCACTTTTGGCAGGAAGGAAGGAGGAATACTGTACTCCACCGCCAGACAAAATAGAAATCAACAATTGGGATTTTTCTCAAAGAGCAGATCTATCTTCTGTGCCATTAAACCCGAGTTGGATGGGAGCCTTGTACCCATTTTGCTTTCCCGGTGCGAGTGTGGGGTTCTGCAGCTCACAGCCCTCATTCATGGGAAGATTTAAAGCAGCAAATTCTAGCCAGGAATTCTTTCTAGCACTTTGCTTTCCTTCTGCTGTTTGCCTCCCTCTTCACACTACAGATGCTGATGGATCACCTTCCGTGGTGAGTAACGGGACACGCTGTACTTTAGTGGGGCTGGGGAAGTGTGTGTGTCCTCAGGAATGTTCTTCCAGAGAGGCACTGCCTGTGTGACACAGCTCCTGACCCGTGCTGCTCCAGGAGTGCCACTGCCTCGTTCTTGTGGCTCCCCTATCAGTGACTGCAAATCAGCTCACGCTGGAATTGTGGGTGGATCACCTGCATCCATTTGCTGGTGTTTATTCACCCCTCTGCTGCAGAACACCTGACTTCAGATTGCTGCCCTTGGCCCACCTGAGTTTCCACATTCCACAATACACTTTTATCTCCCCAGGGGATGATTTTTTCCATGAAAGCTTGGGTTTCCCTCTTTATCTAGGCATGCTGAGCACCTAGAAGTTAATTTGATGGAATCTTCTGAGGGAGAGTCCTGGTTTTCCACTGCAGTACTCCAAGAACATTCCCAGGTGCTTGTCTGTTTTCTTCTTGAATATTTGAATATTTGTCTTTTTTTTTCCTGTGTGGTATTGATTTTAGCAAGAGGGAGAATAAAACCTCTTTGTGCATGTGAATAGGTAAATAACTATTAGAGCACACAAACTGTTGAGCAGGTGATTTTTAGATAGTTCTTATTTGTCCTCTGCCAGTTTTATTTAAGTTTTCAATCACTAGTTACTGTGTTCATCAGATTTTATTTCCCATTTAATAATTACAGCAGTTTCCCTCGAGCCCTGTACTTCTAATTAAGAAAGCTGAGTTGGAGATAAAACTAATGGAATTAAATTTGTTATGTTTTTATGGTAAAATATGCTAAGAAAAAAGAACATTTGTAGGCTCAGTCACTGCTCCTGAACATTGTTTACCACATCTTGATCCTCCATCAGTGCTGAGGACTTTCCTGGTGGCATAAGGACAGTAGAGCACCAAAGACCAGGAGCTGATCCATGCAGGAATTCTTGCCTTCAGTCTCACAGGTACCAAACAAGGTAGTTTGGTTGGCACAGAATCTCCCCTTTTCCCTTGAGCATGTGTAAGGGTTGCCTCAGTTTCCACCATCACTGCATTTTTACTGTCCTGCTGCTGCTCCTGCTGGTCTGAGGTGGCCCAGGAAGCTCTGGAGAACCTGGCAGCACCACTCAGAGCTGGTCCAGCTTCAGGTGGGCTCTGGGCAGGTGTGACCCCATCCCCATCCAGGCTCTGAGAGCCTCTTTTGGTGAAGGGCAAGCCCGGGGACAGCTCTCCCTGAGCACATGCAGCACACCAGGAATTTAGATCTGTCCAAAAGGCCCTGCTGCTCCAAGCAGCAGCTCCGTGGATGGAGATGCACCTCTTCACACCTGTTTTATAGCACAGGACAAAATATTCAGGGCATCTAAATAGTTTATGGCCTGACAAACAAATTCTGGCAGTGGGAGCATGAGTTTCCATCTCATTAAATTGTTGGCAAAGCCCTGGTAATTCCAGTCACTGATACAGCACAGGAATTATCCCTCAACACGACTGGTCGTGTCAGGTCACAGCATCACTGCTTTTTCTCAGCAGTTGTGTGTTTGTACTTGAGGGGAAAAGAAAGTGTTGAAATGTCAATTCAATGGGCTCTTCCTGGAACTGGAGCAAGGTCTTGTGAGGTCAGAAAAAGGTGTCTGTGCATTTCTACACCTAAGTTGTAATGAGGAATTGTTCTCAAATCTTTTTTTTTTTTTTTTTTTGTCATACAAAACCTGACACAGATTCCCAGTTTGGCAGAGGCTCTGAGGTTTATCTTGGAGCTCAGCAGCTGCACTGCAGCCCAAGACACAGAGTTCCTGCCATCTCTCAGCTCTTTGCTGGGCTGTAGGGAATAACTGGACCTTTGGAGCCCCTGATTTGGGGCAGGTCAGTTATATCATGGCCATTCCCATCTGGGGAAGTGTGCTGTGAGCTGGAGAAAAGGAGTGGGAGATGCCAGTGTCCTCCTGCTGCTGTGGCAGGCAGAGGATGAGGTGTTTTGTTGATGGAGTGGCACACGTGTCCAGAGGCATGGGAAATTTGCCTCCAGCACTGTTACAGATTTTATGGTGTCTTGCAAGCAAGAGGGAGCAGTTTGCTCTCCCTGCCACGTGTTACCTTCCACAGCTTTGAGACAGCCACATGCAAAATTCATTTTAGAGGTCGGTCATCCAGTCCCAGAGACTAAGGAATGTTGTAGTAGGGCTTTTGTAAGATTTATATGCTTTATCAAAGGTCCTATAGTTTTCTCATTAAAGCAGGATTATCCTGCTGGGATTAGCTGTTCTGCATGGGTGAGGAAGACAGGCACTCAGCATTTTCATAGTGACATGCACTGAGGAACAGGAGAGCAGAGGGCCCAGGGATGCAGGTGCTTGGAAACAGGGCCCGAGAGGGGCTTTTACAAATGTTGGCTTGATTTGACTTGACTCCTGAACACATGGGAGAATGCTGCACCTCCAGCACTCCTTAGCATCCAAATATCCCAGTCCTGAGACTCCTCCTGGCATTTAACAGCCTCCTCAGTGCAAACCTCAGGGAGTGAATTTGCAGCTTTTCCATATGCCGAAACAAACAGGCAGGGAAACCTTTTAATTTGCACAAGGATCTTCTGTAGTCAATACAAGTTGACCCTGCAGGCTTTCTGGCACTGATTCCTGACACTTTTGGCCTTGCAAGATTTAATTTAACCCTTGAATTTTCTCATTTTCCCCCAACATTTTATTACATAGACTCCCAGAATGGTTGGGTTGGAAGGGACCTTAAAGACCATCCTGCTCCAAACCCCTGCTGTGGGCAGGGACACCTTCCCCTATCCCAGGTTGCTGAGAGCCCATTCCAACCTGGCCTTGAGCATTTCTCATGGATTTTTTTGCTTGTGTTACTACAATACTGAATTCAGCTCAAGTCACTTAAAAAGTACTGCTAAGTAACAAACAGCTTCTTTTGCTGGTTCTTTGGTGACCATAAATGTCTGGAGCCTGTTGGGAAGTGGGTTTGGGGTTTTTTTAAATGCACTGTCTGCCTCTCCAGTTTGTAGCCTTATAGTTATATACCCTTGTGTTCTTAATATAAATATTATTACTATTTATGTTCTCAATATAAATATTGTTAATATTGCCATCACTGAGCAAGAACTTGAAAGAAAATGGTGCAAAGAAATGCTGAAGCAGCACTGCTMACCAGGTACTTGTATGACACTGCTGCTTTTGTAAGGAGTCTCCAAGAGGAATGAACTGTTGGACTAAAAGCCTGCTCAGACTGCAGTATTGACTTGAAGAGGGGTGTTCCTTGATGTGACTGCTGTAAAAATTCCTTAAAAAACAGTCCTAGTACTTCTCTTGCTCTGCTCATCATGACATTCCCTGGAGGATGAGAACTTGTCCAATGTTTTTCTGGAGAAGTGAATTTCCAAGTATTCACCAGGTCAGACGTCAGCAGTGAACAGGACAAGGGCCCTCCTTCCTGTGTCCCAGAGGAGCCTCCTGCCAGCCTGGAGCCCCTCAGGGCCCTGGACACATCTGCAGCTCCTGTGTTGGGTTGGTGCAGCCCAAAGCTGCTGTGTGAGAAATGTGCCTGTTGGAGAGGTACAGTCAGTGGAACACCCGGTGGTGGTGTACTCTGAGCAGGACCTGTGCTGGATTTAGCCCTCCTTTCCMCATCTTCAGGAGGTTTTTGGTGGCTGGTCAGTGCAAAGCTGCCCAGCTGTGCTTTTCAGATTCCCTGGGCTTAAAGAGAGCAGATTATTAACCACAAACACAGCACTTAAAACCCTGATAAGGCCTTAAAAAGAGCAGGAGCTGCTGTAACTGTGATCTCCCCCAGCAAGCAGGGCAGGGCTGTGGCTCACCAGGTGTTTGCCTTCAGCTGCAGCTGCTCCATCTGCAGCCCCAGGTGGAGACGTTTGGGGCATGGGGAAAACACAGCTGGGAGAAGTTAAGAGCAGCCCTGGGAGGGGCTGGCTCACCTGGGCAGAGCAGGCTCAGGGCAATAAACTCAGCTCACCTTGGCCACAGCCCTGGGTAGCATTAATCAAATGAAGAGGAAGTAAATGTGCTTGAGCTGCTTTAGTTTTATTGGGTTTTTTTTTCCCCCCAGTAGTCACAGCCAAATCAAATTAGCTCTTCCCAGAATGCTGCAGTTCAACTGCCTCTGCCATCAACCCCACTTTAGAGGAGCTTTGCTGATGAATCTTTTTTCTCTCCTGCTCCAGCTTTTTATTGCTTTTTTTTAGTTGTCTCTTTCTTTTTCTTCTCCCTGAGTTTTGGTTTTTTTTAATGTAACTCATGGTATAGAAAATGAAGATTTCTGATGACTTTTGAAGTTTCAAGTTTAGTAAACCTGAGGTTTAGATTGAAGGTAATAATTTTCTTGTTTTTTCCCTCCCTGTGCATGGAAATTAATTTCACCATACAGGTGTTTAGGTTCTTCTGGCTCTTGAAGTTGTCTGAACAAGTATGTCCAGGGGGTGGGGTAGAGGACACCTGCCTGCTTTGATGGGAGGCTTTCAGCAAATGTTCCTTTCAGCCTATTGCAAAATCTTCTCTTTGAACTTCCATCCTCCTGCACAAGGATGGTGACGCCTGGATTTGAATTGCTTGGATCCAGGGCAGGCAGCTCCTCACTAATGGTTTCCTGATAAAGAGTCAGGATRGAAAAATAAATTTTGGAACCTTTGCATGATACTCTCCTCCCCATCTYTCTGATTCTCCTGGGAATGTTGTTCTTAGTGCTGCTGGTTGGTGTGAAAAGAGCTCAGATATCAGGGAGTGAGTGGAGATGTGCAGCTCTGGCTGAGGAGGGTCACCTAAATCTATGCTGGGGACCTCTGTGGTGATATTGGAAGGACCTGATGCCTGCACCAGTTCTGAGTTTCCTCTTCAGCTCAGTTCTTTCAAGCTTCTGCATGTTAAATGCTGGAAGTTGGTAAGGCTGGGTGGATTGAGTGCTTTGTCAGCTTGGTTTTCTCCAGCCCTTTCTCCAGGGAGAAGCTGAGTGTGGCTTTTTGAGACTTGGTTTTCTGTACCTGTTGTGTGTTGTTGAATGAGYTGGTGTCAGAGGGATCTTGTGATTGAGTCATCCTTCTGTTGGAAAATGTCCATCTGTCGAGACAGAAACTTTCCTTGGGAGCAGTGTGTTCTCTCTCAGGAGATCAGATACCACCCGAAGCACTTCATAGCTGTCTTTGCTAAACTGTACAGCRTGGCCTAAATAAATATTTGGGTCTTTGGCATCCTGGTAGAGCTCTGGCTGCTTGACCTTTGGCTGTCCTCATGTCCTCTTGTTTTGTGTAATTTTGGAACAAATATTGTGGGGGTTTTTGTTTGGTTTCAGTTTTGGTTTTTGGTGGTTTTTTTATGTTGGTTTGTTTTTTTTTAAATAACCATGTGAAAGGGGAGGATTTTAAATCCAGCTTTCACAAGGTAGGGCTRTTCAGGCCCTGGGCTCCAGTTTGTGAAGGCAGTAAACAATGTCCTCAGCTCCATCTGGGGCTCAGCTTGGGGATGGATGGATCCTGGCAGGTCCTGGTGGATCCAGCAGCACCACCAGATGCACTGTGGTCCCATTAATGCCTTTACTGGGAGAGGAGGGCCCACCCCAGTGTGACCAGCTGAGCTTGGCTGTGACTCCTGGAGGAACAGTGTAATGGGAATGACAGAAGAGTTGGGCCAGAAGAGAAAAATTCATGTTAGCCTGAATATAGCTTTTCATCCTCTTAAAATTCTTCTGCTTCTTTGAAGTGTGAATCCCAGATGCTACAAAAGTATTTTTCCAGACACGGCTGTGCTGTCTTGCTGTGCATTTTCCACCAAATTGCTGAATTACTGTTCTCCTTCTGGTCTTCAATTTTTTTTTCTTTTTTTTCATAGCTTTATCTATTTGTCTGTATGTTTTACATGGCCAAAACTCATTCCTGTCTCCCATACCCATCTGAGCACTCCCCCACGAGGCAGCATTCCCACCAGGCTGTGGTGCAGGACAGGAATGCTGGCTTTTTTTCCAGGAAACTTGTAAACACGAACTTCCTGTTGACACGAGCTGTAAATCTGCAAATAGGCTCTGCTTCCGGCAGGAGGGGAAGGTAATAAAATTTCAGGTCCTTGTTCACTRTGCCTGGTCTTCCTTGAGCTGCATCCAAACACTCCAGAGCACAGAGAACCTGCTGACTGCTCTGTACCTCTGAAATGAGTCTTGCCTTTGATTTTTTTTCTCCTTCAGGCACCCAAACAGATGCAATGCTAATAGAAGCCAGTTGGAGAATGTCAAAACCCTGATGACTCCAAAATGATGCTTCATTTGCTTGTTTTCCCCTTTCCTTTCTCACTGCCTCTCCCACCACTGAGCTTGATCTTCAGTTTTGGAGAGTTAACTCTGTCTTACATCCACACCAGGCATTTTGCAATAATGAACTGGCCAAAATCTGGTCAGCCATTAAATTCCCCATGGCTCACATTTTTGGGAGGCTGATGGATGCTTTAATTCTGGGAGGGTAACAGGATCAGGTAGCAGACGCCTGGGCAGGTGGCTGAGCTTGCTCAGCAGATTCCAGTGGTTGGGAGGACAGTGATGATTTTCAGGATCAGCTGTTGGGGCTGCTGAGGCAGATGAGGATCCTGGAGATGGTGGAAGCAGAGAGTGGAGAAGGGAATCAAAAATTTGAAAAATGCCAATCACTTGTTTTTAAAATTTTAAAAGTTTAATAGTAATAAAATGGTTATAAAAATAGTAATACAATTAGAGTAATAATTTGGACAATTTGAATTAGGACAATATGAGACAATAGAGACAAAGAGTTATGGACAGTCCGGGTACCTTTTCTGGGCAGCAGGAGCCCAAAAAAGGACCCACATTAACAGCGGATTAACCCTTAAAAGCAGCAGCCTGTTGCATATTCATACGCCTCATCCATGGTGCATAAATTCCATTCAAACACAGGATTCTGTCTGGTCATCATCAACTTCTTCCTCAACTTCTTCCTCTGAATGCTAACAGCGCCTTTGAGGTGGGAAGAAGTTCATTTCTCCTGATAATGGGGCAATAAATTCTCTTTCTCTGAAAGATTCAGGTGTCCTGTGGCTGCTATCTCGCTGCGAGTCCTTTCTTTAAAAAAGTATCCTACATAGCATCGATTCTATTTTAACATTATGTTATAACCTAAAACTATATTTAACATACTACTTAAGAGAATTAACACAGCATTACTTTCTAACACAACACATATAATATTCATTTTAATATTTGCGAAAAGCCAATCATAAAATACGCATTTTTCACAAAAAATATGGCGAAAAAGAGATTAAAACCATAGTAGTGGAAACAAAAAGGATATTAAAAGGAAGAAGTGGTTACAGGACATGGCAACAAGGAGCACCAGGCAGGTGCAGCCTCCTGAAGGGAGCCAGGTGGGGTTGGTCTCTTCCACCAGGCAGYACTGACAGAACCAGAGGATGCAGCCTCCAGCTACATCAAGTTCCCACTTGTAGGCTGGATATTAGGAAGAAATTTTTCACTGCAAGAATAACAAAGTACTGGAATGCTCTTCCCAGGGAGATGGTGGAATCACCATCTCTGGATGTGTTTAAAVRAAGMCYRGMCATGGCACTTGGTGCTAGAGTCTAGTTGAGGTGTTAGGGCAYAGGTTGGACTYGATGATCTTAGAGGTCTCTTCCARCCTCATTATTCTGTGATTCTGTGATCCCTGCCCTCAGATGGGCCTGGCAGCGCTTCTGAGTGGGGACACCACAGTGTGATCTCCCAGAAGCAAAGATGTTGCCCTGCCCACAACAGCCTGAGATTTGGAGAGAGGAGGAACAGCAGCRTCCTTGCCCTCCTGGTGGATTGGGTTTGCATGGCCAGGTTTTGGTGGTGGGAGGGTACAGGGATGGTATTTTCAGAAGCTTCCCCCTTGAGAAGGAGGGAAGGGTGGGGGAAGGTGGTTTTGAGGATTGATTCCGCTTCTCATTACCCTGCCCTGATTTTGTGTGGCCAGCAGGAGCAGGGAGGTCATTCTGCCTCTGTACTCAGCACTGGTGAGACCCCATCTTGAGTGCTGTGTCCAGTTCTGGCCCCTCAGTTTAGGAAGGATGTTGAGATGCTTGAGTGCATCCAGAGGAGGGCAACAAGGCAGGTGAGGGGTTTGGAACACAAGCCCTGTGAGGAACGTTTGAAGGAGCTGGGGCTGTTCAGCCTGGAGAAGAGGAGGCTTAGGGGTGACCTCATTGCTCTCTACACCTTCCTGAAGGGAGGCTGCAGACAGGTGGGGTTGGTCTCTTCCACTGGGCAGCACTGACAGAGCCAGAGGACACAGCCTCAAGCTATGTCAGGGAAGGTGTAGGTTGGATGTTAGGAAGAAATTTTCACTGAAAGAATAACRAAGTACTGGAATGCTCTYCCCAGGGAGRTGGTRSAATCACCATCTCTGGATGTGTTTAAAVAAAGMCYGGMCATGGCACTTGGTGCTAGAGTCTAGTTGAGGTGTTAGGGCAYARGTTGGACTYGATGAYCTTAGMGGTCTCTTCCAGCCTCATTATTGTGGGATAAAAGGAGAGCCTGGATGGAGGCTGGACTCTCAATAAGCATCCCATGAATGAATCTCCTGTGCTGTGGCTGATGTCCAGCCCTGTCCCTGAGCTCCCCGCCCGCCGGCCGGGCTGGCTCTGCCTTGGCTCCGCCTTGGCTCCGTGCCCTGCCGAGCGCTCCRGCCGGGATGGGAGGCACATGGCAGCGGTGAAAGGGGAGCCTCTCGCCGCCCCTGAGCCTGGGTGGGCGTGCTGGGCCTTTCGTAAACTAATAGCTCCCAGCAGTGCTCCTAAATCAGACTTTGTGGAGCCGGCAGCGCGGCGCTGGAATGCCGGGCCAGGCGCAAAGGGCTGCGCTGGGCTCTTTCTTCTTTTTCGCTCCCCCCAAAGGCAGCATTTGTTAGGTCTAAAGGGTCAGTGGGAAGCAGGAGAAGGGAGCTGGCAAAGAAAAATGGGGGAAAAGTAAATGGAGGAAAAAACTAGCAAAAAAACCACGTTTGAAATGTGTTTTTTGTGATTGGTTGAGGCTGGAAGGAAGGGAACTCTGCTCGGTGCTAAACTGGGATGCTACTGGGGAGCCTTGCTTAAAATGCACAGCTGGTGGTTTTGCTGGGTGTAATGAACAAAACAACTTGGGATTTATTTATTTTTATAGGGAGATGGGAATTGGGATATTTTAAATCAAGGTTACCAGGTTAGTGACAACGAATTAATGAGAAAAGARCCCTCCTTGGGTGGCTGTGTGGTGGGGAGGTACCACTGTCCTCCTCTGAAGCACTGGGAAAGGAGCAGAGCCCCAGCAGCCCTCACAGATAAGGGCCTGGAGCAGAGGGAAGCTCAGGGTGAAATTGGGGAAAAAAAGAGCCTGAGATAAAGAAGGAAAAGCTCTTGCTATTGAAAGAGCCTGAGATAAAGGAAAAGCCATTCTCAGGGGAAGAGCCAGAGCTTGTGGCAGGGAAGGCACCAGTGGAGGGAGGTGCTGGGAGCAAACTGGATGTAGTGAGCCTGCTGTAGAGAAGGGGCTTGGAATCCATCACCTGCATTTTATTGCTCACAGTGGCCCCTGGGATGAGGGAAAAACCCCCAAATTCTGCTGCTTTGTTAGGCTTTAACCTGTACTTTCTTGATTGTAAATAGTCTTCCACATCTGCTGGTGAGAGCACTGGGAACCTGGAGTAGGGTGCCAGAACCAGGACACAGCTCTCAAAGCCACCACCTCTCCTGAAAAAGGACRCAGCTCTCAAAGCCACCACCTCTCCTGAAGAAGGGAGGATTTTGGCTTCCAGAGCTTATCTGCACCCAAAACAGGTGCTAAAGAGGATGGTCCTGCAAGAAGCGGGGCAGAAGTGTCAGACCTAGGCAGGAAATTGGGGTTTCTAAAGCAGGGGAGAGGTGGCTGAGAGCTGCAGCAGAGCTCCATCCACACAGCCTCCAGTGCCAGGACAGCTCCTGGTCTGGGTGTTGGGCAACCAAAGTTGAGAATCACTGAAATGACAATTGGAGGGGAGTGGATGTATGTATTTGAACAAATCTCTAATCAAATGGCACTGCTATTGATCTGGAAAATACTGTCAAGCTGCAGGGCTGTTGGACTAGAATTAATCCTCTGCAGGCTGGATTTTACTCTCTCTCCAAATAGGATTACTCATTTTTTCCATATTTCTATGTTTGGTTTAAATACCCGTGACAGCTACAGAAGCTTGGATTTCTAATCAGAGCAAGGGTGTTAGATTTAGGAATTGGTTTGTTGTTTTGGAGGGGATATTTTTGCATAGGACATCAGTTCCTTCATGTTTTTTCTTTATATATGTGGCCACAGGAATAAAGCATCATGTGCTTAGGTGATTGTGTCCCCTCCCTTAATGGGTGGCCAGGAGTAGTTTCAGTAACTTCCTCAGGCTATGTTTAATTCCTTGTTGCATCTTTGCTCCCCCTGATTGTTTGGGGGATTTTTTTGGCAATGTCTGATTGTGGATGTTCTGGGTGTAAAATTCTTCCAGCTCAGTTAAGGCCAACTTTTAATGTGGTTTTCCCCTATCTGAGGAGAATTAAAATGGCACAAACACTGTTCATGTTCACTCCTGAAGGAGGCAATGTGATTGGATTTGGATTTTGTTGGGGGCTGGAGCTCCTCTTCTCTGAGGAAAGGGTGGGAATGCTGGGGATGCCCAGCCTGGARAAGAGAAAGTTCCAGGGAAACCTTAGAGCCCTTTCCAGTGCCTAACAGGGCTCCAAGAGAGCTGGAGAGGGACTTGGGACAAGGATCTAGATCTGGGTGTGCCTTAGCAGGGTTAGACAGGATTTTAGGATGGAATTGTTCCCTATGAGGGTGGGCAGGCCCTGGCCCAGGGTGCCCAGAGCAGCTGTGGCTGCCCCTGGATCCCTGGCAGTGCCCAAGGCCGGGTCAGAGCTTGGAGCACCTGGGACAGTGGAGGATATCCCTGGCAGGGAGTGGAATGAGATGAGCTTTAAGATCCCTTCCAACCCAAACCTTTCTCCAGGATTCTGTGACAAATTAAGCTTGTTAACATAATCTGCCATGTGCTAATTCAAATAATGGATGTATTGAAAAGAGGATGTTTGTTAAATGTGATAAATTTGCCGGGAATGAAGAGGTCTGATCTCTGTTTTGGGGGTTGATCTTGAACTCAAGTCACTGAGTGTCCCTTGCAACCCCAYCAGCATTGCTTCAAAGGGAGCAGTCCCTTCTTGGCTCCACTGTCTTGTAAGGCATAAAGAAGGCAATAAAATGTTTGACTTTCCTGCCAGACCTGAGCCTGGAGGAGGAGGAGGATCCCAATTGGTTTCCATCAGATTCCAGTTAGCATGAATTTACGGTTTCTACTTAGCCTGATAAATGGCTTTGGCTGCCTTAGTGCATTTGGATTTATTTTTCTGTGCAATGGAAAGTGGTCAGCTTAAAAAGGCAAGGGCTTTCCAGGGTTGCCTTGAATTCAAGTGAAGCTTCTTTCTGAGGTAAGAACACAGCAGGCAAAAAATAAATCTGAGGCACATCATGAACTGTCTGTGGAACAGCAGAGAAATCAGAAGCAGTTCGGGTCTCCTGTGCTCGCTGTGGCAATGGGCTGTCGTAGGCATAAAAATTCCACTGCAAACTGGAAAAATTCTTCAGATTTCCTTGCTTTCCTCAGAAACCACACTGAGCAGCAGGTATCAATAGCTCCCAGTGTTCAAAGTTTGCTTGCATCGTTCTTTCCATGGAACATTCCCAGGAGAAGAAAGCAGAAGCAGATTAGCATGATGAGCTGGGGAAAGAAGTTCTCCCCATGCTGCCTGCACTTCTGCTTCCTTCCACTGTGCTGCTGATGTCTGGACTACAAAATCTGCTTTAATGCATATTTAGGAGCAGACAAGCCTCTTGGGAACAGTGAGAGGGGTCAGTAGATGACATGTGGATGGACTCCCCATCCCAGGTTGGATGGGGGTTGGAGCAAYATGGGGCCCTGGCACAGGGTGCCCAGAGCAGCTGTGGCTGCCCCTGGATCCCTGGAAGTGTCCAAGGCCAGGTTGGACAGGGCTTGGAGCACCTGGGACAGTGGAAGGTGTCCCTGCCTATGGCAGGGGATGGGATGAGCTGTAAAGTCTCTTCYAACCCAAACCACTCTGGGATTTTGTGATTCCATGSTTCACAGGCCTGCCTCTGCCAGTGGTGAGCTCAGGGATGAGCTTAGGGAGAGGTCGTGGTTTGGGTGAGCTGAGGCACGTGGATCACATATAAGACACAATCCATGAGCCTTTCAAAGAATGTTTGGCAATGACTTGCACTCAGAGCRCCCTGGTGTCCATAGCTTTTATACCTGAGGAACCCAAAATCCATCTTCCTTACTCTAATGGTGAGCCATGAGGTCTGGCTTATTCCTGCCTCCCTAGCAAGAAGTGGGGATGTCTTCCCTGAGGATGGTGAGTTTTAGACACTGGCCTGTGGACACAGTGACAAAGAGTTATGTGCCTTTTCATAAAGGTTTATAAAGTCGTTGTAACTATACTTAAAATACTTGCAGTGACCTGAGTTCTTGACATTTCAAAGTGCTTTAGGTTGTTAAAACATTGAAGAGATTTATTTAGCCATGGTTGACAAAGGGTGGTTAGAACCCAGTTGTCACATTTGTGGACAGCTTTTGTTTGTGTGAAGTGTTACAAGCTGTTCAGGTCCTTAAACTGAAATATGGTTAAAAAAGCAGGCAAGGGAACACCTCGTGCTGGTTACCTATTTCACATAAAGCTCCTTTATTCCAGCTCCAGGGTGTCCCCTGTGCCTTCTGAGGGTACTTCTGTTATGGCTTTAACCCAAAGACCTGA
The DNA here is from genome assembly GCA_014549065.1 of Cardinalis cardinalis. Taxonomy (NCBI): domain Eukaryota; kingdom Metazoa; phylum Chordata; class Aves; order Passeriformes; family Cardinalidae; genus Cardinalis; species Cardinalis cardinalis. The sequence continues at coordinate 230,579 of JACDOX010000226.1, read as the reverse complement.
CAGACCCCAGGTGGCATCTAGGAGTTCATTGCCCAGTTCAGGCTGCTCTGGGGGTGGTGGGACAGGGCAGCACAGGGAGCAGCAGTGTGTGATGCTGGATTCTTAACTCTGGGAGCACAGGGCTGCATCCGTCTGCCTGGTACCATCTCCCCTGGGGACAGAGCTGCAACATGAGCTTGCTTCTTGGAAGACATCAGAGAATCCACATGAGAGCCACCGCTGTCACCACGACCCGGCCGGGGACAGCTCCTGTTGGGGACCTCACAGCGTGAGGTGCCAGGGAGCCAACCATCAGATGCAAGTCCATAGGAAAATAACTTTATTAGTTCTGGTGTTGGTGGAGCTGCTTGGGTTGTGCCTCCCTTCATTGTCTGTGTAATTTAGAGATGGTTTTTCCATCTCAGCTTATGAAATATTGAGAGCTTTGCTATTTTACGCAACCTCCATCAGAAGTGTCAGAAGCCCCAGCGAGCTGAACTTTCTGAACCTGAATGTTTTATTGATGTGCCTTGCCAGCAGCCCCTCCAGTGGGGACTGGGGTGCTGGGGGGCACTGCTGGATCTGCCTGTTCCCAACCTGTTTTGCTGCCTGAGCATCATCTCATGGGATGCTCCAGGTGTTTGTGTGCTGATACTTGAATGTGATTCACTTCTTCTTTCCTAACTGAGGCATGTGGAATTGCTGCTCTTGGGTGAGGTTTGGAGGAGAGAGAGCTGCTGTAAAACATGTGTCCCCCTCTGCCTGCAGCCAGGCTGCTCTCCTCACAGTGATGTGTTTGCCCAGCCAGGGAAGCAGCAGCTTCATGTGCTCCTACAACAGCCCAAAAATCTCCTGCCCAAATTGCCCCCCAATTATCACACAGCATCCTGCCTGTACYGGGAGGCCTGTCCTCTGCAGGAGATCATGGCCCCTGTGTTCATGGACTCACGCCGTGCCTGCTTGCAGAATGCTTTTTAATGCTTCCTTTAAAGCACTTTTCTCCCTTTACAACCTTTTCCCCCTCCCAAAGGGAAGCAGAGGTACCTTAAACTAATTAGGAATAAGCAGCAGAGAAGCCAGGATGAAGGGTTAGGTGAGATGCTGGGGGGCAGTACCTCCAGAAGGTTTATGGGCATAGCAGTTAGCAGTAGCCTGCCAGAGCCCTGGGAATTTCAGAAAAAGGAGCATTTTGCTGCCTGTGAACAACTAACCATCCTGTCATGCCTACACCAACTGTGGAGAATTTGGCATGTATGATTTTTGGACTTGTGAAAAAGCAGCATCCCCCAGCTTGAGCAGTGTCAGGCTCTTAGTTTGCTGGCTGGGGAAGTATTGAGGTCCCCGGTTCTCAAAAAAAGTAGCTGGAGAGAGAGGTGTTGTTGACTGCAGAGATTTGGAAAGGATCAAGACCTAAACCTGCTAAGCTGTAAGGACTGGAGCAGTGGATCCCTTCTGAGGTCTTAAAATGTGCCTGTGCATGGTCTGCAGGCAAAGTGCAAGCATTGCTTCTCCTCCTGGGGTGTACAGTGTGCCTGTGCATGGTCTGCAGGCAAAAACCAAGCATTGCTGCTCCTCGTGGGGCGGTTTGAGGGGAGCTGGCAGGGGGCTGGTGTGGAGCAGGGTGGTTTGGGCACTCTGGAGGGGTGGTTGTCCCCGCTCGGGGCAGTCCCCGGCAGGCAGGGCCGTGGCCAGCAGTGCTGTTGTGTAAATCCGTGCTTGCCCAGCGCCGGATGGCGGTSAATGGTGCCGGGCTGATGGGATTAGTCAGGGGCCTCCTGTTAATATCTGTTGTTGACGCCGCAYCTCGGGGAGAGCCTGTCAGGATTACCGGGAGGTTTGTAGGTGGCACAGCAGCCACGGCTGTGCATTAATGGGAGGGGGGAAATTGGTCAAATGTGGTGCTGCCCAGTGGGTTCCTGCTCCGGGCCTCCCTCAGTGCTCTGCGATCTCTGGTGGAGTTTACTCCCGGTATAAAACATTTTGGATTTACATTTTCCTTTAACACTTCCTCTTCGAGCCGGGTAGTATGTTACACATTTAATTGCTCTTCTTTGAATTTTCCAGTCCGCGTTTGGTACCCTTGCAACATCAGTATCTTGTTATCTTGTTGTTGCTTCTAATTGCTAACACATGCCCGTTTTCCAGCGCCGCAAACTCCGGCTTGCTGGGGACGGGGTGGGGGGAGAGTTTGCATTGAAGATTTACGTGCATGGGGAAACCTTCGGAAAATTAACCAAGAGCTCATCCCGGTTTCCAGACGCGGGGCTGAGGCAGAGGCTGCCGTGCCCCCGGTGCCGCACAAGGCGGCTTTGGGGAGGGGGGCGGCGGAGCTGCTTCTGCCTCGCTGTTCTGCCGGCCATAAACAAATTCGGTGTATTTAACAAGTTAATGTCAGGCGGGCGGCGAGGCGCTGGTAGGTGTGTGCCTGGTGACATCAGCTGGCGAGCAGCCTGGCAGCAGCGCGGCGCAGGCAGGGAGCAGGCAGCGAGCCGAGGGTGTGTTGCCTCTAAGCTGGGTATTCTGGCAAGGTGGAGAGCTGGTCTGTTTGGCAGGACCTTCCCATCTGGGATCCATCTGTGTTTCCCTGGAATCGGACAGGCGGCTCCAGGCAGTGAGAAATCGCAGATGTGCGGGACCTGACACATGTCCAGCTAATGAAAGGAGAAGGCAGGCTGGGCTCCGGCTGCGCTCGAAGATCACGGGCGGAGGAGGAGGAGGAGGAAGAGCGCTTTTCTTTCTATTTGAAAGAAACGAGGTGTATTGCACAGCAGCTGGATCCTTGCAACCTCGCTGGCTAGGGTAAGCAAGGAACGGGGTTATTTTGAAGCGGCGCTCGGYGTACCCGGGGCGGCGGGGGATGCTCCGGGGGATGCTGAGCCTGCGAGCTTTGGGCTGGGGAGAGCTCCGAGCTCCGGCTCGGCACCAGGTACGGGCACAGGCGGGGAGCGGCGGCCGCAGCGCTCTGCCAGCCTTGCCTCGCTCCTCTGCAGTGCTGGGGAAAACTTCAATAGCCCAGCCGGCTGCATGCGAGGATTCTGCAGCTGAAAAAACACTAAACTCTCTCTGAGGAGAGCTGCGGTACAGCTCGTTCTGGGTTGCTATGGAATGGGGATATTTTTTTTTCCTTCCCCCCCCCACCACCCCCTCCGTGAGCAGAGGGCTGGGATTTGGCGTTTTCTGGGGAAATGGCAATGCAGGAAGGGGTTTGTGTGTTTTAGCAGAACGTGTTTTTCTGCTGTGCCTAGGCTTACTCTGGTTTCTGCATGCTGGTATTGAAGCTGGGGGGGTGTAAGCTGCAGAGGTGGATTTCTTCCATTGGCTCCCAAATTTCCTTAATTTCCCCCGTGTTTTCAGGGCTTCTCTGCATTGTGTCAGGGGCTGCTCCCTTTTTGTCTTTGCACTCCTTGAACAGCAACTGATGCTCCCAGCATCTAAATCTCCCAGATCAATCTTGTGATACCAGAACACACCTCCCCTATATATTTTCACTGTCGGGCTGTAGACAGGCTGTATTTTCTCTTTTTCTATTGTAATCCCTGGATCTTGCATATTTAGTTTAAACCTGCCCTTTTGCCTCCTCCCTGTCTTCTGGCAAGGTTCGGCAGTTGAAATTACTCCTCTGACCCTCTGGTGTAGCTTGTTATAGAGATCCCTCTGTTGCATGTTTAAGCTGCTCCCCCAGATATTATCAGCTTTTTCTGCTCCCTACACCACTCAGCTCCTGTGCAATGATACTCAGTCCATTTTATGTGCTGGAGAAATCCTGCTCAGCCACAGGAGATGCACCAAAATCAGCACTCAAAGTTTGGGGAGCTGAAACGTGGCTGAGCATTGCTTGCTGTCAGGCTGGAAAAAGAGAGAGGAATATTTGCTGGGCTGCCTGGTGCAGGATGATTCCCTTTGGTGTTGCTTTGTCCAGGTTAGCTTTGAACATGCCAAGTGATGGGGTTTCCTGAGGGAGAGCCTGGCTGGGCTCCCTGGCAGCATGCTTGGTCTGCAGCTCTGTGCTTGGTCAGTTTGGCTACTCTGTGGACCATCCTAACGTTTTCCTTATTTTGTAGCATGTAAGCATTTGGGTAGAGGCTTTAAAAAATATAAATCTGCTTCTAGAGACACACCAAACACCTCCTGTGTGTCCCTGGAGAGGAGGCAGAAGGAGCGTGTGCTTCAATGTCTCAAAGTGCACCAGCACAAAGGAGTTAGAAACCCCAAAAATGTCCAGCAAAGCCATACAGGGTGTGCTGATATCTAGGAGCAAAGAGCAGTGCTCCTCTGCTGCAGCTCTGCTGGAGACTTCCCGAGTTTGTGAAGGCAGTGCAGGGTGTTGGAGCAGCTGCTGCTGCGGTCTCCGTGCGGGTCGAGCCCTGATTAAGCAAACGGAAGTTCTGCCGGCATCAGGACAGCACGATTTGCCCATTAAACAACTAATTTAGTAGAGCCTTGCTCAAGCCCTGCAGGAAACTTTCTTTTTTTCCTCTGGCTCCTTTATTTTTAAAAAGGATTTAGCGTGCCTGATGAGCCTAGTGCTTAGATGAGWGAGGTGGTTGTATTTTGGGGCAGAGGGTGGCTTGAAACTCTGTCACCAGACCTAATAATTTTATATAAATGATGCAGGACATCCAAGTGAAGACACTTTTTTCCCCCCTCTGCTATTGTCTGCTGGATGACATGATTTTCACTATTAATATGGAAAAGATGTTCTGTCTAATTTTTGGAACTACCTGGGCTTCACCTAAATGACTGTGTGCCTTTCACAGCCAGGTAGCCCAGCCCATCCAGCAGTTAGAGAAACACACAAATAATGAAAAACTCAGAGACTCCAGTGTGGGAAACAAGGAAAAAAGAGTAAAGCAAAGGCAGTTTGAGCAAATACTGCCAACAGGAAAGTGCAGCTAAGCCAAGAGAAGGATTTGAAGGGTTTGAGGAAGGAGCAGAATTGCTAAAGGCAAGGAGAATAAATCGTTAATCTGAGAACTCTATTACACAGGGAATGCCCCCAGGAAAAGAGCAGAAACTCCATTTAATAGTGAAAATGCCAAGCCAGGCTCTGCTCTGCCCAGGGACTGGAGCCACAGCCCCTGCTTACTTCCAAGATGCTGCTATTTTTGCAACTTGCATCTGCTGGTGTTGCAGAGGCTTGTTTAAACCCGCCAAGGCAAAGGGAGCTTTGCTCACGTGAGTACTGGGTCAGGCTGTAGGGTTTGGGTTTTTTTCTGGTTTATTCTTCTCAGTCTTAAAGGACCAGGGTCCCCAAGAGAGTGGGATTTCACTTAATGCTGCCTCTCCTGCCACATGGAGTGTGAGTCCCAAATGATTTTACTGCTGCTTTACAGAGCTTTGTCTTGCATCACCCACAGTGGAGTTTGGCTTGTAGAGGTTATCACTGGTTTGACAGGTTTGTGTGGTTTGACTGCAGGAGCTGAGTTTTCAAGTCAGTCAGCCCTCCAGTCCCCAAATTGACCCATAAATGCAGTAACCACCAGCAGCATTTAGCAGGAGGCAGTGCTCTCCCACGGTTATGGGATGGGATGGGGGAGCCAGGTGGCCTCTTGTTTTTTCCAGATCTGTTTTTTTAAGGTTTGGACAAAAACCAAGATTTGTTTGACATGTATGTGTGATGTTTATAGTATAGCTGGAGAGCTGAACACAGTCATTTGAGGACTTGGGCACATGCAGCAGATTTAAGTCAATGCTGGCTAGTTTTTAAATGTGAGCAGAAGATGGTCATAATCTGTTGCCTGTTGGGTTTTTTCCCATTTTAAGAGCTGGCTTATCCCTACTTGTTCTGGGCTGGATTGTAAGCTTGCCTTTATCTAGGGACTATTTCCATATCTGATTGCTTGTTAGGAGCTAGGTATGAAATGTGTTTCGACAGACACTCCAGAGCAGTCCCCGGGGGCAGCGTCACTGCAGGTCTCTGGGAGTCTGTTCAACTTTTATTTTTATGATGGAGACTGCCTTAATTCATGCAGCGTTCAGGGAATGGCTGGAAAAACCTTTGTTTAGAGCAGGAGCAGCAGCCAGGAAGAAATGGTGAGCAGTGATCCCACAGTTAAAGTGCAGCACGGAGAGGCTTGGGTTCAGTTCCTGGGTCTGCAAGCAATTTTCTGAGGCAGGACCTTGACCTTAGCACGGCTTTGTGTGTCAGCAGCTTATGTCCAACAGGACAATAGCGATTTCAGAGGTTTCAAAGCATTTTAAAGTGTAACTATCATGCCTTTTATTGGGCTGGGCAGTGGCATTTTTATAAGCTAAGCTGAAGGTTTTAGAATAATGCGTATTGAATTTCCTCGGCGTGCTGCCGGCCGCGGGATTCCCATCTCTGCTGGCTGCAGGATTCCCATCTCTGCTGCCCGCAGCACCACTTGGGCTGTTGAASGGGGACACTCACAGGTGGCCAGAAYACCAYTTAGAAGAACCAACACTTGCAGATCTTCAAAGCCAAGAGTCAGTTTTCCTTCCTCTCCTCGTCTGTAGCAGCGGGATGCCGCAACCTGCCGGCGGGATGCTGTGCAACCATCCCTTTCACCAAAAAAAAAAAAAACCACCAAAAAACCCTGGAAAGCCCCAAAAGTGTGGCTAACGGATGTGGAGGGAGGATGAGGAGGGCTGCAGCTCGGACCTGTTGCAGGGGAGGGCATTGTGAGAACAGATGTGCCGGGCGCTGCCGCTCCGTGCGCTGCCCGCAGCGCCAGGTGCAGCCATTGTTCCGCTGCTCCCCATTCAGCCGCTCCGCGCCCGCTCCCGCATTGTTCCTCCAGGAAATTAGCATTAAAAACCCATCCCAAACCCCCACGTCCCTCAACTGCAGGTGACTGTTATTGGCCCCAGCTGCCACCCTTGTGCTTGATTACTTCCATATGGGGCTGTGGCAAGATGTAGGATCCGCTTATTGATTTTTTTTTAATATTTTTTCCCTTTTTTTTTTTATTCCTAGCCTTTCCCCCCGCCCCACACAGACCCTTCAGCTTCAACAAAACCCTGAAATCTATTAAGCCCCCGATAGGCTCCAGTTGCTGTTACAACTGGGATGAACATTTTACAAGCAAAGCTAATTACACCCTCTCTGCTTTCTTCYTTTCTTCAGCCCCCACCCCATAAATGTAAAATAACCAGAGGGCAATTGGTAGTAAATTAAATCTTTGCAGTGTCCTGAGAGGAGGTTTCCTTGCTAGCAGGAAGAAGTCTGCTGGGCTTTAGATGTTTTGTTATCTGGGTTTGGGCTTGTTTTTTGGCTTTGTTTTTTTTAAACTAGAAAATGGGGAACTCTGGCATGCTGCTGTGACACACCTATTAAAGGGACACACAGATCCCAGCCKGGGTCTGCATAGGAAAGGAAAACACAATTAAACAAGTGGGATGTTAATTTGTGAGTGTAGTCAGCTGTTGAGAGGAGCCAAGGAGAAACTCCATGCCAACTGAGGTTACAAATTTCTAGGAGCAATGTGATTTTCTCCTGGTACAATTTATCTACAGGGCAGCAGGTTCCATAAAAGTCCAAACCTCCTAAAATATCCCCTGGGGTAGTGCTGGCATGGAGCATCCTGGGTTTTCCTCAAGACAAGATAAACTACAGTTGGTAAGAGGAGGAAGGAGGGAGCATCCCTTGCTGCCCTACCTGGGAAGTGCCCCTGCTCTTCAGAGGCACGGTGGGAGCACAGGTGGGTCACATCCTGTGACGTGCCATCAGCCCACGCAGCCCTGACCCACTTTGTGCCAGGCAGGAGAAGAGGAGGGTGGCAGCTCATGTGCTGGAGGCACCAGGCAGAGCTTCCCTCTGTGCCCATCCTGGAGGCATCAGGCAGAGCTTCCCTCTGTGCCCATCCTGGAGGCATCAGGCAGAGCTTCCCTCTGTGCCTATGGTGGAGGCACCAGGCAGAGCTTCCCTCTGTGCCCATCCTGGAGGCACCAGGCAGAGCTTCCCTCTGTGCCCATCCTGGAGGCACCAGGCAGAG
>JACDOX010000226.1:197182-222257 GCA_014549065.1 Cardinalis cardinalis | reverse complement strand
CCCAGCTGGGACCCCCGAGGCTGTGCTGGTGGGGTTTGTGCTGGAGGCTCCTGCCGGAGCAGCTCGTGAGGGGATGTTGGTCCTTGGAGCACCATGAGATGTTCCTGCTGCTGCCTGGCCCTCAGGGGCTGCTGAAGGTGTGTCCCTAGCAGAGCCTCATCAGCCTCAGCTCTTGCAGCTTTGGGAGGCCATTCCTCAGGGACTTTGGTGGCTTTGCATCCTTGCTGGTGCCCCAGCAGCCACTTCCACAGGATCTCTCCTGTTCCTGCTGGTGATGCACTGAGCAGTTTGAGCCGAGACCTGGCAGTGGTGCTGCAGTGTCCCATCGTGGTACAGATGTAGGAAAGCAAACCTCTAGCTGGAAATGCTCCTAGAAATGCCCCTCTCTGCTCACAGAGACATGGAAGATACATCCATAATGGTGAATGACATTCAGCAAACAGAGTCACTGCACTGAGATTTTGCTCAGATACAAAAGTCTTTAGGGACAGCTGGAGCTTGGTTGGTTGTTCTCAAGATTACAGATGCAAACTTACTTATGGATGGGGAGTGGACTTGCCCTGAGGCTTTGTGTCTCAGTGTTGGTGCTCCAGCATTTGTCAGGCTGACCTTCAGCACGAGCTGCATCCTGTCTTTGACAGGTGGGACCTGCCAATGTAGATTGTGAGGATTTAAAATAAAAATTCTGCTTGCTGTCTGAGAATATTGTTCAGCTGAAGTACTTGCTTTATTTACAGCACATTCCTGCTTCCTGATCCAGCCCTCTCCTGGCTTGGCTGCCTGGCAGTGACCACCCAGATGTTCCTGGGAGGCATCTGTGCAGGTGCAGTGGTGAGGAAGATGGTGGACTCCTAAAAAAATTCCAGCTCTTAGGGATGAGTGCAGCCTGGGGTAGCACCAGGCCTGTACCTCCAGGTACAGCAGGTCAGAAGGTGGATGAAGAAAGCAAAGCAACCTCATGGAATTCTCAAGTGTTTTTCCTCAGACTTGTTTTAAACCCTTCAAAGTCAAATCTCAAACTTAGGGGGTTTCTTCTCCCTAATTAAATTAACAGGCCATATGGTGTTTACTGTGAGCGCCTGCAATATGGAAGGAGCTACCTCCTGGATCACTTTCTTTTTTCAAAAGCTGCTGCTTTACCTGATGTCACTGTTCTGAAATGTTCTTTTCAGCAGCGGGCATGAGGGGTTATTTCTGCCACCTCAGTGCTGTTGGTGTCACCTTCTGATCCCAGGGTTGAGCTGTGCCATAACCTGTTTCTGCAGCTTTCTTTGTTTTTTCTTGGTTTTTGTTAGGCCATTTTGCTGCTTAGTGGGGAGTGTGTATAAGTCAGGGRTTTTTTATACTTTTTCACATGCAGGTGATGATTCTTGGTTTTGGAGCTGAGGAGAATAGAAAACAACTCAGGGTGGGTTTTCTGAGGGGTGCTGGTGTTTTCTTTTAACAACTGCTGCAATTTTTTTTCATAGAAGGTAACATCACCATCTCAGGAATATGTCAAACTGCAAGTTTTGTAGAGTTTTCTTTATTAATGGGCTGGTTTTAAAGAACTTACTTTGCATGTGCTGCTTTTATCTTTGCATGAGATGTGGAGGAGGAAGTGAAGACCTTGAGGAAGAAAAATCACTGGGTTTTTATAAGATCCTTGCAGTTAGCTGAACAGGAAATAGGGTAAGAGTCTCTAAACTTGTAGGAGAAGTCAAGGAAAGGAAAGTTTGAGATTTTGCTGTCTGTTTTGAGCTGCCCTCACTCATTTAGTAGGGTTTTTTGGTAATCATCACTTGTGTGTGAGTGCACTTGCTGTGAGCTCACCCTGCCTCTCTCCAGTGGTGTAATTTAACCTTTCTCTGCAATTTTTAACTTGTTGGTGCATCTTTTCCATGGGAGCTGGGTGACCCTTCATCTCCAGCCAGTCTCAGCTTGTTGTGGGGTGTCTGAGCTCCCGGGAACAGATCCATTTGTGGCCACTGAAAACACCCTGCCACATTAGCATATTCCTGCAACGTATGCTCCAAGGGTGTTTCTTTGCAGAGAAGCCTCTCTAAAGATAGCATCGTGAAGTTCTGTGTTGTCAACCAGGGACACTTGATCTAAAAAACAACATTTGATACACAGACAAGGTTTGCAAGTGCCATCTGGATTCTGGGAGATGAGCTAGGTTGTCTCTGTTTTGCATACACTCACCAGGAAAAAAAAAAMCCAAGTGTGTGCAGGCGGGTGAATTCTTCAGAATCACCTGAGCAGAACTGTTTAGTCCACATGAGTGTCCTCAGTGACATGGGACACCTGTGTAATGCCATACCACTGGGTATCATGTCCCTCTGGACCTTCTGAGGGTGCTGGAAATAATTCTGTACTTCAATGATAGATTATTGAAACCCAGGTGGGATCAATTGAAATTTTCTCACGCCGGTAGTATTTTAATCTCCTCTCCAGCATACTGCAAGGCAGAACCTGCAAATGATGCAYTGCCCTGCAGAAATGGGCATCTTTTTAGGGAGGTGGGGATGCAGGGAACGCAGATGTCTTTGTCTGGCTCCAGTTCTGCCTGGTGGAGAGGCTGTCCTCAAAGCAATGCCAGCACTGAGAGAAACCYGAACACCATGAAAACCTAAAGTAGCCCTAAAGGGTTGGACAGCAAACTCCCTGTCCACATCTTCCCAGGGACATGTAGCTTATAGAATGTATTTTCCTTCAGGGCCTATTTCTTGACTTTCTAGTTATCCTCTCATATGCAAATCTAATTTGCCTAATGGGCTGGTGAGTGTAATTGAAAGGCAGCCTGCACTTACACGATAGTGAAAAGTCTCACCTGTGCCCAGGCACAGATGGGGCTCTGCCTCACTGCTGCATCRTTAGAGGAAATTTATAGGCATGGTGTCACAGGCTTTGCTGTGACCAGGGAAGGARAATAGCAGTTTAGAACAAACTTGGGGGTTTGCTGGCTTGTTTTGCGTCCTGGTCTCACAATTTTGAGCTTTTGGGGTTTTTGTCTTTCCCCTGTGCTCCAGTTGATGGGAGCAGGTTAATGAAAGTTACTGGTAACTATCTGAGGACAACCCTAAGAATGATGAATTGGGAAGTCTTGTCTGTGCTGTRTTGCTGTGTGATGGGTTGAAAGTGAGTGCAGCAGCAGCTGAGCCAGCCTTCCCTCTCCAGTCCCTGTGCATCACTGAATCTCCAGAGGTTACCCGTGGAAATTCTCCACCTCTGCTGCCCACGAGAGGGAGGGCAAGGAGGCACACAGAAACAGGCACTGCTGTGCCTCCATCTCTACTGGGATCATACAAACCWATACAGACCAGTAAGTTGTGGATCCCCCATCCCTGGCAGTGCTCATGTTCCRCTTGGACAGGGCTTGGAGTGACCTGGTCTGGTGGAAGATGTTCAGGGGTTTGGAACAGAGTGGTCTTCAAGGTCCCTTCCAACCCAAACCATTCCATGATTCTAAACACTGGACTTTGGTGGTTCTCCTGTCCATCCTGATCTCCCTGTGCCTGTGCAGGAGATGCTGGCTCTTGGGGCTCCAGGTGTGTGAGGACCCCTCTACACCATCAGGCCCCTCCACCCCTCCAAAACACCCCTGAGTGTGTTCCTCCTGTGCTTCCAGCTCTGGGGAATGGTGGAAATTTCCCACAGGCTGCTCAGCCTTGGGGCACAGAGGAAGAGCCATTTGTGTAGTGGTGTGAGGAGTGTTTTTGAGAGGCAGAATTGTCATCTTGGCAGGGCTCCCGTGTGTGCAGTGATGGCAGGGACTGTTAGCTGGGCAGCACYGAGCGCACTTAGCGCCCAAGTGAATGAAGTGAGCTCTGCAAGAGCCAGGGAGCTGGGGACTCATTAGTGAGCCTTGGCTACCCCAGCAATATCAGCAGGCACTCAGAGGGGTGTTGGTGTGGGCAGCAGTGCCAGGGCTGCCTGGGAAAGCCAGCCTGGCTGTGGGGCAAGGGACACTCCTGGTCACACAAGCTCAGGGTGGGTCATCCCAGAGCACGTGGCTGGCAGAAGGTTGTGTCCAGACYGTTCTGCAACACCTCCAGTGAGGGAGATACTTGCCCTCCCTGGGCAATCCCACACAGTAAAGAAGTTTTCATGTTTAGGTCTAACTTCCTGAGCATCAGTTCCTGCCCATTCCTCTTGTCCCCACAGAGCAGAATCTGTCCCTGTTGTGACCCTTCCCTGCAGACACTGACAGAGGGATGGAGTCCCCTCTGGCACTTGTAAATAGTGAGGATGGAAGAGATTTCTCAAATCTTTCCCAMGTTCCTCCTTGATTTCTTGGACAACTTGCCCAGTGTTGGATAAAGCCTGGTGGAGCTTTAGCCCTGGGCTGGCTGGCAGTGACGAGCTCCTGCTCTTCAGCCTCCATCTGGAGAAGGGAGACTCTGTGTTAGAGTCTGCTTTATATTTGGAAATGCTATGACTTCAGGGACCCAAGGGGGATGTTTTTCTGTATCCTTCCTTGATTGCTTCATTTTGGGTTTGTGGTAGAACTTGGTTAGTGGTTTGTTTTGCACTGGATTTGATTTCTGTTTTGTTTTTTGCTGAAATGACCATTGTTTTCATCTAAACTGGCCCATCTGACTAGGAGTTTCTGGATTGCTTCTTTCTCCAGATGGTCAGGATTTGTACCTGGTCTGTGCTTAAAAAACAGGTTTGTTGTTAGTTTGGGGTTTTTTTTTCTAGTTTAATATAGACTTTTGTAATAGCTTCGGGTGTCCTTGGTATTATTTGTGCCTCTCTGCGGTCACGTTGGTTGTTATGGATTAAATGTGGTTTTCTGCCTTGAGATCTCACTTCTTTCAGAAGTGACCTTGCTTCTTTTTTTTTTTTTTAAATTGCTGTTATTACAGTTATTGGTAGTGGTGCTTGAGCTGCTAGCATTGCTGCTTTGTGTCTGCCTGGTATGCAGAGACTTTTTATATCCCAGTTTGTGCTTTACTCATTTGGAGTACTCTACTCACTGGATACCTCTACTCTTAAACCCCAGAGCTGCTGTTCCTGTTCTCATTAGCCCAGATCTCTGTGCTCAGTGATATCCATGATGCTCTAAGAAACCCAGATTTGCTCAGTACTGGTTGTTTTCTGAGGTCAGTGCTGATTTTAAGGTTCATTTATAGTGTTGGAGGCCAAACCATCAGGCAGCAGCATTTGGAACATGGTGACAGCAAGAGGGATGTCTTCTTAAATGGTTTTAAAGCTTGACTTTAAACTCCTCCTGTATGTCTTTAGTATTCAGGTTTAAAGCTCTCAAATCTTCAGTCACTGGGTGATTTTAAGGTAGGTTTGATTTCATCCTTTTATTTTGAAAGATTTAATGATTTTTCAGGCTGTTCCTTTTTCTCCTTGTGTTACTAGAACTTCCAAGGTGCTCCAGGCTGTCTCTGCCCTGCTGTGCAGATCCTTGGAGTGTGTCAATGTGGGATGGGGACCTGTCCAAGTCATGGACAGTGCCTGTGTTTGTTGTACCCAGCGAGGCAGGAACACTGTGGATCTCAGGGATCCTGGGGAAAGGACATGTTGGCACAGACAAGGCTGTCTCTCCTGAAGGATTTCTGGGTTCTCTGATGACAAAAAACTGGCATAGACCTTGCTGCCCTCATAACAATCCGTGGGAGCTTTTGTACAGACCATGCACATCCCTGTAGGAGCTTGTCCTCTGTGTGACCAAACTTATTCCCAGCAGCTAACTGGGAGCAGTGGCACAGAGGTGGGCATGATCTGCAGTGCCAGGAGCTGTGGGACTGGGATCTGAGCTCACCTGGCACTGTGATGAGGGGTATCACACCATCCCTCAGCTGCTTGGGGTTAAAAATGCACCAGGCAGTGCAGTGGCCTCTGCTCAATGGGATGCTTTCCTCAGAGGAAATTCCCAAAATTATTATCCTTGGGGAGGCAGGGACTCATCCTGCAGCGAGCACAGTGGGACTGTGGTGGGAAGCCTCCAGCAAAGGGGCTCACTGTGCTGACCCAGAAACAGCATCCTTCTCAGCACCTCCTCAGTTTCTTATGGCTAGAAAATGTCCTCCTTTTCCACAACTTTTCCTGCTGAAACTGAGAGCTGGGACACAAAACAGCAGGCAGTGAAAAAGGAGGCTCGCTCACCTGGTGACCATCACTTTTGGGATGAACCAGGCTCACAGGGCAGAAGCTGCAGGATTCCCTTGAGAAGGGGTTGTCCTGGGGAAGCCATGGGAAAGCCAGAGCTGCAGTGCTCCCCTGGATTTCCTGGGGCAGCTCAGCAGGGAGCAGGGCAGTGCTGCAGGGTGGCAGCTGTGCCCTTGCTGCACTGGTGGCCATCAGCTCCTGCAGGGCTCTGCTCTCTGCACATTGCCCTCTCCTCWGCTCTTGTGGTGAAGTCATGCAGTGAGGAGGCTCAGGGTCCTAAATGGAGTTTGTGGGGTGGTGGTGGGATGAATTTGTGCCTTAAATCTCTTATGATGGATTTTTCAACCACAAACGCTGCTTGGACACCTCTAATTGCAGCATCTGTGTGAGAGGTGCAGGAGAAGCTGCAGAGCAGCCAGAACCCCCTGGGAATGCTCCCCTTGGAGGAGAGAACCCTGTAACCCTCCCTGAGGCTCCTCCAGAGCTGTTCTGAGAAGCCCAGCAAGGGCTGCAGTGGTGGTGGCCCCGTGCTGGATCCTCCTTGGGGAGCTGTGGGTTCCCTGGGTCGCTCCTCAGAGCCTGCTCCTGCAGCTCTGCTTTTCCCAAGCCTGTTTAAATCAGTGGATGCATTCCCATTGACTGTTTGGAGCTGCAGAGAGCCCCTTGGAGCTAATTAGTAATTAGAGGATGCCAATTAACCACGGTTCCCCAGGCTCTGCTGCTTTGCTGGTACTGCTGGGTTGGAGAAGGAGGGAACAAAATGGAGCCCAGTGTGAATGTGTTTCATCTGGAGAGCAGGAGAAGGGTGGAGCTGCTTGTTAAATGGCCAGCAGTCCAAGTTTTAAAAGGATTTATGAGGGCTAGATAAAATCATGTCCTAAAGGCTGTCTCGAAGCCTCTGTTAAGGTGGAGAATGCTTTCTAAACTTAGAGCCTCTTTCACTGTGTTTTCCCTGTTTTGGACCTCCCAAAATTTTACAGGTACAAAAGTTCCAGCTTTATTTACTCTGTGGTGTTTAGCCTAGGCAGAATGAAAAACAGATTTGCACTCTCAAAATTACAGTGCTCAGTTGTTCTTGTGTATAACCTGTGGATTATAGGCCTGCCCACCTTTGGAAATGTGGTCCCTAAACTGTAACAGAATTTAAGGAATGCTCCTGAGGGAAACAGGTTTTTACTGCCATTGCCAGRGGAGACTTGGTCATTCAACCATGAGTTTCCCACTTGTTGGATCACTTCTTACTCTCTGGTGTAAACTTGGTGTTCCCTGGACCCCAGAGGGGTGAACCCATGGCCTTGATGCTCTGTGCAGGGAGCAATTTCAGACCTTTTAGGAGTCTAAACCCTTAAAGCCAACTCTTCAAATTCATTTTTCTATCTCAAAATAGCTGAGATGGTAAAAGTGCTGCTTTTATTTTATTTTTTTAATACAAGCATAATTAACTCAAATCTTACTTTCACTCTACACAGCATTTACMATAAGCAAAACCCAAGCTGTGTTTTGCCCTGACATCTCATTTCCCCACGTGTAGAAGCCCCGCAAAATAACATTAAATAAAACCACCCAATCTTTGCTAGCAGGCTGTTGCTCCAAGCCTTTCTCCATGGTATCCCTTCTGTACGTGTTGTGTCTGGGCTCCTCCAGCCTCGGGAGCCGTTAATCTTCCTGGTGTTTTCTTCCCTGAGGCAAATGAGACACAGATGTTCCCATCTGGAAACTTTGCTCCCGCCACCGATGTTCTGCTCAGAGTCAGAGGCTTTGGAGAGCAGTGCAGCAAGCTGAGACTTTTAAGAAGTCATTTTTTGCCATGATTGTGATAATTGCCCGTTTGATATCTGTAACTGCTTTCATTTTTCATTCCCAGTGCTKTAGCCCAAGGAGTAAATAGTGCGGAGGAGGAAATATTGCTTAATATTGTAA
Source organism: Cardinalis cardinalis (assembly GCA_014549065.1). NCBI lineage: Eukaryota > Metazoa > Chordata > Aves > Passeriformes > Cardinalidae > Cardinalis > Cardinalis cardinalis. The sequence continues at coordinate 214,232 of JACDOX010000226.1, read as the reverse complement.
TGGGAGTGGGTGATTTWAAAAAAAATAGTCTTGATTCTGTGATGTTAGATGGAACAAGGAATTAATGAAAAATTACCAAAATACTGAGCAGTATCYAAGCAAATGAGTTAGTGAGGAACTCTGGCTTTGCTGAACGAGTGCCCTGTCCCAGGTTATAACCCAGCCAAAGGGGTGGTTTGGGGAGGCTGCATCACTCCCCTCAGCCCCCAAAGTGCTTCCTATCCTAAAACTGCAATGCAGACCTTGGTTTCCAGGAATGTTTTCTCCTGGGCTATATTCCAGGAGTGTATGCCTTCCTCTGGGGTGGCTGTCTCTGATGAAGGCAGAGCAATCAGCTGGTGAGGATGAGGAAGGTTCCATACCCCAGGGCACCTCGGGCTCCCTGGCAGAGCTCACAGCATCCCTTTGAGACAGTGATGAGCAAAAGCTGCTGCCAGGGACATCAAGGGATGAACTTGGGTCCCCAGAATTTATTTGTAGGGATGCTAGTGGTGTGGGAAGGGAATGGCTGTGGCTGTGGCTAGAGCAGCTACAGCTCCTGGGTGGAAATGGCTGTCGGGGTCAATATTCCCTGCCTCTTTCTTGGAAAGAGAGAGCAGAGTGGGGATTACCACAACAGGGTGGTTTGTGTTCTTCTAGAAGCGAGATGAGTTTGGGGGCTTGGTGTACAACAGCTGTGGGGAGTGCTGGATGTGATAGTTTGTGGGGTGAATCCCACATCCAGGGCTTGGTCCTGGCCTGAGTCTGTGGCCCCAGAGGAAGGCTCTGGAGGCAGGAGTGCCCTGCAGGCAGGTTTGTGCTGCTGGGCCTGACACGGCCATGGCACAGGCAGAGCTGGAGCTGCCGCCGCCTTGTCTGCCTGGGAGCTGCCCCAAATSCAACCTGTGCTACTGCTGAGTTCCTAGAGCCAGGCACATTAATAGGATTTTATAAAAATCACTGAAGGGCAAGACGGATAAAGATCTGCAGTCTGCCTTCAGGAATAAATTATTAATCTTATTTCCCTTATTAACTGCTTTCTGGACTGCTTGTGAACGATAACATACTTTGCTCTTTCAAGTACTTCTATCTGAGTTTCACATTGAATTGAGATTTAAAGTGAAACAGCTGTGTGTGGGAGAGGACTAGATGGCAATGGAGATACACGCGTTTATTTTTGATTTATAAAATGCCTCTCCCAGGCTCAGCAGCTCCCTCCTGTGTGATGCAAGGCTCTCCTGAGAGGTGCCTAGCCCTCTCCACTCCCACAGCATCTTACAGCTCAGGAGCTGGGATGTGCCATAAACCCGAGCTAAATGGGGTAAAAATAGGCTGATCACATGGAGTGGRGAAATATCTGTACAGGGACATGAGTTACCCACTGCCACTGGTCCTGGAGTAGCATCTTGGCCAGCTGCATGGCATGGAGGGAGGAGGATGGACAGGGACCTCCTGTGACCAGCCCTTGCTGGTGACCTGGTTATGCCACACGCTCATGTCCCCCAGTGCTGGTTGTAAATCACCTTTTGTTGACTCAAGCAAAGAAAGACCTCTAGAAACCACCCCACGAGCAAATAAATGTCAATATTTGTAGAGAGAAGTCATCCTCACTACAGACCTCCCAGTGTTTCACTCTCCTCCAAATTGGGACAGACCCAACCATCCTTTTTTTGTGAAAGCTGCTGTCTTGGCTGCCTTGTTCCCGATGCTTATCTTCCCTCTCCATCGCTTTTTGATGCAGCAATGCTGCAAAAAGATAAAATATTACTTCTCCCTTGACGATGTGATTGGAGTTTGAGCTTGGGGGAAGCTGTCTGGAAACAGGTGAGGGAGGGAATTGTGGTGGAGAAGCAGTAAATGGCATCTTCTGGAAGCCTGAGTAATGATGCTCTTGCTTTGCATGTAGATCACCTCTCATCTGCATGCCTTGGAGAACTGCAAAGGTGCTCTACAGATGGCTTAGAGCCATCAAGGGGAGGGAAAGGCAACCTTGGAGCAGAGGAAAGATGTTAATAAAATTTAAATGTAATTCTTCCCATTTCTCAGTTCCTAAATGTGAAAAATATTAGCTTGGTGGAGACTGAAAACAGATGGTGAGCAGTTGGAGCAGATAAGCATGTTATTCAAAATAAACATTCGCCAAAGCTGGGGAGGTGGCGAACCATATTTCATTTCACCCTATTTACATTATCAGGTCAGGTTACACTGATGCTGCCTCTCGTCTGCATTCAGATGATCAACAGGGACCCTGTGACGAGCCAACTGCAGCACATCCTCCTCTCTGGGGACGTCAGGGCTGGGCTGGGGCATTCCCTGGCCTGCCCCCCAGCATGAGAYGTGGAGCTACTTGCACAGTTACAGAACAGTTTGGGTCAGAGGGRGCTGTTAAAGGTCTGTCCCTCCTTCTTTTCCCTCTTTCCAGTGGCCTCTCTATCCATTTAGCCAAGTTTGGCATTGCTCTATCTAAATCCTTATAAACAGTGGGGGAAGAAGTTCCTGGGACTGTTTGTAGGAAGGGCTCATTTTGCTGACTTGTAGGTGGTCTATAATTCACGCCAAGCGCTCACCTGAGGTGGCAGGGCCAGTGGAAAGAGAGGTGTGGCTGATCTCCTTGCTTTGAGGGMTGTTGTGGGGTGGGCTGGGTCCCCTTTGGGGTGTCTGTTCACTGGCTCTGGAATAAGCTCAGACCTGGCTCGTGWGTGACCAAAGAATTTCTCCTGCTGGACCTGACCTTGGCTGTTGTTACTGGGACAGTTCTCCAGTCCCTTGCTCTCAAGAGGCAGGTATGAATCTGGGGCTTTTAACTGTTTGGGGTGAGGAGATGCTTTTTAGGTTATGAATATGTTCTGCCTGTTCCAGATGAAAGTTGAAAACATCTGCTTTGGTTAAACTTCTTCTTTCTGTCTGAAATCATGACATGCTTTTCCTCCTGAGACTGAACCACTGGGCAAACCCTTGTACACAGCCTTTTACTCAAAAAACACCTTTGTTAATTTACAGGTTTGCAATATAAGCACTTAGTGATAAAAGCTTTCTTGACAAGGTCTGATTTTGAGCCTGTTCTCTGTCCTGTAAGCTGCCAAGGGGAAAAGCAAACCCTTACCTGGGCATAGCTGCTGGTGTTGCAGGGCTGTCTCATGCTTACTGTAGTTTTCTCTTATTTCTTCCAAGATATTTCATGGTTTGACTTCTACAGAAAGCTGGAGAGCTCGAGTCTGGCACATGGGTTGGTGAGACACACTTCTGACTCTTTGCAGCTTATTTACAAATGACAGCTCCAAAATCACTCCACAGTTCATCCTTCCTCCTTAACTCTCATGCCATGGAACCAAGGGGAATCCTACCTGTGCATCAGGAATGGCTTGAAGATACCACTCAGGGAGGTGACTGGATTAAATTGTGCCCATGCAGACCCTGCAGTGTAAATTCAGATAAAGCATCCCCATTTTCTGCTCTGTAGCAGTGGCTCTTCCTCTCTTCCCTTGATCTCAGCAAATCCATGGCTCTGCCAGGGAATCTAGATCACGGCTTTGTCTTGAGCAGAGTGGAGCACCTCCTGGTACTGCCTTGAATTATGTTTTGAGCTTTGGGAAGAGGATGAGGAGGAGACCRTTTGTGTCTGTTTGCCTCACTGTCACTCTTCTCCAGTTCCTAATCTTGCTTTTTTGGGGAAGGTAACATCCAGTTCTCCTCATGCACTGTTTTCACTTCTTTTTCATCACTTAGTTTATTCTCTAATTGCCAAAGGAATTTAGGAATTAATTTAAATGCCAGTGTAGTTGAGATACTCCCTAACTTGTTGCTGTTTTTTTTCTTCTGCCTTTTCCCTTTTCTCAAGCCCACAGGCATGAAGAGATTAATAAAGCAGTTTCTTTATACAGTTTATAGTGCAAGTAAATGCTGAGGTTACYTGCACAGCAACACTCTCTTTGTACTAAACACCATAGGTGGAAAAACTTCTTTAAAGGAARTAAATAGGATGAGATCTGTCTGGAGCTGGTGTTGAAACCGCCCCTCTGAAATGTGCTGGGARAGCTGGGAATGCAGGAGTGAGACCTCTCTGAGCATCACTTGAGACCCCAGATTTTTTTCTTGGCCTCTTGTCCCATTGTCTCACTTAGCTCTTTCTCCTTTCCAGAAAGAAAAGTCATCAGCTGCACTTAATCCTGACATATGTTCCTTTTTAATTTGTTACGCCAGGATGGCGACTGGAGCAGCGAAGGAAATCTGGTGCACATGGACAGCCAGAGCAGAGCCAGATGAACCCAGGGCCTTGCAGCTTGTCCGGGAGGGAGAGAGGGAGGGCTCCAGGTGTACTCACAGCTCTGGGCCTGTCTGGTCTCTTGCACACCTGGGCTCCTTAAATGGGCCACAGGAATATCTAGGGCAGGAGCACAGGCTGCTCTGTGCTGCAGCTGCCCGTGCCCGGCTGAGAGCTGCAAACCCACCACTGCTGGAGGAGATGGAATTCCTGCATGGAGCCAGCACTAAAACAGCACCTCATTGGCTTGTGTTTTCTCTGAGTCCTCCTCCCATGGGGAATAGCAGTGTGTCTGAGGCTGGGAAGGCAGCTCTCCCACCCAGTGTCCACGTCACTGCTGCCTCTGTCCCTGGTCACCTTGGGCAGGTCCTGGTGCAGAGCTGAGCACGTGTCACTGCAAACTTTGGGCATTTGGCAGCTTGACAGCCAAAGTGTTGTGCCATAAATATGTCTGGCCTGCTCCTGCAGGCACTGCTTGAGAARGAACAGAAGCATTTGTGTTTCTGATCCAGGTAAGGTTTGGAAGGAGATTTTGTAGGAGAACAGTGCAATGTTTCCAGTTGGGGCAGGTGTCTTGCTCTGGTGCTTGGAGCATTCAGTCATTGACAACAATTATTCTTGTTAAGAGTATCCTCCAAAGTCTGTGATGGCATTTGGCTCTTTATGTGAGTGACACACCTGAGTGACTTGCACGTGCTTTGAGAAGCATCTCTGCATCCTCCCTGTGCAAATGGAGGCAGCACTGAAAAGCTGCTCTTGGTGAGCCAGTAAATATTTCTGAGTGGTGGAAGTGAAAGAATGGGAGCAGGAAGGCAGCCTTTCTCCAGGGAGCTGCTCACTGGCTCAGTTTTAGCCCCAGGTCAGCTCAAGGGTGACTCATGCCCTTGGTCACAGCCTGGTTTGCTCAGATGATTCTCATTAAATGGACATGTTTAGGTTAAAAAAGGAGAGCTTCAGAAAGATGGTTTTTATCTGCGTTTATAGATGCCCCAGGTCATTAGCAGGAAGCTTTTAAATTTAACAATCCTGTTTGCTTCTTGTCTGTTGGAGTGGGCTTGGAAAGGAAGGTGTTGGCTTCTTGTGGGCTTCAGTTTTGGTGTCTGACACAGTAGCTGGTTTTATTTTGGGGTTATAAATTCCATGCAAAATTTATCTCCCTCTCTGTAAATTAACCAAATTAGTTCTGCTTTCTTAATGTGCCTTAGGAACATTTTTGGAAGGAATAGGAGAAAAGTTAAGGATTCCATGCTCTCCAGAGTATGGCAATATCAGATTGGCCATGTACACCTGGGAAAGAGGGTTTCATGGGAAGAGGGAGAAGAGGAGGAGGCAGGTGGGTGACAGTGGGACCCTGGATGGTCCTTGGGCAGCTGACACTGAGTGCTGGAGAGGCACAGTTAGTGCTGGTTTGATTGAATAATTTGGGTCATTTAGCAATGTGTCCCTTCCTTGCCCGAGTGAGGGAACTCAGACTTTTTGTGATAGAAATACCCCTAACTTTGTGTACAAAATTTCACTGTTTTGCTGTATTTATTTAGAAAGTCCTGGTGTTTTCCCTGCTCTTGCTGATAAACTCACCTGCTGGAATAGGTGCCTACATGTATAAATGATGTCATGTTCCTACATCAGTGCATGGTTGTTCATCTGAATATCATATTCATGCATGGGAATGACAGGGAGGGTYTGCACATCAGGGTTCAATTGTATGGAACCTGGGCCACATGTACAGTAGTTTGCAATATGGGATTAATGTAGTTATTRTAAGTTAAAATGAATAGTAGTTTCCCATGGCTTCAATATCTCCCCACTTCATGAAAGCAAAGCTTTTTTCCTTTTCTTGAAAGCAGGTTTAGATAAATGAAGACACAAATGTTCTGAGATGTGAGTTTTGTAGCAATTCCAACCCAAGTTATTCCGCCTGTACTGACAGGGCAGGAAAACATAGATTTTCAGAGTGTATCATCCCTGCTCCCCCTTCCTGCAAACAGCAGAAAGAAATGCTGGGAATAACAAAGTTCATTTGTTACCTTGCTGGCATTCCCCGTGCCTTGCCATAAGGAAAATAAATGAGGCAGCTCGGTGGCAGAGCAGGTGCTGGGGCTGACAGAGCAGATCCCAGGCAGCAGCACGAGGGCTCAGGTGCCAGTTTGTTTTCTCTGCTCTCAGAAGCAGTATTTTTGTTGTTGGGAATCAAGAAGTAGCAGGTTTGGGTTGTATCTCAGTGCAGAATTTTGCCACCTATTCAATGCTCTCTGGGAATGCAGCATTTGATCGTTTGCCTGGGCTCAAAAGCTGAGTTTCTTGCAGCTGACAGAGATTGGTAAGAGCTGTGGATAACAAATTACATGGTAATGGTCCCAAGCCCAGCTTGCACCACTGGAGAGGTGGAAATTGGGTTGAGCTCCCTCACAGCCTGAGCTGGGGTGCAGCTGGAGACCTGGCCGTGTTCCTGGTGGGACAAGCTGCTCACATCTCGTTAGTGAGTTAATTGAGCAAGGGGAGGGCCAGCTTGAAGAGCAGGSAGTGGGGACCATCATCTCAGAGGGCTGATTGCTTTGGGGTCAGGGACACTGGAGATGCTGGCAGTGCAGTACAGAGCACCCCTGGATTGGGACTGGCTCCCACGGGAGCTGTGCTTTGGAGATCCTTAGGCTTTGTCTGCTGAGCTGTCTGCATTTTAAAAACCAAAAATACCCCAAAACACCCCTCAAAAAAAAAAAAGCATCCCCCTAGTACATTAGAATGTTTCTTCCTTTTTGTCTTGTGAAGCTGATCCCAGCCACTGGAGCTGGAGTGTGGTCACACTGTTCCCCTCAAGGCTGCAAAGGAAGCTGCAGTTTGAGCTGGTCATAGACTGCACACAGGAGTGGGGCTGTGAGTAGCTGATATCAGCTCATCTCTACAACCCCAGGCCCCGTTCCAGTCACTTCTGGCCAGCCCAAGTCCAKATTACTGCTTGCATGGCTCCCAGAGGTTGTGATTCCTCTGGAAAGGCTCAGCGAGCAGTGTATCAGAGAGATCTTAAATAGGGGCAAAGCAAATCCACAGAAGCACTTTGAACAGCATCTTTGGGCCTGAGGGGTGAGGAGATGGAGTCAGGAGACCGGGATGGTGAGCACAGACACCACAGACATGACCCCTGGTGCCTGKCCCCAGCTCAGGGCCCTCCAGAGCAGCGTGGGAGCCTTGCGCGACTTCCCCCAGCTCTTATCTTCACCCTTGCGACTGTTCCCGGCGTGCTGGGCGGGGAAATGTGTGTCAGGGACTGTCACTAAGCCTTGCCACCTTCTCTTRGTACAGTTGCTGGTGAGAAGAGGGTGCCAGTGATGCCCGGATCGCCCGTGGAAGTGAAGATCCAGTCCAGGTCCTCTCCTCCCAACATGCCGCCGCTGCCCCCCGTCAACGCCGGCGGCCCCCGGCCCGTGTCCTTCACTCCAACTGCACGTAAGCCCAGTGGTGCTGCTTGTCCTGGGACCTGCTCCAGCCAGCAGGGAAGGTTCTGCTCCTAGAACTCACTGGGGTGTCCCAGCCATGAGCCAGGGCACGGCGGGTGATGCTGCCTGGCTGTGTGGGGGGCGGGGCTTTCCTGCAGTTCTGTAGTGCTTGCAGGACATAAAACAGGCTGTGTAATCCCCCTTTGCCCCCCTGCCTGCTCCTGCCTTGCTCCTGGTGCTGCCTTGAGTCTTTCTCTTTGCAGGTGCAGCCTTGATTTCCACCATAAACTCCTTAAGAAATTGAATCTTTTATCAGGTCAGCTTCAAGCGAGCCAAGAGCTGGGCTTTCCTCTTTATCTTTTGGAGGAGTTAATTCCCACTCTGCTGTATCTCACTTTGCAGGCAGCATTCCTGCAGCTGAGATTAGAAAGTTTTTCATTTTTTTAATTTCCCAGCCTTGAAAATTCCTTGCTGTCCATCCAGATTCTCTTTTTTCCATCTTCTCTTTATAATCTTTCCTATTAAGCCACAGTCAGTCCTGATCCTGCCCAGCCATAGCACAGCCTTGCACCCACTTCTTCCAGCTGAGTGTTGCTCAGAGGTGACTCCATGGATGGAAAGGACCTTCAGCCTTTTCTAACAGCTTAAAAAGGGTCCTTTTTTTTCCTTCTTTAGACATTAAATGGCTTAAATGTTGGCTTTTTAAAGGCATTGTTCCGGAGCAAAGCTGCTTTACTTTGTTGGRCATGGAGTTATCTGACCCCCACACATGGCATGTACATCTTTTCCATGCTCTCCTCACCCCTTTTCCCTGCACAGAGTGTTCCCTAGCTGGTTCTATGTTSCTGTGCTGTCCATGACAGTGTCTGGGCTATCTCAGAGTTCCGTGCTGGCACTGGGATTTGGAGATTTCCAGCCCAGCCTCCTGGAGGACACACTGTGATGTGCTGGCAGCAGCACTAATCACTGGGTTATCCCGCCAGACACATTGTCCCCATCTTTATGTGCTCAGGCGTTTTTAATGGCTCTCCTTTTGCTCAGGCAGAAAAAGACCATTAGCAAAGTGACAGAAATTAATTTTTCCAATGAGAATGCTTGGCACGCTGTTAAGGGCCAAGAAGCCTGAATCTGCTGATTGCAGATGACTTAATTGCCTCTTTCCAAGACACATGAGAGATGTGACCTATGGTGAAGTTCATTCTTGCTTTTTCATTTCTCAGTTGCACCAGAGGGTCTTGGTCACTCAGTTGGGGGTGTGTGACCTGCCCTGGCTTGGGYGGGTGAGGTGGAGCAGATGGAACAAAGCCATGCCTGCCTGTGGATCACTAACACCTTTGACTATGTAGGACCTAAGGCAGGATTTAAGAGTAACCTTAGATGATGACTTTGTTCCCAGGAATTTTATCATCCTGGGATGATACCATCCATTTATCAAGCCAGCAATCCCACTGGTCTGGGTACACTGCCTCGCTTGCTGCAGCGCTGTGCTCTCACCTGGAAGTCAAGAAGCCAGCCCTGCTGTGTGGTGTGTGGTGGAGCAGGTCCTGGTGGTGTGCAGGATCARATAAGTGCCAGCTGCCCTGCGGTGGTGCCGTTGGCAGAGGGTCAGGAGGGCTGAGCCCAGAAACGCAGAGCGCGGTTACGGGGCCGTGTCTAACGGCATCCCCCATCCACCAGCATCCCCTGCTCCCTCCTTGGCAGCCTCTCCCCAGGGTCCCCCACAGCCCCAGGGGTGTCTCACAACCCCTCTTTCTCCTGAGGTATAAATAGAGCCCGYTGCTCTCCCCAGGCTTTCATCTGAAAGAATAAGAGGAAGTGAAATAGAGAAGGGGGAAAGCGCCTCGGTTGTGGCCGCTGGAGAGCACGGAGCTGCACAGCCTTTGCTGTTTGAGAGGAGCTTCTCTTGGCAGCTTCACCCTATCTGTAACCCTTTTACAGTGAAATAAAGGCCTTTAGGAGTAATTACCAGAAAGGCTTTGCTTTTCACACAGCTCTGGTGTACTCAGTGGAGCTGTACCTGTGGGTACATCCTGACGTCCCTGTTGCTTTGCTGCTTTGGGAGTGGGTGTGAAAAGCAGTTTTTCAGGAGTTTTTCAGGTTGCTTTGCTCCATGACAAAAGGGATGAGCTCACATTGCCTTTGTACCTCCATCCTCTCAGTGCTGGCCTTCACCTTTSTCTCATCATCTGTCTGTGAGGGCTGTCACCCCTTGGCTGGCAGGAACCACCTTTGTTGGTCTCTGTAGCCCTTATCTTTCCTTGCATCTTAACTGACTCTGGTTAAGTTTCCCTCCTGTGCTTACCACGAAGGTCCAGGTGTATGGAGCATTTCCAGCCTCCAACCCTGGCATGCCCCAGAGTGGTTTAACTGTTCAAGTACCTCCTGTCTTCTCTGAAAAACCCCTCACTGAGTTCATCAGGATTTGGTATGATCCTCTTGAAGCTGCAGCAGAAATTTTGGCATCTTTTCTCACAAGTTTCTGCTCCTCCCACAGGCAAGGGGCAGCTCTGCCAGGTGGTTTCAGGGCTTCTCTGAACACCATCCCTTGAAATGTTTTTTATACCTTGTGGCCCCCTTTTCAGCAGTTAAATCCATAAGGGATTCAGGGCTGGGTTTTTAAGGATAAGCCCTGTGGATCAGCTATGACTCTATTTCCAGTGATGTGCTTTTCACTCTGAAATTCTGGGTTTATACCAAGCTGGGGCCCCAGTGCACAGCTGCTCATCAGACAGGGCTCAACATTGCACAACCACAGCGTGGGGATGTCAACAATTTATCCTAATCCCTTGCTGAGTTCCCAAACTTCCAGCCCTTCAGTCTGTTTCAACATGCTCACCACTTACAGGAGGCAAAGTTGCAGATGGGACCAGTTTGGAAAAAAACAACTGTGTTTGTGAAACTCCCTATAAATCCCCAGGGAGGGATGACAGGCACAGGGCAGGCTCTGCCAGCCCTCCTTGGGTGAGGTGGAGCCACCTGAGCTGCCCCTCAGCAGCAGCAGCAGCAGCAGCAGCAGCAGCAGCCTCCTGGCTGGAGGATGGATCCACTTCAGCAGCAGGGCACAGGGATGTGCCCACCTGGTGCTCAGCATGGCTTCTGTCTCCCCTTTGCAGTGCCCAACGGAATCAACCATTCCCCCCCGACACTGAACGGGGCCCCGTCCCCACCCCAGAGGTTCAGCAACGGCCCTTCCTCATCCTCCTCCTCCTCACTGACCAACCAGCAGCTCCCAGCCACGTGTGGAGCCCGGCAGCTGAGCAAGCTGAAGCGTTTCCTCACCACCCTGCAGCAGTTTGGGAATGACATCTCACCAGAGATCGGGGAGAAGGTCCGCACCCTCGTCCTGGCACTCGTGGTGAGTCCTGCACCATCCCAGGCTGCCTTCTCCCAGGTCCTGGCACACAGTGTTTGTTTGCATCTTTGCTGAGCCAGACTCTTAYGTTTGTGCTTCCTCAGAAAATGAATGATTTATTTTATCTGTGCTGTGTTTCAAAAAGCTGTTGGTCCAGTGGCTTAGGCACGAGATTGTGTGCAGCTAAACTTAAGGAAAGCTGGAAGGAATTGGACAAAGCCTTTCTGTAAATCATGGAATCACAGAATGGTTTGATTTGGGACCTTAAAGATCATYTCATTCCTAGCCCCTGCCATGAGAACACCCTTCAAACCCAAACGGACAGGTCTTGCTGCAGAATTGTATCCAGTGTTTGCATTTATAAAGAGCAGCTGGGAGAAATGCTGTCCAGTGCATTAGACATGAAACTGCACGTGCTTTACAAAGCCATGGAGTGACAGGACAAGGGGGAATGGCTTTAAACTGAAAAAGAGGAGGTTTGGATTGCATCTTAGGAAGAAATTCTTCCATGTGAGGGTGGGGAGGCCCTGGCACAGGGTGCCCAGAGCAGCTGGGGCTGCCCCTGGATCCCTGGCAGTGCCCAGGGCCAGGCTGGACAGGGCTGGGAGCACCCTGGGACAGTGAAAGGTGTCCCTGCCATGGCAGGGCTGGAATGAGATGGCCTTTAAGGACACTTCCAACCCAACCCATTCTGTGGCTTTGGACTGAGGCTCTGGAGCCGTGGACAGCTGKGGTCCCATGGGGCTTCTGCACTGATCTCTGCTTTTTGGCACATTTTATTTTGAGRCTTAGCCCTGAAGGGAGGTAGACTGCAGCAGCCTGGAGCATTTCTGTTYCCAAGGCAAACCTGAGTCTGTCCATGTCCGCTGGGTCACTCCCAGGGCTTAAGCACTGTATGTCAAATGCTGCTGCTGCATTTATATAGCATATTTCATTCCATGGGTGTAGGGTACTATTTTAGCCTACCCTTTTGGAGAGGGAAGGAGCTGTCCAGGTCCCTTTGGCTGTTGTTTTCACCCTAGATTGTGCTTATTGCTGCAGGGRTGAGTTTTGTATGTGCAGATTATTAAATGCTGCTGTCCCAGGCATTCCCCAGCCTGAGCAGCCCCAGGGGAGGCAGGGCTGGACCAGGAGAGGACCACAGTGAACAGAAAGCTGCTGAGACTCCATGGRTAGGTTAGATGAGGAGAACTGAAGGGGAGGAAGGTGTGCAGTTCTGAGCAGCTGGGATCAAAGTCTGACTCTGCACAGCCTGCCCCAGCATGCAGTAGATGCCAGCTGGGTCCTGCTGCCCTGGAGTCAGCCTCTGCCTCCCACTCTGGAGCTGGGGGAGTGCTGAGCCAGGCAGTTCCCACCCCTCTCTCCTAGTGCAGCATTCCTGCTCCGCTGGCCTGAGCCTTGCTGGCTGCATCCCGCAGGATCCAATGCAAACACTGTCAGTCCTGGAGCAGCAGATGCTGTCTCCCCCCCAGTTCTGTTCATTTGGAGCCATTTCCCACATGTCTAAAAATAAGAACAAATTACCATTTCATTTCTTAATTTCTTTTCTCAGAACTCAACGGTGACAATCGAGGAATTTCACTGCAAGCTGCAAGAGGCGACCAACTTCCCCCTGCGGCCATTTGTGATCCCCTTCCTGAAGGTGACAGGGAGCTGCTGGGGCTTGCTGCCACTCTGTGTGCCTGCCTGTGCCTCTTGGCACTGTGACATTGCTGRGAGAGCTCTCCTTGCAAGCACCACTGCAATTCTGCTGGAGCCCAAGACAGGCTGCACAGRGCTGGCCGTGTGGGACTGGCTGACGTTGTGCTGTGTGCCACATATGTCTGCTTGTGTGCTGGAGATAAAGGAGGCAAACCAAGCTCCATGTGGCAGCTTCTGAGCCTATAATCTTATTTGCAAATGTTCAGATCTAGAGTGTTTGAAGTGCTGGCACACGGAGTCTGTCTGGGATGGTTAAATCACAGAATCACAGAGTGGTTTGGCTTGGAAGAGACCTTAAAGCTCATCTCATTCCAGCCCCCTGCTATGAGCAGGGACACCTTCCACTAGACCAGGTTCCTCCAAGCCCTGTCCAACCTTGCCTTGAGCACATCCAGGGATGGGGATTCCACAACACCTCTGGGTAACTAGATGCTGGAAGCACACAGTGCTTCCTGTAACACTTGGATTTTGGGTCCACCAACATCAGGCTCCTGGGAAAATACAGCTAAATCTGCCAGTGCAGACACCAGGAGCTTGGGGGATCCTGAGTGGGGGTCATGGGTCACAGGTGTTACTGCTCCSAGCTATTAATAAAAGCCAAACCTTTTGGAACAGCTGCTGTAACCCAGCCCTGTGCTTGTTTTCCAGGCCAACCTCCCTCTGCTGCAGCGGGAGCTGCTGCACTGTGCCCGCGCTGCCAAGCAAACGCCCTCCCAGTACCTGGCCCAGCACGAGCACATCCTGCTCAACACCAACACCACATCTCCTGCTGACTCCTCYGAGCTGCTCATCGAGGTCAATGGCAATGGCAAGAGGCACAGTCCAGACAGGTGACAAACAGCTTTTGTCACTCTGCTCAGTTGTTGAAGTCGTGACTTTTGTTTTATCTTTGCTGCTGACAAAGSTTTAAGCAGCATCCAGGATCTTATCGCTCCCAACAACAATTCTGGCTGTTTTGAGACTTCAGTGACTGCTCCTACTGCACTGTGAATTCAGATTGGGTTCCTCTTTCAGGCAGAGTGTGTCCCAGAGGGACTTTTGGGTAGCACTGAAAAGCCTGAGCCAGAGAGCTGAGCAGTTTCCCACCCCCAAGGCAARGAGCGGAGGCATTGGCAGGGCTGGGAAGGATGCGCTTCATTTTCACCACGTTTTATTCCAAGATAAAAGTTGTTATGCAATTATGTGGAGCATGCCTCAAATTTATAAAAACTGTGAAATTTTAATTTGGTCATGCTCAGAGAGATGAATCACAACACTCAGGCATCCTGAACCCTTTTCTTTGACAGGGTCACTTTGTGCGTCGCCTCACAAATTGAGCGCATTTGTTTGAGCTCTCTGCATTTACCCCGTGGTAAAATCCTTGCTGCCCAAACCCTGCTGATTCCAAGTCTGCATCTTTCTGAGTACATGTATGKGATGCTAAGGAATGCCTGTCTCTGCTGGTGTGATTGCAGGAGGGAAGACAGCAGCTTTGAGAGGGAGCCGCTGCCGACAGAGCCTCCGGCCAARAGGGTTTGCACCATCAGCCCCGCGCCCCGGCACAGCCCTGCCCTCACCATCCCCCTGATGAACCCCAGCGGGCAGTTCCACCCCACCCCWCCACCCCTCCAGCACTACACCTTGGAAGATATTGCCACCTCCCACCTCTACAGGGACCCCAGCAAGATGTTGGAGCACAGAGAGATTCGGGACAGGCACGGCGGGCTTGGTGAGAGCCTGGAGGGGTCCTGGTTGAGCTTTGAAGTTGGTCTTTGCTTGGCCACTCGTACCAAAGATGGTTGATGCTGGGCATATCCTCACAGCTGAGTCTTTGCAGGAAGTTCAGAGGAAACTGCTCACCTTGGGAAGTTACAAACAGGAGGATTGAGTGTTTGTATTTCCCTGTATGAAGGCTGGAGGAAGGACTTAGTGTGTGARTTGAGTATAGCCAACCCAGCAGGCAGGAAGAGAGGACAAGGAAATAGAAATTAACTTTTCCAAGATCTCCAAAGCAGGAGAGTAGAGATTGACCCCCTGCCCTGTTTCTCCAAGGGATGTGTGGGAGGTGCATGATGTTTTTCCAACACAACAGCCTGAATCACAGGCTCTGAGCTGCTGTGGGTTTATAAYAGGAGAACCAGCTCCACAAGCAGGYCAGAGCTGGAGCCACAAGTGGATTGTAGCACTTCTCAGACAGTGAAGCAGACAGGGATAAAAAAGCACCAGCATGGAATTACCCCTGTAGAGCTGCCACCTGGAGATGTGTTTTAAAATCCCAGCTATGTGGAGCTGGAAATAGAGCTCTTTATTCTTGCTTTGGGGCCACTTCTCTCTCCACTGGTCCATCTAATCCCCCTGTGGCTGTGTGTTGTTGCAGGGTTGAATGGAGGCTACCAGGACGAGCTGGTGGATCACCGCCTGACAGAGAGGGAGTGGGCGGATGAGTGGAAGCATCTCGATCATGTAAGGAGCTGCAGGGGCTGTGGGAGGCAGCAACCCAGTGTTCCACCTGCTCCAGTTGGTGATTTCCTTGTTGATACCATAGCCAGGCTCTCCTGGTGGCTGGTGGAGGAACAAGCCACCACAAGCAGCAGGTGGATGGTGGGGAGGGCTGAGAGGAGCTGTAGCTCTTTCCTGGCAGGTTTTCTCTGCCTGTGGTCAGTGGAGACTAAAATTGGCATGGCTGAAGTGTCTAGAGCTGGGGAGCTTCTCCTGCAGAGCATGGCCAGGTGCTGCCATGGCTGGCTCAGCAACCCAACTCAGCTTTATCCCCACTGGGATCTTTTCTGCCCCAGCCCTGGCCAGCACAAGTGCACAGATGCACTAAGTGCAGTCAGGATATGGACTTACAAAATGAGCAAACCTATCATTACTGTATTTTAAGACTTTTTTTCCCTGAGGTGCTAGCCTTTTATGGACCAAAAAAAGCACCAACAGCAAGACCTGGTGCTTCTGGCAGATTTTATGCTGAGCTTTTTCCTTCTGAGCAAGGCAGYTCCTCCAGGCACTTCACTGCTGTTTCCATCAAAGAGATGGGATTAAAACTCAGCTTTGATCATAAATGCAGAGACCTCACGGTTTAAAGCGAATGGGTTTTTTTGAGGGGATGGTGTTGGGGTGGAGCAGAGGCCCTGTAGCTGAGTATTTGGAGTTGGACTGTGACTCTGCAGCACTGACACCAGGATCATAACCAAATCCTRTAGGAAAGTGGTGGGGTTTTCCTCTCCACTTTTAGGAGCATGTCCTGGAGTGTTGAGCTACCTCTTGTGGTGACCCTACCTAGTGCTGTGCCCTTGGGCATGACACCATCCCAATTCCTGGGAAACCACCTCACTCTTGTCTCATCTGCCTGGTATGGTCCCTCCACAGCGAAACCTGTGATGATTGAAATATGATTCTCTTYGAGCCAGGTCTCATAAGCTCTTGGAGATATATTTCACACCCAAGATAGCTCAGCTACCTTAGAAGGCATAAAATCAGCAGGATGGCTTCTGTGGTAGTGTTGGAAACAAAAAGGTTTTAATAAAAGGCAAAATAACAAAACTCTTTACAGAGAAAAAAACAATCTAGGTGCAAGGGGCCCTCCTGCCCCTGGTAAAACACCTCACAAAAGCCATTAGTTTCTTTGTTCTCTTATTTTTCTAGTATTATTTTATCTCTCCTATTTCTAGTATTTATCTATATTCTAGTATTATATCTGTAATTGCTCAGGCAGGACTTTTTGGCTCCTGTCCAATTCACTATCCTTAAGTTGGAGGTGAAGTTCCCTAGATCTTATGAGATGCCTTGTCACCTCATTGAGGAGAGAAACTTCTGGCCTTATTTCCTTTTTAAGGGCACGAAGGATAGTTTTGTGTCTTAGTTTGGAAAGACAGGAGTCTGCTAAGGAAGGCAGGAGCCTCCCCTGAGATGGAGAATGTAAACCCTCCCCACCTCTCTGAACTGCTATAAATGTTAAATTAAGGGGGACTCAGGCAAAAATATGGGAGCAGGAAATAACAGTTCTTTAATAGGGAAGAAAAAAAAAGGATAAAATAAACAATGCAGTAAACTAAACCAACACTGCCAGAGTCAGAACCCAACCTGACACCCTGTGGGTCAGGGTGTTGGTGGCAGTCCCATTGGAATTGTGGCTGCAGCCCTCCTGCAGTGTCAGGGGTGGTTCTGTTGGAGCAAGGGAGATCTGTAGAGCAGGATGTATTCTTCCTCTGAAGATCCAGTGGAAGAAGAGACAGCTGCTGTTCCTCTGGGGAATCCAGTGGAGAAAGCCATGCTGGTGTCTCAAAACCTCTGGATTATATCTGGGTAGGAATGCTTGGCTCCTCCCTCTGGGCTCACATCTCC
>JACDOX010000226.1:183636-197162 GCA_014549065.1 Cardinalis cardinalis | reverse complement strand
GTGATTGTGGTCACTCAAAGAGAGAGATAAGGCAAACTGCCCACTTGACAAAAGATAATCTGCCATACAGATGGTAATGGAAAACATCTTGCATTGCAATCTRGAACATYATGTCACTCTGTTAACAAGAGACACATTCCTGTAACTGAGACCCTTTCCCCTGCCCCGCAGGCCCTGAACTGCATCATGGAGATGGTGGAGAAGACGCGGCGCTCCATGGCGGTGCTGCGGCGCTGCCAGGAGGCCGACAGGGAGGAGCTCAACTACTGGAAGAGGCGCTGCTCCGAGAYGGCCGAGCCGCGCAAGGCGGGCACCGAGCTGCTCAGCCGCCAGCACAGCCCCGCCAGCGCCGACTCCGCGGGCAGCGGTGAGCGGGCACGGCTCACGGGCAGGGAGGGTGCTCCTGTGTGCCAGTCGTGGCATGGCTTTGGTTGAGCACTGCTGTGGATGGGACGGATGTGTTTGTCCTCRCTCGAAGGGCCTGGGTGACACTTGGCTGGCTCTGGGATGAGCTGGGTGGCCTCTGGGACACCTGGAGCCGCATGAGCCGTGGGTCCCTCTGATGACACAGGGCTCTGCAGGATGAAGCTTCTCCCTTGATGGAGAGTCCATGGCAGGGTGGGACCCACGGGTGTGGCATTCACATTCTCTGGAAAAATCCCTTTGTGCCCAGGATTTTTCTCCTGGGAAGCTGAGAAGCCTCAGAGAAAAGGARAACAATTCTTATCTCATTTGCTTCTCCTGTGTTGTGCTCACATGTGGAATGTTTTTGGAGATTGTTTACCCACAGGTGATTGCTTGATTGGACTCTGCTGTGAGCTGTTTTCACTCTTTGGCCAATCAGGGCCAAGCTGTGTCAGGACTCTGGAGAGAATCACCAGTTTGCATTATTATCTTCTTAGGATTTAATAAATATCCTTTCTGTATTCTTTAGTATAGTATAGTATTCTTAATACTATACTATACTAAAATATAGTGTTCTTTAATATAATACAGTATTATAAACTAATAACTTTGCCTACTGAGAACATGGAGTCAGATTCATCATTCCTGCCTTCACTGGGGCACTTCCCAACAAATACAATAACAGCCTGGTCAGAGAGACAGAAAGCTGGATAAGTTTTCGCATGAATCAGCCTGGGAAGCTTTAGGGAGCTGGAGATAAATAATGATAGTCAAATATTAAAACAGTCTGCAGGTGGTGTTTTTTAACAATCTGTTTTGCTGTTTTTCTCATAAGGTTGTTTACAAATGGGTGTCTTGTTAATTAGGCAATCATGTGAAATATATTGATTAAATCACCAATCAGGTGTACCTGTAGTGAACTAAGGTATAAAAGAAGAGAAGCTCAAATTAACAGAGCTTTTGCCTTTTTGCCTTCTGGGAAAAAAAAAAACAACCAAAAAAACCCCAAAACAACAAAACAAACTCCCAGGCTGTCACATCCCACAGTGCTTAAGTATTTTTCTCAAGGATTTGAACAGAGGCAACACAGGAAGCAGTTTTTGTCAGTATCTAAAGGCACCTTTGCTCATGCTTTCCTTGTCACTGCTGGCCAAAGCTGGTCCAAAGCTGGGGGTGAACAGGAAGGGAGGAGGTGTTAGCCTCCACCACTCTCCCCCTTCCAGTCCCTCTTGCCTGAAGGATTTTAAATGTCGGGGTCTATTTATTCTAAAAATACCAAAGGCTTTTGTAAGTGTAATAGCTACCTGTGTTACTAATTCTGTTTTTGTATCGTGAGTCAACTTTATTGAAGCTGACTGGTTTCCCCATCCAGTATGCAGGGGTTTGACCCTATAGAAAAAAAAAGTCTAAAATGCTGATTTATTTCAATGTAATTCAGATTTCCATACAACCAAACCCACTGCAATTCAAGCTCTGGGGAAAAAACCCTCTGATTATTCAGTAATAAAAATTGATTTCTTCTAGCAAGAATAAATATCAATTTGATGTATATTCTGCTTGTTTGTATACAAAATGTAGAGTGAATCCTCTTGCAAGGAATCCAAATGCCCCTGGCTCCAGTTGCCACCAAGCCTGAGGAGCAGTGGGTGTATGTGACAGCCTGGGGAGCACAGCCAGCTTTTAGCCCTTCTATATTTAAGTATATCATGACTAATACACTTCCAGCCCCATGTTGATATAATTAAAATTTTTATATAAATTTGGAAAGCTGTTKCTTTCTCCCCTAGTGGGACCTAGGGATAATTTTCAAGCTCTATTGCTCTTGTGAGAAGGTTCAGTTAAGCATCAAGCAGCATCTCCAGGTGTCTTGGAGGACAGTCCATCAGTTCAAGCCTTTGAATTGCCCTGGGATTGGGAAGGGCTGTGCTTAATGTAAACTGCTGGTGTACAGACTGATGCTCACAGCCTCTGGACAGTGCAGAAGTTGGATAACATACATTTATAAGCATTGCCTGTTGTTTTAGAGTACCAGGAGATAGGTTATACAGTGTCATAAATTATGCAAGGTGCTAATTAAATGCTGTAATTTATCATCTGAGCGTTTGAGGGGTGGCTTTACCCGTAAGAATCCTTTGCTTGGAGCTTTAGCTGGTCAATCCTTCCCTGCCCGCGATGTCCTGAGCCACCACTGGGCACATGAGCTGCAGCTGGGTGGGATGAGGCTTTGCCAACCTTTCCTGTGTCCCTTCCTCCAGCAGATTCCCTGAGAGAGTTCAGCAGCAGGTCGGGGACGGGCTATGTCACGGAGGAGATTTGGAAAAAAGCCGGTGAGTGTTTGCGGTGAGCGCGGCCAGGATCCCGCCGGATCACCAGGGTAGACACAAAGCACACATGCTGGGGGTTTGGTGTGCAAAAACAGCAGGAGCCCAGCTGCAGCAGTGCCCCAGGGTGTGCACATCTGGCTGCCATCATCCCCACCCTGGCTTTCCCAAAGGGCTCTGCTCCTCTGTGATGCCATGGGGATCCCGTGGTGCTGAGCCTGGCCTCGCCGTGCGTTGGATGCTGTGCTGGGAACACGCTGCTGGAGCTGTGYTTCTCTGGGAGGCTCCCCTCACTGCCAGGGCGGGTGGGTGAGGCTGCTCTTTCCTTCCAGAAGAAGCTGTGAACGAGGTGAAGCGGCAGGCCATGTCGGAGGTGCAGAAGGCGGTGGCCGAGGCGGAGCAGAAGGCCTTTGAGATGATCGCGTCGGAGCGGGCGCGCATGGAGCAGACCATCGCCGACGCCAAGCGCCAGGCCACTGAGGATGCCTTCCTGGTCATCAACGAGCAGGAGGAGTCCACCGAGGTGAGCTGCCAGGGCAAGGGCTTGCCAAGGCTGCAGAGTCTCCAGGTCAAACCTGCAGGTCCTCCCCACCTTTTCACAGAATCATGGGTTGGGTTGGAAGAGATCTCAAAGATCATCTTATTCCAAGCCCCTGCCATGAGCAGGGGACCTGCTAGGCCAGAATGCTCCAAACTCCAGTCTTCAACACCTTTTCCTTTTAGAAATCTCTCTCCAATCAGTAACTAAACAATGCACCAATATAATCAAAAATCCTTTTTAGGTTTTGCTGGCAGGGAGTCAGCCTGAACAATGTCTGTGGACATGTGTGTGTGCAGCCACTGGGCACCCTGAGCTGGACTCAGTGTGATGACCAGGCATGTTGTGGGATTGAAAGAGGTGTAGAAGCAAAGAGAAAAGGATGCTGGTGCATGCAGTAGTTCAGCTCAGAAATTATGGTGGGGTACTTGATCTTTGCAGAAAAAAAAATGCTGTTTGTGGGCTTGGAAATAGGGCAGGGCAGAAGCTGGGCTGCAGGAAAAGCCCTTGCACATTCCTGGTGGTCTGTGGCACACTTGCATGTTGGATAAGAAGGGATGGATCTTGGTTTGTCATAGCCAGTGCCATGTGCTGAATGGCTGCCTCAGAGAATCTCTTTCTACTCTGCAATCATGTCACCCTCCCTGTTGCTTAACAGGAAGCTCACTTGGTAGAGCTTTTGAGATTTTGGGCAAGGGGAATCACATGGCTCATTCCTGCACTACCACATCCCATCCATGTGGGCTTTGCTCCCTATTTTAATTTCTCTGCACATACAAGAGCACAGGGTTTGTGTCTGCTGAGCAGAATTCTGATGGGACTGTGCTGTTCATGTCTGCTGGGATGTGGGGACAGCAGGTCCAATACCTCCTGGTGGGTTTCAGCTCAGCTGGGGCTCAGGAAATGTGGCCAGAACCATGGAATTCTAGGTGTCATTCCAGAGAATTGTGTCCATAGTGCAATTGCCAGTGAAATTGCTGAGGGTTGAACGCACCAGTCGCATGATGGGAGTGGGTGGAACTGCTCAGGAAGCCATGGAAGGAATGAGGCAAGGAGTGATTTCTCCATAGGGGAATAGCATGGAGCAGACCAGGAGTGTCCTCCTCCTCCAGCTGTGCTAAGGAGCAGTCTGGGACCTCGGGAGCTGCTGAGCACCCCTGTGCAAGCCCTAGAGCCCTTGTCTAAAAGCTGTCCTGTGTTCTGGCACATCTTGTAACCTTTGCAACACAGTTGAAAAACACTTGAAGTGTAAACAGCTGCGAAGCAGTGACCCAGTTTCCAAAGAACTACCACATCCTTTGGTAGGGGCTTTTTGGTCTCAAGTCCTGCTTCTCTTGGAAGATGGAGGACCTTTGGGGACACAGAGGCTCTGGAGCAGCTGACTCCAAAGTGAACCGGTCAGGTGCTTCACTGCCACCCCATAAATCACCACCATGAGCTGGTGGCTCCAGTGCTGAGCCTGGCAGTGGGAATCTCCCAGCCCTTCCCCACAGCAGGGCTGCCTGCTGGAGCCCAGCACCTCGCAGCACCCCGCTCCCACAGCTCTCTGATGGTGGTCACAGCAGCCGTGTGCCCACAAAGGCCAGCTCTGACAGAAGCTGCCTTCCCACAGCTGAGCTTTCCTCCCCAGTGTGTGTTTGCTACGCCCTGCTCCAGCTGCAGGGAGRCTGCTCTGCCGTCCCTCCCCTCCCCAGAGCAGCTGCAGCCCTGATCCGGGGCTGGCCCCTTGCCCCGCGCTCCGAGGGAAGCGGTGGCACGCGGGAGCCACCAGCTGACACCTTCCCTGCGGCCAGAGGGGCTTTGCTCCGCTTCCAGGCTGAAGCTCAGGCTCTGGCAGTGCTTCCACCTGGCTRGGAGGCTTTCAAATGAGCATTTGCTTTTCCAAATTGGCCTGCTCCAACCTCTTGTGCAGCGAGGCAGGGTGCGGAGCAAATGGTGCCTGTGCAGCGCGCCGTGATCCCCGCAGAGAGCACTTGGCTGGGAGGGAGACCAAAATAGAGCTGCTTAAAACAGGAAATAMAAAGGCCCAATAGCAGCATCTGCAGAGTGTTTTTCAGTCCATGCCTGCTGTTTCCTGTCTGCATTCGGGTGGGTCTAGGGCAGAGGATGTGCCTGGGGCAGTGTGACAGCGGCTGTGGGCAAAGAGCAGTGGGGGTTAGAACCGTTGCAAAGAGCTGGGAAATAGCAGGAATTAATGGATTGCTCGTTTTCATATTCTCAAATCTGGGCCAGAGGGGATGAACAGTCCCCTCCAGAGCTGAGTCAGCACCATCCTGCAGCTCCTAGGGAAACTAACCCCCTTTCAAGCACAGTGTCTTTGCTCTTGCAGAGCTGCTGGAACTGCGGCCGCAAGGCCAGCGAGACGTGCAGCGGCTGCAACATCGCCCGCTACTGCGGCTCCTTCTGCCAGCACAAGGACTGGGAGAGGCACCACCGCATCTGTGGGCAGAGCCTGCACGGGCAGAGCAAGCCCCTGGCACTGCCCACGGGCCGGGTGGCAGCCAAGAGCCTCGATGGCATCCCCAGCCCAGCCCTGGAGAAGAGCTCGGCCACCACCTCGCGCTCCTCCACGCCGGCGTCCGTGACAGCCATAGACACCAGCGGGCTCTAGGAGGGAGGCTTGGCTTGGCTTCACTCCACTGGATGAGTTCCCTGGGGGTTTAAAGCTGAAAAAGCCCCTGAGCAACTGTTACCACTTGATATATTTGACACATCGGGGCACTGACACTCCGGCCTTGCCCTCTCATCCTGCCTTTTCCTTTGTGGCTCCTGGACTGGGGTGAGCCTCGCCTGCAGCATCTCCCTGCTCCTCTCAGGGGGACACCACAGCAGTGCCAGGACCTGGGGGACACTGGGCACCTGCTCGGGGGACCTGGACTGTGGGGAGAGCACTGGCACACGCCAGAGGTGCTCAGTGTGGTGCCCAGGCAGGGAGCCCTGTCCTTGTGGCATGCTCAGGCTCGCTTCCCAAGGTGCCAGAGCCACCACTGCCTCCTCCTGCCACCTTTCCTCCATCATTTCCGTGTTTGTTCCCTGCTCCCAGGCAGCTGTGCCTCAGGTGGCTGTGTGGGCTGGTTGTTGCTGTGAACAGACCAGAGCCAATTTCCCAGCTGGAGCATCTCATCCTCTGTGCAATGGCAAAAGCTGAGCCCACTTCTCCTGCCTCCAGGCTGGCAGCTGAGGGCTGCAGAGAGGGAGGAGGGATTTGTCTGCTCTAAAACAAGAGGCAGTGGCAGGGAGGCACTGCTGGATGGCCTGGATTCCATCCCAGTCTGTGGTGAGACAGTTGGGTGTTTCCTGGGTGGGGCCTGTGCTGGGGGAACACGTGCACAGCAGATCTGGGCTGGGTGCAGGTGCCCTTTCCACCTGGGGGCCGTTGTTTTGTTTTTGTCACTGCCTGGAAGCTGCTGGTTTGTGAGTTCCTGCTGTTGTTTTTGAGCCCAGGGATCCTCAGTGGTGTGAGGGGTTGTTTACAGCCTGTGCTCTCCACTCACACCAGTAAAGAAAGGCAGGACTGGGTGTCCTGGGTGGATTTTCATCCCCTGCTCCAGGGGATTCCTGCAGTGCTGCATCCAGAGATGCCCAGGGATGTGCATCCACCTTCAGAGATTGTCCTGAAAGCCCAGGATCAGAGGATCCCAAAACCAGAGGATCACAAGAGCTCCTGGGGAAGGGGGCCAGCCTGGGGAGCTCTGTCCATCACAGAGTCCCTGCTGTGGGCTGGAAAAGGGGACTGGGGGCACCCAGGGCAGTGCAGGCTGTGCCAGGAGTGTCACACAGGGGGGCAGTGGCACAGCCCGTGGCAGGGAGGGGATGTGCCCTCCAGGAGCTGCTCCCAACGCTCCTTCTCCTCAGCAGAGCCCTGTGTGGGACTGTGTGCCACTGCTGGGCTGGAGCCCAACCAGCCAAGTCATCCCCTGATTATTTCTGGTCACCTTTTCCACTGGAGGTCAGTAATGGAGCTGTGCTGAGCTGTCACAGGGGTGAGCAGGGAACCTGCTGCTCCAGCCCTGGCCCTTGGGAAGCTGCTCTTGTGGGATGGAGCTGGTCTGCAAGGTTTTATGAAAAAGCCACACGGTCTCCTGGTGTCGAAGTGAATCCCACAGCTCCAGTGGCCCTGGGGATGTGTCCCCTGTGTCCCCAGGAGCTGGAGCACACTGGCATTGAGGCAGCTCCCACTGGAGCCACCCTGGCCTGCAGCAGCCCACCCTGGGGCTGGCAGGAAGGGCTCTCCTGCCCTAAGGGMCACTTCTGGGACAGCCTCAGGTCAATGCCAGGTCCCCTCCTCACCTGCAGCCCCAGCCTCACGCTGTGGTGGGTGGTGGCAGTGCCAGGCTTAGCTCTGATCCCAGTGGGGAGCAGGGCAGGGCTGGAAGGAATTGCTTGTAAATAGATTGTCTTCCATAATTCTCATGCAACTTTGATGGCTGTGTATTAAAATTAACCCCAGTGTAAATGAATGAAATACTAACAGTCATGATTAGAATGATTGCTTCTTTTCTTTTTTGTTGTTTTTTTTTTAAAGATGGAATGATAAATGTGAACTTGGGGTGTGGGAAGACATTGGGTTAAGGTTTCTATTTTTTTTTTTGACATTTAATTCTGTAATAGAAATTTGTTACTTCATTCCTGTGCATAACTTATTTAATGTCCTGTATAAAGGAACCCAAACTGTTACAGATGTATTTAGTTTGTTCTACTCAAAAGTAGTCAATAAAAAGACTATATTCCTCCTCCAGCTCCCCTTCTCTCTGGGAAGGGACAGAGGTTTTCAGCAGTGCTCAGGCAGTTCTTGGGGTTTTTGGGGGATGCTGCCACACCTTGGACTTTAGGGACAGAAATTTCCTCCCCTGTGCTGGTGATGCTGTGGGCAAAGCCTGGGACAGGCAGGCTGGCACAGGCAGAGCTGAGTTCAGCCCTATCCCCAGTGATTTAAGTTTACAGCTCATTGTGTTGTTTTCTGAGCTTTTTTTAAACGTTCTTTTGTTCTGTGGGCACAGAGCAGCCTGCAGGGTGCAGTCCCAGCTGGCTGCCTCCCTCAGCCCTGTGTTCCCAGGGCTGCCCCCTGCCCACACCTTGGCTTAAACAGAGGATTTTGATCTCCAGSCTGCTGCAACCATTAATCCAGTGGTGAAAAAACCCAAAACTGAGAGGTGAACCCCACATGGGGCTGGGGAGGCAGCTCAGGAATCCCAAACCAGTGCCTGCTGCCCCTCTGGGACCCCCCTGGCAGTGCCCTGGCACAGCCTGTCCCTTCCTGCTGGTGCTGCTGTGGCTCCAGCACATCCCTGCAGCCCAGGGGCAGCAGTGTGGCCCTGCAGCTGCCCCTGCCCAGGGCTGAGCCCTTCTGCTGCCCCCTGCTCCCAGCAAATCCTGGCTTTGGCCAGGGGAAGCAGCAGGGATTGATAATCAGACAAACAATGGGCTGTCTGGGAGATGGGGACAGGGCCGGGCTCTGCCCCAKCCCTGGGAGGGGGTTTGTGTTTGGGTGCTGCCCCGGGCTGGGCTGGCAGGAGCTGCCCTGATCCCTGCAGGCTCCTCCTGCATCAGCCCTGGCAGCCCAAGGCAGGCAGCCTCTGCTGGGGCAGCACCCTAAAGCCAGTGAGCCCTGCTGTGCTGCCCCCCCGGCTCACACCCGCCCAGCACAGTGCTGGGGGTCCCCAGGAGGGAGCTGCACCCCCTGCCCCTTCGGGCACAGCTTCTGCCTGCAGCCAGGGGCCGGGGCAGGAGCACCCCAGGCAATGGCTCTGCTGGAGCAGCACCCGCAGGGACTGGGGGCAGAGCCCGGGGGGCAGCAGCTCCCGGGGGAGGGAGGGCTGGGGGTGCTGAGGACAGGCAGGGGCACAAGGATGATGTTCTCCAGGCCAGGGGGGTGGCTGCCTGTGGGAATGCGACCAATCTCATGGCTACTGCATAGCTGTAAYCACAGCTCTGCTSTGTCTGAGGCCTGCCTTCTGCAGCTTTCCCAAAACCCTCTGATTTTATGGATTCCCACAGCTGGGGTCCCTCCTGCCCCCTGAGCCCTCCCACTCCCTCCACTCTGCCTGTGACAATGCATTTTCCCCCAGCTCAGCAGAGGCTCTGCTGCTGCAGCAGCACCAAGGAAAGCCCCAGTGCCACCCTGGAGCAGGTGGGATCTGCCCCAGCCTTCCCCCCTCCCTTATTCCCCCAGCCCAGACCCCCAGACCCCTCCCCACTGCCTCAGCTCCACTCCTGGCACCTCTGCCCGGTGCAGGGCTGGGCTTTGGGAGCTGAGCAGGGGCTGGAGCCAGGGCTGGGCTTTGGGAGCTGAGCAGGGCTGGAGCCAGGGCTGGGTTCTGGGAGCTGAGCAGGGCTGGAGCCAGGGCTGGGCTTTGGGAGCTGAGCAGGGCCTGGAGCCAGGGCTGGGTTCTGGGAGCTGAGCAGGGCTGGAGCCAGGGCTGGGTTCTGGGAGCTGAGCAGGGCTGGAGCCAGGGCTGGGCTTTGGGAGCTGAGCAGGGCTGGAGCCAGGGCTGGGCTTTGGGAGCTGAGCAGGGCTGGAGCCCCTCTGGCCCTCCCTGGCAGTGGGATGTGCTGGGACAGGTTCAGCCGTGGGCACAGCTGCTGGGGCACAAAGCCAGCCTCAGAGGCACGTGCTGCCAGCGTGGCAGGCCATGAGCAGGTACACCTTGCCAGAAGCACTTCAGGAAATAGTTTTTCCCCTATAAAACACTCTTGACAATGCATATCAGGCCACCTGGCTCCCTGGGCTGGATGTCACAGCTGGCCAGGGCTGTGTCCCCTGCCCATCCCTGGGCAGCCCCAGAGGCAGGAGGAAGAGGAGCTGAATGCAAGAGGGACTGAAGGCTCCTGGGATGCTCCCCCAGGGGCAGGGCTGCCACCCCACCCAGAGCCCCCCAGGCAGCTCAGACACTGGCTTAGGAGCAGGAGAAATCAATAAATTAACATGAAAAGAGCAAAGGAGCAAAACACCGGCAGGGCCGAGGGCAGGCAGCCCCCGCTGGCCACAGGAGGGAATGGAGGGACAGGGAGGTGACAAAGGTGACAAAGGCTGTGCCCACGTCCTCCCGCATGCTGATGGTGTCCTGGAGACGCTGCCCCGGGTCAGTTGTTGTTCATGATCCACCAGGAAGCTGGGAAGAGAGGGAAAGGAGGGAGCTGAGGGCAGTGTGAGACTGGGAATGGGGATTTGGGGTGGCTGAGCTGGGGGATCTGACCCTGCAGGTCCCTAAAGCACCCACCCCACCCCGGGCAGGGAGCCTGGAGAGGGGTGAGCCCCTGGAACTGCGGCAATTCCTGCAGGAGAGCACTGGGGGTGTGGTCAGTGGCACTGGGAATGTGATGAGTGGCACTGGGAATGTGGTCAGTGGCACTGGGAATGTGGTCAGTGGCACTGGGAATGTGATGAGTGGCACTGGGAATGTGGTCAGTGGCACTGGGAATGTGGTCAGTGGCACTGGGAGTGTGGTCAGTGGTAGTGGGAGTGTGGTGAGTGGCACTGGGAATGTGGTGAGGGGCACTGAGAATGTGGTCAGTGGCACTGGGGGTGTGATGAGTGGCACTGGGAGTGTGGTGAGTGGCACTGGCAACTCAGGAGCAGCAGGGTTCAGTCCAAATTAATCCATCTTTTATGGACTAATATTTTCCAAGACCCTGAAGTGATCCCTGAAAGTGAACTGGGGCTGAATTTGGTTCCCAGTCCCCACAGCTGGTCCCACTTCCATGGGTGCCCTGGGAATGGCACATTCCCTGGGCTGGAACCCCTAGCACTGAGCTGGGAGCAGCAGCACTTTGCAGAGCAGGTTCAGGGCTCAGGGGAAACACAAAATGAGGCACCAGCTGTATCTGGGCCAGGACTCAGCTTRTCTGCTGCCTGAGCAGTGTCCCTGCTCCTGGCTGTCCCCACCCTTGGGCAGGGGACAGACCCCAGCTCACACAGCCAAACCTGCTGGGCACAACGGGTCTCCCCCTGAGCCTTGAAAAATCTCATTCAGGTCACCCCAAAGCGATTTTGTGCTCTGAAGGGAGCCCCAGTGCCTGCTCCTGCCCTGKGCAGCACCAGGGCAGGGCTGGGGCAGCCTCACCTGGGAACAGCATGGTGGTCAGCAGCTCTGGGGACTCCAGCAGGCTGAGGATGGACTGCTGGAAAGTCTTGCTGCAGCTGGACTGCAAATGGCTGTAAAACAGGGTGCAGGGTCAGGGGGATGTGGTGCCGGGGCCCTGTGCCCACAGACAGGGACAGAGCAGCTTCTGCACCCCCAGCCCCTGCCCCCCTAACCCTTTATGGGGGTGTTGTTCCCCCCTGTGAGCTGCAGCTGTGCCCAGGGCACACAGRGCAGGGCAGGGGGATGGGCTGGGCACGGGGAGGGAGCAGGGGGCACCCCCTGTGAGCCCCCAGCCCCTCCTGTGGGCACTGCCCCACCTTCTCCACGAGGTCACGTCCTGCCAGAACTCGTACAGGATGAAGCACGCCTCGTCAGTCAGCTTGCAGGCAGAGACACTGTGGGGACAGAGGGACCCTGAGCCCTGGGCAGGCTGGCACAGCCCTGGCACGGCCCTGGCACGGCCCTGGCATGGCCCTGGCATGGCCCTGGCATGGCCCTGGCACAGCAGAGCACAGCCCTGGCACAGCCCTGGCACAGCAGAGCACAGCCCTGGCACGGCCCTGGCACAGCCCTGGCACAGCCCTGGCACAGCCCTGGCACAGCAGGGCACCGCTGTGCCCATCACTCTCCCCACGAGGCTCCCAAAGCACAGTCTGGGTGCATTCACAGCTCCAGGGGACCCCAAACCCAAATCCTGCTCCACAGCTCCTGTGTCCAGGTGGCACAGGGACAGCTCTCACACTGCTGCTGCCCAGGAACCAGCACCTTCTGGGTTTTATTATTTCTTCCTGGGTTTTATTATTTCTTACTGTGTTTTATTATTTCTTACTCCTCCCCAGCACTGCCACAGCTCATCCTTCCAGCCCCTTGGAGTAGGTTGGTGTCACCCTTCACACAGGGGGAAACTGAGGCAGGGGGCAGGAGCTGAGCCCCCAGCTCTGTGCCCCCAGAGTGGGAATTCTGCACAAACAACCCTGATGAGAAACAAACCATCAATCCCAAAGAAAAAGCCTCCCATTCTCCCCACCACACGTGTCACAGCGAGCATCTTCCTCTTGTTTGGACTGAAAATGTGAATTTGTGCTGTTGCAAGTGAAGAGCTGAGGAAGGACCCTTGAAACGGGAACAGCAGGAGCATTCCCTGCTGGAGGCAGCCTGGAGTGTCCCGTGGGACGGGGAGGGAGCAGCTGTGCCATCAGGGCCAGCCTGGCACCGCCAGGGCCCTGCAGGGCTCTGGGGCAGCCTCGGCCTCCCCAGGGGCAGCCTCAGGGGCTCGYGGCAGCCTCCCAGGGGCTCTGCATGCTCCGGAGCTCTGCAGCAGCCCTGCCCTTGACCTTCCACGGCTGCCGAGCCCTGCAGCGCTGCATTCGCTCACAGGCGCACACCACAGGCGCTCCTGCTGGCACCAACCCTCCCGCTCCTCCCTCCGCAGGCGCTGCCTCTTACTGGGAATACCTGCAGCAGATGGGATGGCACTGGGGGCACCCTGCCGGCCAGCTCCCAGCCCAGCCTTGCACACAAACACCCCACACAAACCCCTGTGTCCCCCGAGGGGGCTAAAACCCCCAAACACCCCGAAAACAGCCCCAAAGCACCCCCAAAGCACCCCAAAAGAAAGTCCCACTCACTGCAGGCAGCTGCTGTGGCCAGCCGTGCCCTCGGTGTAGGAGCGCACCGCCCTCCGGAACTGCTCGATGCTGCTCGTGGCCACCGAGATCTGCCTCTTGGCCACCAGGATGTGCTGCCAGGGACAGCACMGGGTCAGGGGCTGTCCCCTGCCGCCCCCCTGCTCCCCCCCGGTGCCATCCTGTGCCACCGCAGCGCTGGGGACAGCGGGGGCACCAGGGGCTGCTGCCCACCTGGACAGGAGATGCTCCATCCCCCGGGGGGCTCCTGCTGCAGATCCCCCCCAGAAAGCGACCTGGGGACCCCAGCCCTGGCTCTGTGGGCTCTCACAGGCAGAGGGTGCCACCCTCGGGGCTGGCAGGGACGCGAGGGAGCTGCACTTGTCCCCTGGATGGTCCCAGGCCGGGAGCCCAGGCTGCGCCACCAGCGGGCACAGCAGGGCTGCAGGATGGGCAGCGCGGGAGAGGGGGCACGGCACACCGGGGACAGGGATGGGGACAGGGACAGGGACAGGGACAGGGACAGGGACAGGGATGGGGACAGGGGCAGGGA